>VZSZ01011241.1:406982-516641 GCA_013398815.1 Ibidorhyncha struthersii | reverse complement strand
GGGCTGAGCTTCAATTTTGCTGACAACCTAAGTCACCTATGTTTGATTACGGTTGACACCAGATGCAGAGCCAGAGCGCGACAGGAGTAATGGACAGGTGGATCCAGGGAACAATCCACACGAAGCCTACTTGGGGACCAAGCAGTTACACAAATGGATGGGACACTTTTTATACTGCAACATCAGGGAGAAATTGTCCCCTCCAGCATCCCTAAAGAGAAAAAGATGGTAGCACAGTAAGAAAGAATAAGAGTACCTAGGAAATTAATACTCTTTATTCCCTGAAGTGGGGTAGCTTTGGGCAGCTTTTACTATGCAGAGAAATAAAATTCTTTCCTGCTTAAGGTGAAATTTCCCCCTAAGCTACCCAGGGGCTGATATGGCACTGCACTGGCCTGAATCCAGACTATAAATAATTTGCCTTAGTCTACACCTTAAAATTTCATTAATTATGACCTTTCAAAATAAATTAAGCTTGACTCACTTTGAAACATCCACTTTGTTGTCCTAATCATTTTCATAACATTGTCATCTTAAAAAAACATGATATGAAGCAGTGAGCTCGCACCTTTTAAATACATGAGATACTTTTCCCCCTTCTGACTGATTTTTAAACTGTCCATATTTTATTTTGATCATTTTCTAGTAATCTTCTTTGGACATAGTAAATAAAAACTGTAGGTTTCTTAGTAGACATCTCTTCCATAAATAAACCTTGCTTCCTGCTATTTCTTGTGTTTGATTAGCTAGAAATAATTGCTCTCAGACTTTGATGGTCCGTTATGGCGCTCTGCTCCCAAGACCTCCCCTTGGCCTGACTTACAAAGGGCAAGAAATTGGCTCTTACACGTGCTGACATGTGGCTGGTGAAACCCATAGGGAAGTCATGTAGTGGTGAAGAGCACATTAATCGAAGATAATAGCAAAATACAACTGTCCCTCATTACAAAGATAACTGAACAATTCACCCTGATTTTCAGGCAGGCTGGGTTCTCCTGCTTTTATCAAAGACAATAAACAGACTTCATTATAAACATAAATGCAGAGGGCCCGGTTCCACAGCACAAGTTTAAATCAGGAGAGATTGCATTCAAGTCAATGCAGCCAAGCTGGTATATTGGCATGAAAACTAGCTAGCAAATAATCTGTATGCAATGAACAAGAATTTTGACAATGCAGCCACATTTTGTTCTCTAGAAGCTGGCCTGATTTTTCAAGTAATGCAAGCAGGATTTGATACCAGATACGCATATATTGCCAAATTACAATCAGGGGTTTTGGAACTGTTCTAGAAATGTATCTATATACAACTCTACAGAAAAACCTTTACATGAGACCTCTCTTTTCTTTCAACCCTCTTTTCTGTTTCCTGCAAGCACAAAGAAATCTTCATTCGCCTAGCCTTAGAGACTCCAGTTAATATCACAGCTAAAACTTTTAAAAGGCTACGAAGAAGTTTCCGCAATGCATTTGAGATTAAACTAAAACATTGATTTTAGTCTACAAATCAGCTAGCCCTGTGGACTTTTTTCAGCTTCCATTTGATCCAAGTGCCTGATCTCAGAAGGGATCACTTCTGTTGTTTCAGTTAAAGTATTTAGCATTGAACAAAGTCCAAGCAATGCAAAATACCACAGAAACATTACTAGAGAATAAAACTTTAAATGCTTACATGAACTCAGTGAAGTACTCCTACAACTGAATAAACCTTTGCAACTTCTGTTTGAGCAGCCCAGCTGTCCCTGACTTTTTTTTTTTTTCCAACCCCTGCAGAATTTGAGTCCTAGAAAGAAAGAAGATGGGGAGAGGGAGGAAGGAGCAAGTTGTTTGCTATACCCATGCTATCAAAAATTATACGATCTGCACTCTCTTTTTTTTTCCCTAGAAGCAAAATACTCATGTGGGAAAACAGTTCCCATAGAAATCAAGCTCTGTTTGCATGACCATTTCTCTCCGGATATTCTGTTGGTAGGGAAGGCAGTGCAGGACCAGCTAGAAGCTATCAGAGAAATACACCAAACCAGATCAGCTCTGCCTCTTTACTTACCTTTCTTCAGCACATTTTTCCCCTTCTGGGGGTCCCATGACATAAGGATACACAAAACTTCATTTGTGCAATGTCCTCAGCCAAGACCACTAGGAGCATTTAGCTACCTTACTCCATTGTTTCTGTGACTGAGAACATAGGCCTTTAATTAGCACTAAGACGGATTTATGTGATAGTCAATTGACAGACAGCAATCACAGTACTTCATATACTAGCATAAACCAGCAAAAATATTCAAAATGCCTTTCAAAAACTACCAAAAAAAAGATAAAACCTACTTATTTCTAACCATTTAGCATCACTGTTTGATGATTTTTTTTTTACTACATAAAGTTTTAAATGTAAGTACTTTTGCAGTTTGTTACTGTGTATTAGTAATATTATAAACCTGTATGAACTTTATTCCCAGACTGATAGACATTAATCCTATAGTCCTGCCAAGAAAAACATTTCACATTCACTGCAGTAAACAAGAGCTCTACAAATGTAGAAGGAAGTCATTTACCAGATGTTACTATTTGTCTTACAAGTCTGTCTTTGACTTTTGCTTATTTTCTCTTGACCTTGTAGGCTTCTCCCATACACACTTGGCACAGAAAAACAAATGTGAAACCTTTGAACGCCAGTTATTATCCAGCTAAAATGTTCCTTGAGACCTAATACGTGTGCCTTTTTGGTGTGTCAAAAAAACTACTCGAATCATTTGACCACCACAAAAGGATCACTATATCATGTTCCTGACTTTTCTGAAACTATGCAATGTACCTTCACACTTAACCTGCAGCTTTTGCAAGATTCTGCAAGGTACTGAACAAATAAACCAAATAAAATCCCAGCTAGGAAATGAAGTTAAATTATCTCATTCAAAATCACAGAAAAGGAAGATTAGATGATCTGTGTTTACTTATGAAAATATATCCTTGCTACTATTAACAAGAGTCTCGAACAATGGTATCAGTAATTCCACAACTGAAATGAATGTAGGTATTTCCATTTTAGACTTTTAAAACAACATTCTCCCTTTTGGTCCTAAATAAAAAGAGAACTGCTGGTTGTCATAAGACTACACAGCTTTTGAAACGCACATGGCCAGTTACCGACACATTTGTTCGCATACATAGAAGCGCTAAGCACAAATTCCTGCTGCGTTAACTAAACCTGAGGGTCATGTGCGGATGACTGTTGCTAGATTCGTTTCACTGAACTAAGAACCTTCCTCTCACTCACAGGTGGAACTAGCACGTACTGCCACTGAAGCTATTGAGCTTCCAGAACCACTGAGCATTTTCAAAAAAATAAAAGCTAGCGTCCAGAGTAATAGTCTGAAAGCAGCTGCAATAAATAGAGGAAGAGAATACAGAACAAACAAGTTGCAAAAAGCACTTTCTTCTACACTGTAATTTCAGATTTGCCTGGGCTTTGCTTTCACCAGCTGCATTTTAGCAGCTCCAGAAGAACACGGGAGCCATGCTGCTCCTTGAGCTGTGTGTGCAGAAGATGGGATTTAGCCATGTACTTTTAGCACTTTTTCTTCTGTTATCACACCACTTTTTCTTCCAAATGCCTACTAAAAATGTTTAATTGCATGGGAAAAGAGCTGAAACAGAAAGAAGACGACATCTGGAGCCCCATCTCTCTACATGCAACAGTATTAAAAGGACAACATTTCTCTCCATCATTGCTGTGAACGATGGGCAGCTGGTCCAGAGTTGCGCTTGTGAGATGAATGGAAGGAAATCTTACACCGGATTTCTTGTTGCTAGTTACAGTAGAGGAATGGACCTCAGGAGAAGCTTTGACACACTCAAATTGAGTTGAGGCATCATCCCAGCCCTTTGGGTTTGGCCAGTCCTAGCAAAAAGGTGGAACTAAAAGGAAAGCAAAAAACTAAGCCTGAGACTGAAATCACCCCAGGCAGCAAACACGACACAGCTGCACTAGAGGAATAGCCTAATTCAGCAAAAATGCTCTGACCATGGCTGTGACCATGGGGCCAGTCACTGAACAAAGCAGCAGAGACTGAGATTCACACATATTGCACCCAAGAAGAACAGACCACTACCAGAAGCAAAAACATCCTGGTTGGGACAGTTAGTCAGCTGGGGCTGCGAATCATACCAGGGGAAGTTTAAGTCTGTAGGTATTTGCGGCTGTGCATAACCACAATTCACATGATATGTTTGAGTCATAGTAGAGAATTCAGATTGCTCCTTCATTCTGGCTGAGCAGAATGGTTCTTCTGTTTCTTCTCAAACAAGCATGTATGTTTCTATCTCAATGCAGCACGTATGTCTGTGACAACTACTTCTCAGAAGTTATGGAAAAGATTCAAGGGATTTGAACTTAGAAGGGCCTGGCATAAAGAATTAAATGTCACATTCCCTAGGAAGATATTGGAAAGGAGATTAATATTACTCATTCAGGTAAGATGAAGAAGGGAGATGTGGCCATAGTTAAGGCAAACAGTTTAGCTTCAATTCAACTGACTACATGAATCAACATTAAGTCCTTGCATTTGACTTTGTCTTTCACTGAAGCTCTTACACCACTGTTAGTTCACTCCAGAAATATTCTGTTAGGGCAAACAAGTAATTTGAAATATTGCAACATTTTAATCACATCAGTCCTGCTCAGTGTGCCTGACAACCTGAACAGTCATTTTATCTTAAATACAAATACTTAAAAAAATGGAAGGGAAAAAGTTAAAATATATCACAGAACCAAACAACAGCTAGCGTTTGTATTTAAAATATCTTTGAAATAAATGTACTCTTTTCCTTAATTAGTAACTTTATTTAGGTTATACCTTTTTTCACATAACTATATTGCTAATCAAAGAAAAAACCTGAAAACCACATGAAAATGACCAAGATAATTGCAGTTGCTTGAGACACAGCTAACAAAATCATCCATTTTACATGTGCACACATACATAGTTTTGTTCCCCTTTAAGTCTTCAAAAATATGTCTTCTGTGATGTGTACCTTACTATTCAGAAACAAGTAATACATATATATTTTGCAAGAGTAAAACTACAAACAAACAAAACCAAAACAAACTTACTGATAAAACAAAAGTGAAGTCAAAGAATTTGTATCCTGGGAACAGGTTTTAGAAATGCACACATGGGTAACTTGAATATGTCACATGGATAGAAGCGTTCACAAATTAATCCTTGGTTACTTTTCCCATTGAACTCTGTTTGTGCTTGCACAACATCTGTACAATAAGCTTGCAAATAATAAGCCCCCTGTTAGGGGAAAAAGTGGCAAGAGACACTCGTGTCAGAAATAGGGAAAAGTCACATGCACAGTGAGCAACAAGTAAAGGTTTTAATTAGCATCTTGAAAAATCAATTTAGAAAACACAATATTCAAAAATTGTTTTATACAAAGTCTTAAGTTGTTTTAGAAATATTTTGATGGACAGACTCAGAAAAGAGCACAGCTGGGGAGGGAAGAAAAAGGCAACTAAAAGCAAAACTTCTGGAACGGAGAATATATTTCAGGGTAAGATTTTGCTCCCTCTGTTCTCTTTCCAAAGCCATCAGAAACACAAAGCCTGCTTTTCCACTCACGTCTTTCTAAGGAGTAGATGAGTTAAACATCAAGTTAGAAGAGAAATGAACATTAAACCTATGTAAAATCAAGAGGGGCACATAATGATAATAAAAATAAGAGGCCCTTTTAACAAAGGTAAATAACACCAGCTATTACTTGTCAATACATTGTTTCCGACTGTAAGTTCACCAAGAAGAGTACTGCCCCACTATTTCAGTCTTGTATAACCAATAATCTGTTAAAATACATCATCAGGAATACCTAATTGGTATCCTGCAGCAGCCATAGTCATCAGCACCTCCTTTTCACTGAGCTTTTGTAAATATTTGACATTTATGGAAATAATCTGTGATGGATAAATGCTGAAAATGTAGTTGCTTAACTTATTCTCTAAATTTGGATGTTTATCAGAACATTTTCAAGCTACTTGAAGGGGAAATGCCAGCTGTCTTTGTACAAGGCGGCTAAAACCTACATGACACACACTACGCTTGTATAATATGCTCTTGTATTGACTCAGTAGCTGGGAGTAGCTGCCACTATCCTTACTGCACTCATTTTCCTTATAATATACTTAAGCTCCAAAAGCATACACTTTGCAACACCTGAGTTTAGATTAACCAAGGTCTCACAATTTGTCTGGTAAACAGAAAGGCAATTCTAGGGACCCTGTTTTACTCTTGCTCCCATTGAAAAGTTCCATAACTGCAATGGAAGATTGAGTTCTTCTTGTATAATATTTTGCATAAATTTTGTTTACAAAAAGTAGGCAAACCAAAATACCCCAATGGCTTGTAACCAAAACCAAATGAATTTGCTCAGCTGATAAAGAATAAACAAACATCAGAAACACAAAGTGTGAAGTCCTTGTTGCTTCTGCCTTACAAATAGGCTCATGTTTTTCTCTGTCAAGTTCACTGCTGCTTTTGTAGAGTGTAGTTCAGGGAATTTCAGTCATATAGTGGCAAGTATCACAATTCACACATCAAGTTGTGCCAAAAGACAGGAAAGGGAAGGGGAAGACAGGGAGACAGAAGTCTGCCTATTAAGAAAAAGGGGGGGAGAATTTTGCTTTGAAACAGTCACGGAAAAGCACCGAGATCTTCAGCAGATCAGTTAACTCATTTGCTTTAAAGGCAGCAAATATGTAAGAGACCACAAGAAACAAGTGAAAGCATTAATAATGATGCTGTGGCCTGGGGTAAGTGGAGGACATGGAGCAAGTGTTCTGCAGACCACTCAAGCAGACATCTTCTGCAGGTGAATATGGAGACTGTTTCTTGATGTTCCAGCTAACTTTCCACTTTTCTTCTGACAAAATCATAAGCAGAAAGCATGATTATGATCTTCAAAAGTGGTTAGGAAGATAGCTGTAATGTCACATGCCTTTTTTTTTTTTTAATGCAATTACACGTGAGCAGGAAATGCTCCTGCTTGAACACCAAGTCCTACTCATTCTTTTATCTACAAAGTCTTTGCTATTGAATGCTGCCCAATAGTCAGAGTGAATCACAGACTGAACACAGACCCAAGAGAGTTGGATAATTGTGTGTTTGGAAACAAAGCAGCTTCAGGCCCTTTGGGGAGTAACTCAAGCTCAGCTTGGTGTGAAGGTAGCCATTTTTATTTAGAACCCAGAACAACATAAAAACTATATGGCACGTGTTTAAATGACACAAAATGACCAAGGTTGCTGTCAAATTAGAACTGTAAACAGAAATCCTACCTGAACGGATGCATTTCCAGGGAATTCACTATGCTGTATGCAACCATGCAGCCAGTGTGCTTCAAAATTCATTGTGCTGTCCTATTCTTTCACCACATTTGGAACTGACCCCGAGTTTAACATAGACCCCCCCAGCTGCCACACCAGCTTTGTATAAACTAGTTCGCAGGAAGAAGTGGTGTATGAGTTGGGGTAAGGATGTGGCCACAACTTGCACATGTGCCCATCTTTTCTGTGTTCCACAGCACGCACAAAATTGTAAAGCCATTGCTTGATGCTATACTATTAATCTATCAATCCTTTTGCTGATCAGGGATACATAAAATGATTAGTTTGATGATTATAGGAAGAATGGTAATGAGGACAGTTTATTGATTTGGATTTCTCAGGACTGCCGAGTAACTTGGGTACCTGCAAACAGCACGTGTGGTTTTTGAAGTCATATGTAAAGTCATACATCCAAGAAAAAAAAAAAAGGCATAAATACACAAAACAAAATGTTGTCTTGGAAAACCATGACACTGGATAGGACTAGAAAGTTTAGAGGACAATTAGCTAGCCATTAAGTGCCTGTTGTACTGGTGGGACCAAAAAGGACAAATGTAATCAATGGATACCTACGCAAGGGAATCAAGAGCATCAGTAGGAAACAATTATACCCCAGTATTTGACAGAGGTATCGTGCTAACAGAATACCATGTCCAGACTCTAAAGAGGGTCCTAATAACATGAAGACAGTTTTGAAAAGGGGAATAGGAGTAACTGATGATCAGAAGAACTATGGGCAGTAATGTTAAATCCCAGGAGCACAGCCTGTCTAGCCTAACCAAAACCAGCTAAAGGAGCAACTTAGTTCATCCTGTGAGTACTGCTCAGGAAATATAAATGATAGAAAGTATTTCAACCTCAAATTTATAAGGAAATAGTATGAATAGGACACAAAACAGACAATTTCAAGCCAGAGATAAAGTGTGTTTTGTTTGGTTGGGTGTTTCTTAAAAACTCAGGATCAGCTTCTGTTGGAATAACTTACCTTTTCTTAAAAAAAAAAAAAAAAAACACAAAAAAAACCCCACACACAAACAAACCACACACCCAGAACAAAACAAAACACAGATAGTTTTCTAGAAGACATGCCCTATTTCAATATGGAATGGGTTTCTATTAACCTGAAGCACTCAGCAATGTGAAAAGTACCAGAACACAAACAAACTCCTTAGAAACACAAGACAGAGGAGCCTTAACCTCCTGGATACTGGGGAAACTTTCCCTTCCAAAAAATGATTGCTACCTCTTGGCAGATGCGTCCAGGCCTCAATATTGACAGCTAGACTCCTTTTCTGCATCAGACAAGGAAAATAGTAAACAGAAAATCTCTTCCCTTTGCCCACTGATTTCAGAAAGTATGTCAAGTAATAGCTTCACTGAACATTTTCATAAGGTAGTTGCAATGGCCAGCATTTGACTGTGCCTAAGTGAAGTTTGGAAAAAAGAAAAAAAAAAAACATTTTAAAGGAATTATCTGAAAATTCTCAGAGCAGGTCTGACTATGCCCTTCTGCAAAGCATTCAGATACAAAACTGACTTTATGCTACTGCTACGCTGTTGTTAAATTGCCAGGAGTGGTTCTTGCCAAAAAATTCCCCCTTATTTCAAAACTTAAGGGAATTTAAAGGCCAGGATTAGACAACAGCCCAGACTGAGTTAGGAACAGTGTGGAACCAAAAAAGCTGACGGTACTTGGAGATGTGTGTTACAGGACAGTGTGTTCTACTCTGCAGGGCATTTCTGGCCAATGTAAAATGTTTCTGCCATCTCTTCCCTCTTTGCCCCTGTACTTACATAAGTCCAAAGATAAACTGGCTATTGTTTTCAAATAAATTATTTCAGTGGGAAGTTTCAAAGTTTTATGTCCACAAATTCATTTTTTATGTAGTTTAAGAGGCAGTTATTCAAACTGAATGATGACATCACACAAATACCTGTACGCTAATGCTCAAGTCAAGGGTTTTGTCATTGCATTGTACTGTAGGAGAAAGTGCATTCTAGAGTGTGTGCGTGAATCTTACTTGTATCAAAACATGCTCATAAATCAGAGGCACAGATGGCTTCATTATTTAAAAAACAATCAAAGATTAAACAAGTGATAACAGTCTGCTAAGCACAACAGTTTTGTATTTGTTGCAGTGCCACTTCAGAAAGTTATCTTCTCCAGGCTTAACTACAAACATGCACAGTAAAGGGTAACAGGACTGATTTTAACTGTTCTTTTGCAGTTATAGAACTAGGTGTAGTTAAAAGAAGGTTAAGGAAAGGGTTGAAAAAAAGAACTGAGGGAGACAACACAGGCAGAAAGAGAACCTAGGAGAATGGCTGGCAGGTAGATGGCATGGCCTAAGCAGCTGCTGTTGTGAAAGCCAGCCAAGAAGGGAGCTGGAGTTTGGCCAGAGCAACATGCTGCCAGGATGTCAAGGAATGGGGACTCTGAAGTGGCAGACCTGAGGCTAAAGTCAAATGAGCTTGCTGAAAGTTGCACGGAGGGCTGCCTCTGTACGAGCAAAGGGTTTTCAGTCTTGTGGAAGCAAGGAAACTTTTTGATCTTTGAGATCAAATCAGACCATATTACTGAAGGGTCACTGAAACAACTCATTAGAGCCATTTGCTGTAATTTTCTTGAGTAACAGTTAAAGCTCATGTTTTGTAAGCTGATGCTGACCATTTAAAAAGGAGAGAAGTGACAAAGTAGACTTTAGAAAGATGGACGATATCTTTTTATAATTTTTGACATCCAGCTTATTATAGAAAGGTCATTTTGTTTAGCTTGCTAATTTTCAGCAGGAACTTCCAGAGTTTCTCTGGATTTTCTGACAACTGTATTTTCTGACAAAACATTATTCCCTATTTTCTTTTCCAAGAAACTTTAATTACAATGGTGATGTGGAAAAACAATAGTTGAACATGATTTGTCTTAGAGATGTGTAAGGTAATTAAGAACTATGAAGTTTCCACCTGCAGGACTATTTGCAGCAGATGTTTTCTTACCCTAAATTTAAAACTAAATCCCTTGATGGCTTGCAAATGAATACAGCATGTAACAGTTAAAAAGTTGGTTTTCCTACTGGGCACTTGTCCAACCCTTAGGAAATCGGTCATGGGTTCCCACTAAAGCGCAAAGCATCTCCTGAGATTAGAGGTCTATCCATCATGAGCTCATATGAATTTTATGTTCCAGTTCTCAGAAAAGCATTTTGCTTTCCTTGCTCATTGTCTACCCTTTTCCTACATCAGAACAAAATCTCATTGTTTTATTTGCTAATAATTAAATTGGATTTAAAAGAAACATTGTGTTTCAACTAAAATTTGCATTTAAGTTCCTTTGTGGAGTAGAGGAAGAAAGAAAAATAACTAAAGAAAAGTATCACGTACTGATGTTCATATAGTAAATAAAAGCCATCACCTGCTTAACATTAGCATCTGCTTTTCCAAGTCAACAACTTCACCGCAGTTGCCATCTGCCCTCTCCTTTCTTCTAAAATGGATTCTAAATGATTGACTGTAAATACACAAGACTCATTGGCTTTGCTTTGAATCATTTGCTTTTCCCTTCAAACGAAACAAATTCATTTGAGCTACCTAATATTTCTTCCTGAGTAGGATATGCTTGGGAAGTTACTCTGTTCTGCAAGCCAGTGAGGAAAATGGTCCCTAAATGATAACTGTTTCCTGGAATGTTTATGCTGATAAACAACTCTAATGTGTTTGAACCAATTTCCTATGCTAAATGATGTATTAATCTCTAGAAAAAGAAAAAAAGTTTTCTGATAAGGCTTCTACTAGCTCTGGTAAAAGAAACAAGACTTTTCTTGTTACAATTTGGAATCTTTATTACAAAGGTGAGCAAGGACTATTTGCAGTATCACACAAATACCCTGTACAATTTTTTGCCAGACTTTTCACCTTTCCAGTCTTGTCTGTTCTTGCATAAAATGACATTACTGTCCTTATCACTAGCTGTCAAAGTATTCATATGACTTGTCTTACCAGACTACCCGCAGATGTAGATGTTAAAGGATGCATTCAAAGAGAAGATGCAGGTATCTGAAGGGTAGTTTACGCAGAATTTAGATAGCTACGTTGAGGTCAATCTACAGAAAGGTCTGTCCCACAAGAGATCTAAGCATTGCTAAACACCTGTGTTTTGCTAGTAATCTTACTTAGCTAATACCTTTATTACCTATATATATACACCAATATCTTGAACAGCTTCCATGTTTGAGTAGCATCCTCAGGCCTCAATAAGTTTAAAATTTACAATCTCTACCCCATCTCAAAAACTGTAGTCTAACAGATGTGTTCAGAGTTAAGCAAACAACAATAAAAAAAGCAGCAGCCTGGAGACACTTGTATGAAAACTATAGTCCTGAACAATGATTAAAACTAGAGATCAGCAGGTACAAAGAAAAAAATAACACTGTGAAAGCTCCCTTATTGTTGAACCAAAAAAGTTTTAATGAACTGTTTTAATTCAACCTGTGTGAGCTCTATTACCATTCTGCTTAAACTAGCATAAATCAAAAGCAAAACTTATGATAATGGACACATACAAGTGTAAAAGTGACCAAGAAGTGCAAGAACTATAGCAATAATGTTGAATCAAACAAGGATCCAAACTGAAAACTGATCTTTTGAATTGCTGTTCTCTGCATGTTATTCATTACATTTGAATGCAATCAGTAAAGTGGAGGTAAATCAAAACCAAATCCTGGGCTATATGCAGACAAACTAGAAAAGAGTTAGGCCATGAATGTGTATTTGCTTTGTCCACAAACTCTGGAATAACAGTCATTAAACACTCAATATTTATCCCAAATTACCAGATAATACGGTAATATGCTGCTCAGAATGCAGGAGTGTCATATTCCAGCTATAATTACTGTTAAAAGAAATCAGATATTATTTGTAAGTCACTAATGAATCTCTGAGGAAAAATTCTCTCTTCTAAGAATAGGTAGGAATAAGTGGGAAGGGATCTGTGTGATACACTCTACATACTTGGTCACATATCCATAATAGGGCTGAAGAATGTTCTGGGATTACATGATAAGTAACAGCTCCTCTTCTAGCACTTGCCACATTGCATCTGCTAAATATAGAGTGGGACAAAAGGATAGTTCAAAGAGAAAAGATAAGCGGGTAAACTGTAACCGCTCTTTCTCAAATTGCATGTTGACATATGTATTTTCCATATTTAACTGATCACAGTTCCTTCCATCTGCCTTCAGAAAACTACAGTTGGAAGTTTTCTGTTCACTTTCTTCCATCCATCTGTTTTTCTGTTCTTGATACCTACTGAACCGCTCTCCCTCCGAGGCTACTCCTATTTCTTCTTCAACTACAAAAGAGGCAAATTTGAGCTTGTTGCTGAGGCACAGAGAGGGAAAGGCAGCCAGGGACTGAAGATGATATAAGGAAAATCTCACATTGCAAGGCTTTCTGTTCCTGCAAAAGCCATGCATAGGGGAGAATATAGGTGCTGTGATTATTTCTTCTGAGAGGCCATCTGCACAGCCATAACCCATACATTCAACTTTTATGCCAGCAGCAATGGCAAGGGCAAGAGGTAGAGATTAGTTTTTAAGTCAAAAAAAATCTTGTTTTCTTACACATAAGTAAGCTAGACTGTTTGCAAGTCCCTATAAGCTGCTGTCTTAGGCAACTAGTTACTATGTCTATTCTTTGGGACAATCTATGACTGACTGAAGCTAGTACACATCCCTTCCTTTCTTCTATTCTCTGTCAAGGTGCCAATTGTTAAACTACCTAACAGCATCTGCAGTGAAGACAAACTGCTTTTAAGCCCTCTGATTTTATTGACACCCTTATTAACAGCCAACCAGCATAGAGGGAAACCTATTTAGCAGCTCTCTACTGCACACCACTACTCTAAGTCTTTAGCAAGGACTGTGGATACTTATACTGGAGGCGCCAGTGAAGTGAACCCACTCCTCAATTCTTCAGTTCTTGTGGATCACATAGAAGTTCTGCCTAGTTGTGAATCTAATTCTGTACTTTACACATATCCCTTTTCTAACTAGCAATAAATCAAGCTTCTCCTTTCAGGTCACACCTGGAGGTCTTAGCCAAATCTTTCTCAGCTGACCCATCCTGGCATCAGCCATTGACTTGGTCTGCCACCCATTTTGAAAATGTAAATACCTCCCTACTCCTTCCAGCCCATGCACCAAAACGCCCAGCCAAGTTATCCAATAGTCTGGAGAACATCCCAGAACTGGTCAACAAAATAGTCAGAAACTACTTAAGTCCTTCAAAGTGCACATCTTGACTAGCAGCCCTATCCAGACACAGATGCATCAGAGACATCTGCAAAGATGTCTCTTCATTAAAAAAAAAAAAAAAGCTAAATTTCATATTTAGCCCTACTTTCTCTTACTTCTTACATGAAGTGTAATATCCTCCCCCCATGCAGTCAAGAAGTCACATGAAGACCTGTTTACAACCTCTCGCATGCTTTGTACACCTTTATACACAAGCAACCTGCATACCAGACTTTACAATCTACTCATGCCATGCTCTTTCCCTTCACAAGCCATGACTGTATGACCCTATCATGACCTGGAACAAAAAAAAAGGTCCCATCCAGCCTACACAGACACCTGGCAGAATGTAATGTTAAGGGAAAAGAAGGTTGAAACCATCTCCAATCATTTTTAGGGGAAACCCTCCCATAATCCCTGATTTTCAGCTAGACTTTAGATTCTCATCCAGATTTGACAATACCAGGAAGTGTTCACTCACCCTCAAATTCCCTCCCACTCTTCTGCACAACAAGGCTTCCTGGGAGCTGCTAAGCTATATTTAAGAGACTTGGCAACAGCTCCTCTGACTGTTTCTTGCTTTTAGAGTTAGGGGGTTTTAAGTTCAGGCTAGTACAGGCTGCAAGGATTGATTAGATTTAGACAGAGGAAGGAATGGGGGAGGAGTGGCATAAGAACAAGACTTCTTACTATTTCCTAGTCAGTAGCAGTTGTTGACTGCATGCCCGAAATACAGGGCTGATTTGGTCTTAGACTGAGTATTGATGTCAAATCATTAAGCGATGGGTGGTAAGATCAAAAAGATCTGTCAGAGTAGGTGTAGTCAGCACCTCCACAGGTTTCGTATCCATTGCCCTGCTATTTCCCCATAAGGGGCTGGAAGGAGGCCCGTTTTACAATTAAGGTTGCATTAAATTTTCAGGGACCCAATCTCTACTATTGGGAGCAATCCTGGGAAACAGCACCTCGTCTACCATCCCAGCAGATGCACATTTCCACATAGCCAAGCATGTCCTGCCTGTGCCAAGCTACATCCAAATTCAGAAGTCAGCACACGTTACCAACCACTAGGTATCTGAACACAAACTTGAAAGACAATTCTTATCTCACCCCTCACTCCGACCTCATGACTCTTGCTGTCTCTAAAACTAAAGTTCTCAAGACCAAGACCCCAGAATACTAACTGTTCTACAGAGGAAAAAAAAAAAATTAAAATAAAAGCTGCCCCTGACCTGAAAAGCTAGCAGAAAGCACATACCAAAAATGCCAGAGGGGGCATCATAGTTCTGTGCTTTTATTCCTAACACCTACAAAGAAGTCCACAAAAATGCTTTTGTCATAAGTTTGGTCAAAAGAAGATGTCAATTGAAGAATAATAATCAAAAGGAATGGTCACAAGCAAGAACCTATGAAAACAAATAATGTTTTCACCTCTGTAGCTAGAGCTGATTGAAGGATAAGGTCAGGCCCATTCAGTCAATCACATGGTATCACTGCACTAAAGCTTAGATCCAGTACACCAACAAAGAGTGACAAATTTGGTATATTTGCTTGCAGTATATGTAATCATGCAACATCAATAATCAGATTAAAAAAAAAGAAGTGCTCTGCTATTAGAAGCTGTTCCTTTAGCTCATGTTTGTTTTGAGGTTTTCCAGCTGTGAGTGCAAAGTATTCTTGCAGCTTAACAAATAAAGTCAGCAAAATTTATCCTTAAAACACTGGGCACCAGTCACCATTTATTAGCATAAGATAATTTCATTAAGATTTCAATGTTAAGAATTTTTTCATTTGAGGTTTTGAAAGTTATCCTACAAATATCACATGAAAGCAAAACATACTTACTTGCTGCTTTCCCTAATCAGTGCTTTCAAACTATTAGAAGTCAGGTATTCTTATTACTTTGTTTACCTGGAGATGGTTCTTTGAACTTTTTTTGCTTCTTAGTTTATGTCTGGCAGTCAACAGAAAGTGTCCCATGCCAGAAACAGACCTATAATTAGCCCCGTGCCCTGTAAGTCTTCACTTTGAGAACACAGACCTCAGCCAATTCAGTTTATAAACAAATTGGAAAGTGAGGAACTAGGTTTTTAGAAGTTTGTAGCTATACTTTTAATCCTGCTCTGCACACAGAATTAAATCTCATAACACCCAAAAGAAAAGAGTAGTAGAGAACAAATCTGAGAAAGAGTTTTGAAAGCAGCTACTGATTTTAGACTCACTGGGAGCCATATTTATCTGATTTTTCAGATGACATACACGTATCCTGCAGCAGAAGCCCTCTCAGCGAGACAAAACATTCTCAGGATTCATCCCTCAGGAAATAACGTTTGCATTTGAGTATGCTTATTAATGTCTTCTCCTTAGTCACACATCAAGTTGCAATAAAAACCATTCCTGCAATCATATTAACTAGTAGACACTGCTTTCTTCCTGCAACTTCATTTTATGTTATCTAAATGTAAGAAGATTCATGAAGTCAAGATCATAATAAATAATATGAAAGGCAATTTACAAGATGCGGGGGGGGGAGGCGGGGGAACAGCAATAGAAGATTCCTTCACACAAACACATGACTATCAGAAACCCCTGCTTAAAATTCTCGCATGAGAGTTAGTCTGAATTATCTCTGCAGAGTAATTTCCAAGAGTTAATACTTAAAAAAATAGCTAGATCTCATTAGTATTTACTCCTATAAAAACAGGCTTGGTGAAAACGTTCCAGCTAGTTAGGCAGCCAAAATTTCATTGCAGTGAGAAGGGATGATCACACACACATTCAAGGACAAATCTCATGAAACTCATGTTTGACAGGAAATTGTACAGGAAGCTAATTTAGAGAGATCAAAATGAGGGTGGTATGTTCCCAGGACCCAGGGCAAGTCAGAAATCTTGCAGCTGAATTTTGTACATATGGTAATTTGATCAGAGTGGATATAGCAGAGAAGGGAAAGAAATAGTTGATTGAAAATGTAGAAAAAAAGAAAAAATCAGCACGGGAACAAAAAAAATAAAAATCAGTACCTCTGTAAATAAGCTGGATCACAAAGTCCCCCAATCAAAACAAAAGCTACTTCATTGTAGTAAGATCAGAAGTGCCATAATTTGGGGTACATGCATCAGACACTGGTCACTTACATTGTAGTATTTGAAGTTGCTATGCATGGGTTTTCACTTATCTTCTAGACACTAATGCACTAAATGCACTCCTGCCCTAACAGTGCAAACTAAGAAATGGAGCATGAGAGCAGAACCCAGAGAGAAACCAGCAGATTTGAAGGTAACTATGCACTTTGAAGCTTACTTCTTTTTTATGCATCCACCATCAGATTATTATAAAATGCTTGTATCTTTTCTATGTGTATTAGAAGCGGGGAATGTGACTCTTTGCTCCATCCTCTATATTTCCAGAGAACTGATAGAGAAGAATTTCAAAAGTCTGTAGGAAATGCATGCGGGCTGCAGCCTGCAGGTCCCACAACCACTGTACGTATCCTTTCAGCCGGCCATCTGGTGATTTGTGGTAGCATGAACTTTGATCATAAGTCGAAACAGTTTAATAACATGAAGTACAGCAGTGTCCAAGTAATCCAAGTAAGAGCAGAGAGCAAAGCATTAATTTGAGCTATAACGCTGACTTTCTCTGGAAAAATTCACAACTACAATGTCCTTCCTGATGACTAAAAAAATAAAATCTGGTATTTAGTTTTCTGGTTTATATCAAAACCCGTATCATCTTATTTTTGATCTTTAAACTAACAGAAAATCAGTGGCTAAATCATAATCTGTTTCAATGATTTTTCCTTTACTGTTCATAAACGCAGGCGACTCCGCTAATACCAGTATGTGAACTGGAAGTAATTTGAACTTACACCCGTTTGTTCTTTCAAGAAGCACAAAATCCAACATTGTGTCTATGCTTCTGTATACACATATTAAAAGAGACATGTCTTGGGTTTCTTTGAGGAGAATCCCAGAAGCTGAACAGGAAAGAGGAGGAGCAATGAATGGGAAAACACAAGAAGAGTGAGATGTTTCCCACACAGCAACAGAATTTCTCTGGGGCTTTACACAACTTAGGCCAAATTCTGCACTTAGTTACATTTGTAATGCTTGACTAATTTGTGGAGAGTTGCAGATGCAGGGGTGTGAAATTTTGCACTGTTTTTATCACAGGAAAAATAAAACAGAAAGTAATTCTAAAACCAACTTAAAAGTCATATTCTTCTGAAATAAAACAACCATGAGTGACAACATACAAAGAATGAACTATAGCTTCTGTAATACTTCAGAGACATTTTTTTAAACTTTCTGACGCAAACCCATGAATAATTTATAAAAAAAACAAAACCCAAACTATTGGAATCTGAATTTAAAGAAAAGCAAGTCAAAAATCTGAAGGACAAAACAGAAGTGGGCAGTTACAGCTTAAAAAAAAAAAATCCACAGGTCATGGACCTATAGTAAATAAAAATCTGGTGTGCACTTCTAGGTTCACACACAGAGTATGAAACTCTACCCAGCACTGATCATGAAATACAGTCCCATCATCGAGGCTGAAGGGTGTCACAGATTCCAGCAGGATGTACAAATGGGAAGACCCACATAACAAGGTAGAAGTGTGAGGAGAGGCAGGCCGAAGTCACTTTCTTCCAATCTGCTGGATGATTCCCCCATTTCTGCATTCCCATAACTGTGATACTTCTCATTCATGATGATGCAACTGTATTATGTGGTCAGACACTTCATCTACTTTGCTCTACATTTTCTAATGTTATTGAAGTGATTTGGTCGAAAACGTAAGAAAGTCAGTTCTGTGCATATTTTGGTTTTCTTTTTCTTAGGCTTCTGCTGTAAGTGCAGTAAGAAGAAATGAACTCCTTCCATTTGCCTGATCTAAAAATGAACAACCACCCGTCTCCACATTGTGACTAGCAGCACACAGTTCTCCCAGGACCCGCCAGCATTGCAAGATGAACTGTAGATGACTATTTATTAAAGCGCTCCTTAATTTAGAATCTTTGGAAAGGTTTAAGTGGTCTGCACACATATTTCTAGGAAATTAGAGAAGGCTGAAGGAATGGAGAAGTGCCTAAGATGGGGGATTTCAATGTATTTAAGGTGCATCTGCATTTGCTTTGTTTTGTGTTTCATTCTGGGGCCCCATTTTCCTCCCAGTCATTAAGAGTAATACAGGTTCATAGTCACATCCACTCTGAATTGAGCTGAGCTTAGTAACAGGCGTGGACCAGAAGCAAAACGGGACAAGAGTCTACATAGGACATAGAACGGGCATGAGATACACTAAATGTATCTCCCCCATTGCAGTCCTTCCAAGATAATCCATCAGGCTTCTCATGCCTTATGGCTCCCATATCACTGCTTTGACATAACAAAGCAAAAGCACAAATCTGACTGACCAAAAGCAGTCCTCCCACTTTTGGTTACTGCTTCTCTTCCTTCCCTGATGTGGGAAATCTGGGGGGGTTCTCCTAGGGATAGCCTGCCTGTGTGGTTTTGCTGCCAGAAGAGTACCATGGCAACAGTTGAGGAAGTGATTTGACAACAAGCCATAGCAGCGAGCACCACTCTTAGAAGTTTATAAAACTAAAAACAGCGTACAGAAAAGCCCATATTCTGGATCACTGCCATGGTTCAGTTCCACACACACTCAGATTATGCACTGGGTTTTTGACCGAGAAACCACAGTACAGCCCTCACCCTACCCTTTTATTGGAAACTCCCAAATGTGTCTACAGAGACTGAGGCCTGGTTTCTTTTTCAGTATCTTTGGTTATAAAGACAGGGCAGAATCAATAGAAAAGGTCTTCCTACCAGCCCAGAACACCACTGATCCTTACCCTTTTTCCCCTGAGGCATCAGAAGTACCCTTTTTCTAAAGTGTAGTCAGGAACCCTGATATTAGACTTTATTTGTTCAAATACTTTTGTGGAGAATGAGAGGAGGACATAGTTTCTCCTCTTCCCTGTGCTTTTCTCCATGCTCCATACCACCTACACAGAAGGGCTGGAACATACTAGTCAAATGACTCCCATGACCTATATGTTTACAAACCAGCCAAATAACTCTTGTACATGAGGAAGAATTGCAGTATGACTCACTGATGGCTAATCACAGCAATAACTACTATGTGAGCAACTCCAAAGGAAAACTGACCCTTCCAGTACCTGGCCTTCTGTGTAACCCCGCACTTACCACCCTGCCCATATAGCACCTCGTTCAAAATGGTATTGCACTTGGACTACAATCACATCCCACATTCTTGTAATGAGCAATAGCAGGCACAACGTCCCCTCTTGCTTTTTCCTCCAGAGTTCCTAATGACTTACCAGTGTTCTTATTTCAAGGAAGGTTTGAGCACAACTCTGAATATAACATTGAGGGTATTGTAACATAGTATGAGAATGAATGACAGTTGGGAAATGCTGCTGAAGAAACTCTCATGTAATTTGCGCTGGTGTTATTTTTTCCTCATTCAATTCACAAGCAATTGCATGGAGGTGGAAAATGCATCTGAATCTAGTTATTTACTTAGAAAAGAAGCAAAGTCTTTGCACTCTAATGCCTTGTTTACAATGTAAAAGCTTCCTGAACTGCAAAAACTGGGCCTGATTCTGGACATTGGTCTCCATGGGAACATCAAGAATAAATCAGCTAAGTCTCATGATTCATTGATTCTTGGAAGTCTTTGCTGGGTATCCATCAGAAAAGGAGATGACAGAATTCCATTCTTAGGAATATCCCAGTAGGTATGAAGATGTTTGTGCTGGCAAAGTAATAACAAAAATAGAAAAGTAATAGTGTTTGGAAACTGGAAGCGATCATTCCAGTAAAATGCAGTTAATATTTTCTTGATCACAAATACAGCTGTCTTTAAAACATCTCTTTAAAACTGTTGTTTTAAGACTAATGTATACCTGCAATAACTAGTTACTCATTCACACTGTTCTACTTTTCCTGGAAGATATATTGTTTCTCAGTTCATACTCAATATGAAGTTTCTTTTAAAGCATAAGGAGGAGGAGAGTGAAAAAGATGTAGGACTGGAGAACCAGAACTTCAGTTACAGAACTTCACTTAATGACGCAGGATTTTTGGCTTATAGATTCAGACATTTCTCAGTAATTCCTTTATATTATTGCCTAACAGTAGACTTTTATATAACATCTGTTCAAAACTACTGTTAATACAAGAGGATAAACCTCATCCGAAAGTTGGGAAACATAATTCCTGTTTCTTAATCAAAACTGCAGAGCTAAAGTTACCATGAGTAACAGGAAGCTTAAAACAGCTCTCACCAGGCACTTAAATAAGCTTTTAACCAGCAGAATGAGCTGACACTAGTAGTTAACAAGAATCTGGCATCACTTCTTTTATGAGTTGATAATTCATTGAACACTTTCTGAACTGAACGCAGTTATGAATGATATTGTCCTTTATCTAGATGGCATAAACATGAAGAGGCTGAAGAACTGGCAACTTAGCTGATATCAGTGTAGTAAGGGAAAACTCTTCTGTGTTCAAAAATTATGCTTGAGCTAGACCTGGTCAGAAAATTTTTTTATATAGTTTTTATTCACTGGAAATATACTCAAATATTTCAAAGTGTGCTGATTTCAGGAAGAACTCATTTTTGCAAGAACATTTTAAAAAGTTGGTTCAACCTCTGCAGAACAATTAATTTTCTAGTTTGAAGTTTTATAAAAGTTATTTGCCTTTAATTTCCCTAGTGTTCTCCAGCTCTACCCTGCACAATATAAGCATTCCTTAGTATCTAACTGCTTTAAAAGCAAACACAAAAGACCTCGTCTGTACTTGCCTTTCAACAGTGTCTATGTATCCCTTCTCTGTATTATCACTAGTCCCACTACTTAAAGCTGCTGTTTCAAGCTGTCCTTCTTCAATATGTCTCATTTCATGCTCCTGCCTCTGGATCACCATTGAATCTGCAGTCATTAAAACCCCTAGTGACTCTTTGTGCAAATCTTAGAGCCAGTACTGTCCTCATTCTTCACCAACAATCAGATCCTTCACTTTTGATCACTCTGCTGTCTGTGACCCATTCCATACTGATTATCCCTTGTTTGTTATCCAAGTGTCAGTCTCCACTTCTGATTAGCCATGGAGATCTTCTGATAACTCTTACATTTAAAAAAAAATCATCACTGGGCTTTTTCTCATGCTGCCCTTTGCACTTGTGTAGAGTTCCCCATAAACACCCACAAAGTTATCTCACAGATATCTCCAAGGCTCTCTTTTGCTATGCTGCCATACAAGTATTAGTGCTGCTAACTATGAAGCTCTCATGCCTTGCTGCCACGAACTAACACGTTAGTCAATACTGTTTTATTGGGGTTTTTTATGCTCTTATCTCTGATTATGTACTTTGCCTCATCTGCATACTAACATTACAAACTTTAAATCAGCTTTCCACTCTTTGTAATTTGTATACTGCACAGCACAACCTGACACTAGTTTCTCACTATAGTTCATAGCAATATAGTACTGCACAATAAGACCAATAAAAAAAAAAAAACAAAAACAAAAAAAACAAACAAAGGACCTGCAGCAGGGAAACATGAAGTTCAGTTTTCAGAAAGACAAGCAGGTGAGATGCCTGCCATCCTGTTGGAATTCAGACACCTACATGCTTCCACAGAGGTCATTAGGAACCCATTGTGATCTTTAATGGTCCACAGAAGCTTTTGCAAAAATAAGTTTCTCAAGATATGGCACCTGAAGGATGCCACAAAAGACCAGTTCCAGAGTTTTGACTCAAGTCCATGTTGTGACAGCAGCAAAGAATTTCATAAACAGGAAAATTACTTTGCACAAGCTCCAACCTCTCCTTGAGAAGGAAAGGCAAAAGCATACATTATACACATTCAAAATAATATGTTTTTCTCTCTGAACCTCCCCCTTTAAGGAATATGCAAAAGATGAAGTGAAAGAAACATGAGAAAAAACGAATGTGAGACAGAAAGATCGTGAGAGAGGTTACTCTCATAGCACTTTTGATCTGGCTGACACAGAGAGGTAATAAAAATTCATAAGAAGCCTGTTATTGCTCAATTTCCAGGACAAAAACGTCTGGACATCCATCCAAAGCTGACTCAGCCTTGACATCTTTTGATCCCAAGTGCCCTATTTCTTTGTAACCAAAGGTATTGTGAAGTGCACACATTTCCCAGTGGGTTTTGGTGTAGCCTGATCAGAGTGGAATGGGATGAAAACAAAAGCTAGAACAATCCTGGATACNCCTGGATAAAAAAAAAAAAAAAAACAAAACACAAAAGCCCCACCCAATGCACTATAAGAAGAGTTAAAACCTTACCATTTGTAATAAACACATAGTTTATTATTTACATAGCTCTGCATGCATGCTGTACAGTGTTCGTTTGGCAGTCTCAGTATTAGAACTGTCAGATGATGTTATCAATACACATAGGCAATTTTAGAAAGTGGGATTTTTGCTATACAAATAAAAGAGAGGAATGTGATAGGTCTCAGATCAAGGAAAGCTACAAAGCAAAATCAACACTGTCTGGAGAAGAGAATGTAGGAGATGGGAATTTCAGAAATGCACACATGGGGTATTTGTAACATGCCTCAACTGACTAATTATACTTTACACGTGCCAAGCCTCTTTTGATTTTATAAAAATATCAAGAAGATAAATATATGTTCCACATATATCTGTGTTTACAATTTAAAAGACACAGAGCTAAACAATGTCTTAACAGCACCTGATGTATGCACTTGTATTACTCTAATACCTATGAGCTTTTAGTATGGAAAATGCCCCATTCTACTACCTGCTGTACTAGTACAGAATTAAAGAAATTAACTAAAGAAAACGTTACTGTGGTATAACTATTATAGAAACCCTGGTGTATTTTAAATTAGTAATTCAAATGTACTCACAGTTCTTGATTTTGTGCTATTGTTCAGCATAGTCATATTTTACTGACCCCTAAGGCACTGAGCTGAAGTTTTCATAGTCATTTTTCCTCATGTTATGTTCTCCAAGCCAGTCTAAGAATCATGAGAGTATACCCTAAGTTTTAGAGATGCTAAGAGATGGATAATTTTCACCTGCAATGTAATTCTGAAAAGTTCATCCCACCAGATATTAGGTCATTTAATCAAGATACTTAATATTAATTTTCAAGTTCAGCTTTAATTATCTCTGAAATTTTGACCTAATTCATTTCAGCTTCAATTAAAATCTATTTGATATCACTGTAAATCCTGAAATAGTGTTACTTCACACAATCTGCACCAATGAGTTTGCAACCAGAGTCCAGCATATGGATTGCATTTAGAGATGTACTGTTCCGTTTCAAATATCACTTCAGTTTCCACTCTTTAGCCATAAAGACACACGCTACTGGGTATTATTTACACATTTGTCTTTGTGCTCATACAGCTATGAATATTTCTAACATTGGATTTCACAGAATGGTCAGAGTTGGAAGGGACCTCTGGAGATCACCTATTCCAACCCCCTGCCAGAGCAGGGTCACCTACAGCAGGTTGCACAGGACAGCATCCAGCCGGGTTTTGAATGTCTCCAGAGTGGGAGACTCCACCACCTCTCTGGCAGTCTGTTCCAGTGCTCTGCCACCCTCAAAGTAAAGAAGTTCCTCCTCATGTTTAGATAGAACTTCCTGTGTTCCAGTTTGTGCCCGTTACCTCTTGTTCTATCACTGAGCACCACTGAAAAAAGACTGTTCCCATCTACATGACACCGTCCCTTTAAGTATTTATAAGTATTGATAAGATCCCCCCTCAGTCTTCTTTTTTCTAGACTAAAAAGACCCAAGTGCCTAAGCCTTTCCTCATAAGAAAGATGTTCCAATCCCCTAATCATCTTTGTAGCCCTTTGCTGGACCCTCTCCAGCAGATCCCTCTCCTTCTTGAACTGGGGAGCCCAGAACTGGACGCAGTATTCCAGATGCAGCCTCACCAGGGCAGAGTAGAGGGGGAGGATGACCTCCCTCAACCTGTTGGCCACACTCCTCTTGATGTACCCCAGGATGCCATTGGCCTTCTTCGCCCTCCGGGCACATTGCTGGCTCAGGGTTATCCTGTTGTCCACCAGGATTCCCAGGTCCCTTTCCACAGAGCTGCTCTCCAGCAGGTCAGCCCCTAACTTGCCTGGGGTTATTCCTCCCCAGATGCAGGACCCTACACTTGCCCTTGTTGAATTTCATGAGGTTCCTCTCCGCCGAGCTCTCCAGCCTGTCCAGGTCACACTGTATGGTGGCAGAGCCTTCCAGTATGTGTCAGCCACCCCTCCCAGTTTTGCGTCACCAGCAAACTTGCTGATGGTGCACTCTATCCCTTCATCCAGGTCATTGATGAATATATTGACCAGGACTGGACCCAGTACTGACCCCTGAGGAACACCACTTGTTACTGACCTCCTGATTTATTCAGTAAGGAAGGAAACCGAGAAAGCAATGAATTATAGCAACATTTTTCCATAGCATGTAAGTCACCTTATTAATACAACGTAAAGTCAAAGACTACTGAAGGTAGAAAATGATACAGCATCATCCAAAGTTTATGTCGATGACTAGAATCCATTTAATTTCAGAAGGATTTGGATTAGGCTGTTTGGCTAGCTTCCAACTAACTTCTTATATACAGGGAAAGCAACAATTACATAGCTAGCAAGCGTGGAGTTTGCACACATGTTCACTTTGGTATGCTTATATTGAAGACTCCAACAGAGTTTTTACTGCTTAAAGCTACTGTGGGTGAACTAGAATAACTGATGATACCCTTGGAGAGATATACCTAAAGTGCAACCCTCTTCCAAGCACTCTACATAAATTGTGAGCAAAGCATGGAGCACTGAGAAAGCAATGATTTTTTTTACTGGTAAGCTTTGTTCATGCTACCATGAAACTTTTAGGACAAGCATACCCTGAGTTTCCCCTGGCTTACACACAACAATTAAGTACATTTTGGTTGCCTGATTTAAAAGTGCCAAATTGAGAAAGAAAACAACCTTGGAGACATATGCCAATTTTTTGTTTTCTATTTGCAACTTTTTCTCACATATTTCTCTGGAAAAATAAGCCACAGAAGGGAATCAATACAAAATTTCACTTTTAAAAAATATCCCTTCTAATTTTATTATCACTGCTATGCACAGCATACCTACACTGATTTCTTTGGTGTGTCCCCTTTTCAGAGAATACACGAAAACAGAATTCAGAGAATACAGTGTTGCAAGGGAAAAAGGATGTCCTGGAACTGGAATGTTTCCATGGGACAGCCAACTGTGGGCCAATTCCTGAAGAAAGTGACAGGTTCTAAGTTACTGCAGTTGTTTAATTAGTTACAGTTTCTGTAAGAGAGTTTAATGCTGGTAGAGAGATGGAACTGATTTAATACGTATTGCCAGCTGTTTTTTCTAGTTCTTTCAGCTTGTGTTCAAGAGTTGAATACTTGAAACACATTTTTTCTAGATCCAATAAACTGAAATCTAGTAAGTGAGAATGAGATATTGTTAATATTCCCAAGTGTGATTATGTGGTACTTTCACAGACACTTACAGATTCAAAATACAAAAGTTTTGCAATAACAAGTTGCTGTTTAAAGTTGCAAGCACTATTCACAACCAATATAATTTGAAATATAAATGCAATGAATTGTCAGGAAATACACATGATAGACAGCCTGTGACTGTCTGGACATAGTCCTGAGCAACCAGCTCCAGGTGGCCCTGCTTGAATATAGGGTTGGACCACATGACTGCCAGAATTGTCTTCCAACCTCAACCATTCTGTGAATCTATGAGCACATAAGTGTATATAGAAGTACCTGTTTTGTTTGGGAATTTAAGATTTTGAAGAAGTCCCTCTTTGAGGGTCCAAATATTAAAGATAAAGGGACTTTTCAATAAATTGAGAACATTAAGATGACAGGCAGAATGCAAAAATCATACATTATTAAAATACTGCATGAGGAGTGGGAAAGTGAAAATTACAAGTTTTACACAGATGCAAATTATTGCTAATAAACCTCTAAGGCATATTACCAAATTTTTTTTTTCCTCAAAAAAAAAAAAAAGATGACAAAAGAGTACTATCTATTGGATCAGTTATTTCCAATTTCTTTATATTCAAACCACTCTCTAGAATTCTCTCATTCTCTGATCAGGATGCAGTCCTACGATGGTACTTATATAAAAAATATTCTCATAAGCTAAGACCTGACAAACATTCATCTATGCATATAATTTTTTATTGTGCATTATGTGCATTAATAGCTGCACATACCTAATTTCAGCTACACAATCACAAGGACTTTAAAGGCCGGGTCCCTAAGCATAGCGAGACTGAGGTACTTTTAAAACTGACAGCACCTATTAGTAGATAACATCGTGCATGTATCATTTTATACCCCTCTTCCCCACTCCTTAAAGGCTCCAAGTCTTTTGGAGCTAGGATCAGGACTTTATATGAGTTAGTAGACACACCTAGCAATATGCATTTTCACACCAAGTTGGACACCGAACAAAAATTCTTATACAAAGTAGGAACATGTTAATAAGGATGGCTGAAGGCAGAAAGGAGGGTATTCAAATTATCACATTTAGGTGCCTATGTTAGGAGGATGATTTGCCTTTACAGTAGATGAAAAGAGATCTCTCCCCAGTGACTAGGAAAAATTCTAGACAGACGACCCTTCTAGCTTAGGTGCTATGAATATTGACACCTTTATTCATCCATTGCCTACATTTAAAACCACTTTTCCCTGATCACACAAATCAGCACGTTAGCTATGCTACCATAGAAATCATCTCAGAAGGAGAACAGATAACTTTTAAATATAGATACAAACAAAGAATATTTAAACATAATATGGACAGCAGGAACATGCATTCTGAAATAGAACACAGAGGATTTCACTAGTGCTGTGTGAAATGGCTTTAGAACTTCCCTGTATCCTTCAGATACACTCCTACCTGCATCTGCGGCATCTCAACACTGCATTTTCTGCACTGATCTTTAAAGGTCGCTTCCAACCCAAACTATTCTATGAGTCTATGATTTGTTTCGAATTGATGGTTTGTAGTCAAATGGACTAAATACTGCTGGCTTTTTTTGTGGGGTGTTATTTCTGACTGTCCTTGTTTACAACAGAAACTTCTGTCCAGTTTCCATTACTCATTGTTAAGAAACAATCAGTCTGGCAGAAACAGGTAAAGAAGAATGATAGGTTCCCATTTAACCTCTTGTAAGAAAGACATATAAGGCAACCTAGTTTGCTAGCCAAGCAAAATAAAGTCCAGAAGAGAAATTCTTTCTCTAAACAACCCTGAGGAAGAAAAATGACCTGGGTTAAATAAAATGTTAGTATAAGAGAAATTTTCTTCAATGAAACCCTAAATAAATTTAGGCCAGAAATTGGAAGAGTAGATTTTGGAACACCCTTTAATCAGGAACTAGGAGGGGTGAGAAACCTAACTGGTTTCAAGGAGGACCACCGATAAATTCTTGTAATGCACTAAATTGTATAGTTGTCTGTGACAGCAGAGCCTGATCCCAGTTCAGGGATCCAGAATCCTAGATTTCCAATTGGTTTGTTTGACTGCTCTCTTAAGACCAGTAAAAGCTATATTAATGAGAATAAATATAACTCACATTAAAAAGAATAATAAATTCACCACAAAATTCACCAGCAGAAATCAAGTTCTGCCTACAACGTGGACTGGGGAAATTGAAGCTAATGTCCAAGTAATCCCTTAAAAGTTATTATATTTCTCATTCAAGAAGCACAGGACAAATATTTATTTTTTAATTCTCTTCTGCCAATAAAAATATAAGCAAAGATCACAGGAAACCACTGTTTCAAGCAAAAGAAAAATCTAAAGGAAGGGAAGGGGAAAAGATATGTTCAGCTGCACACTTCCAAAAAGCAGCAGCATTTCTTTAGAGGAAGGCAAGATTAGGGAATTTTATGTGGTGAATTCAGCACCTGCTAAGAAAACCAGAAATTGTGGAAATACAATAACACAGATTTCACACACTAGATAAACCAGGGAACTATTAAATCACATTAATTTACAGGTAGAATAAGGTTTATGGTTTGGATTCATGAGTGTTCTCAAGAAAATACATTTTAAAATTATTACTGTGAATGAAACGGCTTCATACTAATTAAGCCAATTTCACTGGCTATCAGCAAGTCTGAGACTTGGTAATTCACATTTGTGAGTGTTCGAGAAGTTTCTTTAGACAAAGCCAAGTCTGGTAGTCCCAAAATGCTGTGGGAAAGGCTGTCTGAATGGCCCTTCCAAAGACAGAACATAGAAGTGCCAGAAAACTTTCAAGAAAGCCTGGTCTCTTGAAGCTTCCAGACCAGTTTTGTTCATCTCCGACGTAGGCATACATTTTGGAGAAGCATCAAACTTCCACTCACCACCCAACAAAATCTTAAACTTTGACATGTGACAATTAATGTAAAATCTGAGCATTTAATGCTTTTGTGTTCTCTACGGACATCTTTCTCCCTTTGATCACCTTTATAATTTCAAAGCAGAGAAGCATGAAGAAGCTTTTCAATCAACATTGTTTCTGGAAAAGATTTCCTTTTTACTATTTTCTTTCTAGATTTTCAGTAAGATCACCCTATGTTTAGTTTCAAGTCTAAAACTTAAATAAAAGTAAAGGTCAGTCTAAAATGACTTCCCATATACTACATTTCAACTTGATCCGTTCTGATCATACTTGATCAGTATATTTCAGTGTCGACATACCCAAAGCGTACACAACTGCCACTAAATGTTTTGTTGAACTGGAATGTGGCTGGCAACAGAAAGTTATGCAGAACAGTATTTTCAAAGGCAAACTCAGCCATTTTTGTAAGAAAGGGACCAAACCAGAATCTTCCTTCTGTTATCTCTGAAAATCTGCAGTAAGGTTATTAATGTCAATGTTTCAATGTTGACAGAATTGTGAACGTATCTGTCAAATCAGACAATCAGCATAATGGAAATCAATGGAATTCACCAGGCTAAGAAAAGGGTGTGTCCTGGCATGAACGTGATCTGCAAGGCAGAGTTTTGTGACCTGAGCTCATCACTACCGATTTTTCTTTTAAGTCACACAGTACCATCTTATCTCTGCATCTAAGGCAATGCCACTACACACTGGACTAACCTGAGATATCAATCTAGACCATTGAAAACTTTCTAATTGTGAGTTCAAACTGACTTTACATGATACTGTTTTTATGGTATATAGGAAAATTCCTTTTTTTTTTTCCTGTTTTTTAATCCAGTTAGGGAAACTTCACACATGTGGTATGCACAGTGATATAATCATTATACATACTGTCATTAATACAGTAAAGTAATATTTCAGAACACTGTAGAAAAAACAATCCTCTTCTCAGATATCAAGGCATGGAGCAGTGAGATTGACTAGTTTGGGTTGGTCTCATCAATATCAACAATAATAAAGGAAATATTTGCCAAAAATATACAGTGCATTTTTTTTTCCAGTATGTTGCCCATAACATACTTCCCCAAAACAAATTCAATAAAACTCAAAAGTAGGCTGAAAATATCCTACAGGTCAAAGTCAACTCTAAGTACACCAAGCAGAACAGTTCATAATGTTTATTTAGTACAAAGCAGAGACTGCTGACAGCACACATTGCCCGTTATCAATAATGTTACCAAGATGTAAATAACATGAGGTAAATTCCACTTTTCCCAGGAGATAAATAAAAGCTTTGCTATCCATGAGGTACAGAACTGCTTTATTCAGGATCTGTGCGATAGCTTCCCCATTACATTCCATCTGTTTATTTACGTGAAGCAGTTCTAATGCAGCTCAGAAAGTTCCACAATAGCAGCATGAGCCAACATAGAAGCACATTGGGTGGGAACAGGAATGTATATTGCTGCTTCATGTCCCTTTGCTTTAATTTGTTGCATTTCCAAGCATAACATCACAACCCAGAACCGATCAATTCACCTTATATTTTAACTCCTTGCTACAAAGGAAGGTCGCAGGTGGATCACTTCAAATTAGTTTGAGGATCACCAGTACTGCACTTACTACAGTTTAGGCAAACTCTGAACTAACAGACCAAAAATCAAAGTTTCTGCTATAGTCTGAAAAAATTCTAATCAGAACCAGCTATTCAGAAAGATTAAAGCAGCGGGGTTCAGGTATAGTCTGTGCACTTTGATTGCAGATAGGAGGCACACAACAGCTGCCACCTCATTAAGACTTTTATTTGAGGTGTAATAGGAACACGAAAGAGTAAGAAGCAGCAAGAAAGAGGCAGTTGCGTGGTTCAATTCACTGCTACAGGTTAGCCAGAAGAGCCATAGGATATCACAGGACCTAAGGAAGAGGTGGAACAACAAAAGAATTATGACATAAAATTGTAGACAACAGTTTCTTTCTGAGGCTACCTCTGAGATGCTGGACTTGCATGCTACTTTTACAAAGGTCTGAACATAATTCCTCAATGACAATGCTAACACATGATGCTACTTACGTGCAAGCACTCTTACAAGTTTTTTCTATTCTCCTGTCATCCCTCCACACACATTCAGCTACCTTTGCATATTTGCTTTTAAGTCAGATTGGCTGACAGCAGTAAAAGAAAAGAACATTATAACTCCTACCAGCAACAGCAGAACTAGCATACAAAACAGCACTACCTAAGACAGAATAGCTTTAGAACTGCCCGAAGTTTGGGTTTTAACGTTGGTAGGCCAGATTTAATCATTCCACGGCTACATTTCTGGCTCCAAGATTTGTTAGTACCAATACAGCAAATGCCATTTTTTACTTTTTGCATTAGGAAATTTATTTCCTATATGTTGTGTGCTGTGCTAGTTACCTTTCTGTAACAGACCAAAGCAGAAATATGAAATTTACAAAAGGCAAACTGCTAATGTAAGGGCATATATATAAACCAGAGGTACTTTACTGGAGCAGCTTGAACTTACATTGTATGATGGCACAGTGATTTTCCCAGTGACGATGCAGGTTTTAATAGTAGGCTACGGAGAATTTCCAACTACTTAGTTTAGGTTACATCCCAGTACTGATACACATCCATAATGGCAGACCCTGAAAAACTCAGTCTTCATGTTGAGACAAAATGTGAGATGAACCAGAAAATGGTCAACTGCCTCCTATGATGTACGCATGTCTTTCTCAACTCACCTTTTGGAGTGTTTTACTATATATAGTAAAATATACACATGCAGTTTAATTACATCATCTGCATAAAGTAACAGGAAGCAAAGGAAAACAGAAATTGGCTGCGAGCCTGGCATCTTCTACCGAAGAAGCATACCTTGTACAATAACCCAAGTACAGGAATAAGAAAAAAAAAAGTGTTCAATTCCACAGGTATTAGATATTTCCTATGCCATCTAAGCTTTCAAATATAAACTTGTTCTATAGATTGCAAGCTATCATTTATTATTGACCAGCTTTAACTTACTCTAGTCATGCTTATTTGTAGACTATACTATTAGATACACTCTACAGTATGTCCCTCTGTTGAAAGGAATTTGGAATGGATTTATTATAAAGAACATACTAGCCTTCTCATAGCTCTGGAAATATAAATATTTTTTCTTGGCAAGATATATCCTGTGGTTTTGCCCTCTTTCTGGAGGTCTTTACTATCTTTTGTCTTAACATCTGTATTCATAGAATGGTTTAGATTGGAAGGGACCTTAAAGATCCTCTAGTTCCAAGTCCAGTATTTTATCCTGTGCACTTTCGAAAGTGCTACAATTTACTTCCATTGTAAGAAAAAAAAAAAAAATTGTTTGTAACATTGACACAGCTGAATACCCCTACATCTGTCCAAGACAAGCTACCAGTTCTGTATCCACAGTACATTGCATGTCAGACACAGAAGAGGAAAAAGGTTTAGAACCAACTAATCTAAAACACCCCAAAAGTTCCATGAAAATTGCTGAGATTTTTAAGTCCTACTAACAGGAAGTCTCTAAAATCATCACTTTGCTGGCTGTGACTTCACTAATCATCCCTTCCAACATGGAGCTCATTATGTCTATAGACTTAGTGACAATCCCCACAAATCTCAAATGCTGTGGGTGATTACCATCAGAAAGCATGCACAGATATTTCCTTGATTGAAAATGAATTGTTAGCAAATAAATGGAGAGACACTAATCAATACTGAAAATGCACAAAGACATACTCTTAACGTGCCCCATCCCTATTGTGCAATAGAGTTGTAATCAGCAGTGAGAAACCCTAAAACTTCTAACGTAATGTCAGTGAGACAGCCACTATGACTCTCTAGAAATCATGACTGTTGAACTTGCTGGTTTTATGCTGATGCAGCCAACATTCTTAATTCTTCACAGGAATTCGTCTGTATATAGTCTTTACTGTACAGTCATAGAAGCATGGACTCCTATGTGGCCTTCTGTTTTTCAGTGTGAAAATTTTGAACCTCCAAATTGGCTCTCAGGCCTCTATGACTAGGTAGAGATGCTGAAGAGAATAATCTGTTATTTAATGAGTTTGAGAAAGATGCCAGTTGCAATTTATTTTAAAATTTAAAAAAGATAATGATGTAAAATGGCAATCTGACTTCTTCCACAAAAAAAAATGGTCTCCAAAATGCAATTTAGAATACCATAATATTTGAGTCCCAAGTGATGAAACCGTAAGATTTCGCCCCAAGTGGTGAAATTCTAGCTTCACTGAGAGGCAAGAAGAATTTTCCAAATGACTTCGAAGTGGTCAGGATTTCATTTGTTATATGCTTCAGATATTTTATTCAGAGGAGGAATAAGCTGTTGAGGTTTAAAAAATATGCTTCATTTATTTAATTTTCAAATGTACCAAGATGCTGGAAGTATGCCAATTCTGAAGTTGTAGAGTGGGAAGAAACCCCTTGAAATGTCACTTTAAAGAGAATAAGCAGGCCTCTTATTAAAGGGTCTTATTTGGCAACAACAAATTGTAGCATGCCTTCCCATTCCTTATTCTCCTATTATAACTATTATTTATTGCCATTACTGGGATGTGTTCTATAATTGGATTCTGGCACAGATGAGTGGAAAGAGAAAAGTCTTTCCAATCTGATTCAAAATAGGTTTTACTCTGTAAAATACACATGCAAAGAGTGAAAGATTATCTCTTTGCTCCCCATTCAAACCATTTAGACATTTTAGTTTAGGCAGACTTTAAACCTGTAAGCTCTGAGGTTTTTATGAATTATCTGTGTGATTTGGGGTTGAGGTAATTTTTTTTTCTATTTGTTGGATAGCTTTTTACTGATGGATTTTGGCTGAGCAAATAGCATGTTCCTTTCAAGAAATACTTGAACAAAATACTTTGAACAAAACTTGCCTCTCACCAAAGAGTGACCTACTCTAATAAAACAAGCATGGTACTTTACAGTCAAAGTTAACAGCTTAAAATCAGGCACGGTGGTTAGGCATGAATCAGTGATTCTACTTCACTGTCTATTCAGAAAACATATTGAAGGAATTAAGAAAAACTAAGAAAAGCATTAAAAAGCATAATAGCGTAACATAATAACAAATATAAATAACATGAAATAAAAAAAAAATAAGCACAAGAAAAAGCTAAACCTTCTCCCCCTACTTAGAAGATGGTTTTCCACATTTGAAGGACTTTTTCAATCAATTGATTACAATACAACCATTGGCACATTCACATACTCTTCAGCAGAGTACATACCATTTGGAATTCAGGCTAATCAGAACAATACTCTGACAAGGGAATAAGAAAAAAAAATAATATCAAGCTGCAAAACAGGAAGCTGGAAACATTTAAATGAAACACCAGTTTATTTCAAATTTCTTTCCCTTCTATAAAGCTTAAGCTACAGCAACTGCCAGCACATACTAGTTAACAGTATCAGCCACTTAACAAATCAGAAGTACTCTGTCATTTTGACATAAAAATAATTGAAAAACTTTTCTGAGCTTTATAGCACTCTTATAGTCATAGCCACCAACTGATATCTATTTTGCAAGAAAATAGGCCTTTAAAAACCATCTTACCTCTTTGCCACTACCAACCTTCCTCTACCAAGAAGACCTGCCCGAGGATCCCTTTATTTCTCTCAGACCACCTCAGCTGCCCTAGTTTAATGCATAAGTGCAAATGGGCATTAATATCAGGTGGGCTTGGCCTATAGGGAATGGGAAATATATATGATATTTCTTCTGTTAACAGAGTTTTAGGGGAGGGTTATGTTCAGTTTCTGACTGGTGACAAGAAATGGATGGGTAGCACCATCTTAAATTTGGCAACTAAATTCAGAAGATGCCTGTTTGTGGTCTACTTTGAACTAGCAGAGAAGAGCTATTTTACTTCAAAGCAATCAGAGAGCAGACTTTATATACCAGTTCCTCCTACTGAAAACCAAAAAGAATACCACAAACTTGCAAAAATGTTTCAGTTTCTGTGCAAAGATATTTTTTCTAGTGCCAGCCATTTTGAGTCTTATTTCAAAAGTTTAGTACCAGCTTGTTTTTATTAAGTGGTTGAAAACATTTGACTCAACCATTTTAAAAGCCAAAAACCCTAACATCTTTTCTTTCTTTAAAAAAGCCATAGCACTGCCACTAAGAATTTCATATGCATCTACAGTGATGTTACATACAAAGAGTGTATTTTTTTCTAATTATTGATAGCTTTAATTCCTCTGGATGTTTGTGAGTACACAGAGAAATAGATATCAGATATATCTGAAAATGTAAATGTTTAATGAAAGATCTGGTTAAACTGTCAGTTCAGTCTTTTGAATGCTTTCCAGTATAAACACAGCCCACGAGTATTTCTCCACGTATGGTTTATCATGTATGTATAAATAAAGCAAATGGCAAAGGACCTCCAAACCTTCAGATAAATGCATGCGTATTATGATATGTATTGTCTTCCAAACAGAACAGTGGCTTTCATTAGAATTTTGGATCTATCTCAGCCCTTCATTATTCAAAGTCATTTTAGTTTTCTCAAACTCTAGCAGGAACGATGAAGCTTAAAACCTTAGCAATAAGTATAGTGCTGTGGAAATAGGTGACCTAAACCAGATACTGTAAATAAGTTAAAAGGACTGTCTGTAATGGATTCAGTAACATAATGTTTTTTCCAGAATTGCATGACCTCTGAGAAGCATAGACTTAATAAAAGCAAACAATAATGCCCTACAATGGTCGCTTTTGCAGCAATACCTCAGCAAACTGGGTAAAGTGATACATACTTAAGTACAAATCTTAAAAAACAGTGTCTAGCCTGTAGAATATGGTAGGTCATGATAGAGTATATAACCAAGTGAAGTAAGGAAAATATTATAAACATAAATATGCACAAGCAAATTGGAGGATAAGAAAGCCCAAGTGTCCTGTTTTATTTGAAGAAGATCCTTCTTAAGATGGTGGCTGACTCATGTGACGACTTGTTTAACATGCCAAATGGTGTTAACCTCAGCTAAGGTAGATATTAGAACAGAATAATGGTCTATGACACTCCCTCTACTTACCTATCTTTACAGCTGTTCCAAGCATGCTTTCCATAAAGGGGTGTTGTGATTTAAGAAACTTAAGTCCCCCACTAGGTCTATGGGTTTTCACATAAATGGTTTGCCAGTGATTAAATAAGAGAGCAAAAATTGCTGTGCTCTACCAGAAGAAATGAAAAGCTGATTAGCTAATATCATTTCATATCCAAAGTCCTAAGTGAAAACGAGTCTCTGAAAGTATTATTCATCCACCTTCCTGAGCACTTGAGATGCTCAGTCAAGTATGGTGTTAGTTGGCAGAACCACCAGGTGACAATGGAGGGCAAGGTGTACTATAATAGAACAACCTTATACAAGGAAATAACCTAATCTGAGTCTCATCATTTTGATATAAGTTGCCAAACATATCTGTTTAAACTAGCATTTCTTAATATACCAAGTCATACCAGCCCTCCAGGGCAGAAGGAATTAAACTATCAGTTCCTATTCACCACTAAAAAAACCCTTAAAGTTTGTTTCATGTTGAGACACCTCATTAGGGGTGGGTACTTAAATCTAAAGACAACATTATAATAAGTAATGATTAATTAAAAAATTTTAAAAACACAACAATTGAGAATCTGAACCTTTTAGAAAATTGCAGAGACTAAGCATGTGACTATCTGGAGGCAACAATTATTGTTACTATCTCTAGAGAGTACTTGGCCCAGACATGTCTATTAATACCAGACTTATTAGGTCTTGACAGCTTATAGGACATCTGTTTGTTTCATTTCCCTTTAGTCTCGCCAAATGCTAGCAGCGAAAATCATACAGACTTTTTTCCTACTTCTGCATAACTTGAAAGACTTTTTTGCATACATGAATTTTGACAATAAACAAGATCTTCTAGTGTTCTGTATCTGATATATATGTACAGGCATGTGTATTCAAAGAACTGCAAAGGTGGGTAAATTTCTTTAATCTGAGGACATTTATCTAGGAATAAAGGTGCAGTTAGTGGAGCTGAAAAACATTCCTCAGAGGTAGGACAGTTTTAATAGATTTGGTTTTTAAATTGAAGGAAAAAAGGTTGCAGAGACCAAAATATCTCAGCAGAAGTTTTTCACAAGCAACTCCTTCAAGCATTTCAGTATATTGCAAAATTCCAAGAAAGCATTACAAAATTTCAGAAAATAATATTGAGGCTTTTGGTATTGCTTTCCCCATTTTTCCACTTTATAATATATATTGAAGAGAAAAAGTCAGCACACAGATCCCGACCCAAATGAAGCTCAGTCTAAGGTATAAAGTACAGATTCTAAGCTAAGATGGAAGAAGTTTTTTAGTCCATGTGGTGTTTTGTTAGACTGTTATGGTATTCTCAATCTAAATCCAAAAGGCATTTCTTTCCCCTATTGTTCACAATTCTTGTAAAGCTTCTATTGTTCTTGTCCATTATTTCAAAAGTAATAGTACAGATGAGATTTAAATAGCACCATCTGAAAAAAAAAAGAGATAGCTAGTTGTATATTATAAATCAATCACAGGCAGCTGCTGATGGTTTGATCCAGATATTTTGCTGAGTGTGTACGCCAGACAGCTAAACTATAAATTTGAAAGAATCCAACTTTGCCCACTCATTTGATCTCCACATGGCTGTATAAGTAATTTGTTTAAGTTTTTAAAATAACTTTATCCTTGATTATAAACTTCATGTGAACAATCTAATTTCATACATACACATTATTTGTAATTATTTTTAAAAAATTAGCCTCATTCAAGCTTTGAGAGTCAATACTCAGCTTTTTTTATTTCAGTTTAAAGCTTGTTTGGATGCAGATTTTTTTAAATATTGTCACTCTTAGGAACCTAATTTCCAGTAAGAATGTTTGAGATTACAAATTATTTCAGAATCAAAATTTGATTTTCAGCTATGTTTCAACACTTATTGAAAATTTACAGATCTAGATTATTACAGCCACTAGTGAATTAATAACCATAAAAAAGTCAGGAAGTACTAAGAAAAGTTATGAAAACAAATCAAAATCCTTAACAAGGAGAAACAGCTTTTGCAGGAAATTGCAGCAACTGTTCAGTTTCAGATATATTTTGAGATACATGTACATGATGGCACGGTTGCCTACATAGTTACATCATTTATGATCACTCCCTGACAATACAAACAAATGTATTTCCATTTCTGTCAGAAGATTTACACTCACTTACGCCAGCTGAGAATCTTACCTGACAGTGTTGTAAGAGTCCCACAACATATCTTTGATTTCAGTGGGTCTGAAGTAAGTAACATTTGATCACAATATGGATACATGTTTTCAGTATCTGTTTCACAACAATATTCATGGCTTTTAGTATATTCATAATACACTATTCTAAATAACTACAGACAATAACTACAACTACATCATGCAAAAGAGAACATTACATTCCCACCATCTTAAATCTGACCTAGTTAAGATTTAGCATTATACCATTTACTTATGGTAAAAATGAGTTTTACATTCATAAGGAAGTGGAAAGTCTTTTTCCAGATGTTCTTCCCTAGGAAAGTATGATGCAAATTATAAACTCACTACTTCAAAGAGTACATAAAATAATATTTGCATGCATTTATTGGTTGTATTTTTTAACCTACTCCCTGAATAGTTAAATTGAATAGCACATTAAATCAATTAAGAGTTGATGAAAGTTTGTGACTAGGATAAGAAGTAGTTAAAAACTTAAAAACTGAGCTGTACTGGTTCCTGTTACCTAAAATACATGGTTTTATTGAATTACTAACAATAGTTTGCTTTTGGCTATATTCATAAGAATTATCACAGAAAGATAATATAATTATTTNTGTCTATACAAACAGAATAGACTTGTGTTACAGCTTGATACAAAGGACTTGTTGTAGGACTTTCTTCTGTATGTTATTTTTGTTCTTATTACCCAGCATTTTAACATGACAAAACCCCCATATTATAAAACAGAAGTCCTAATAACTGTAGTGGAATACCAGACAGGAAAGGGAGACTGGCAAAAATATCTCTTCTTCATTTTCATTTCACATTCCGAAAAATCTAAAAGTACTAACTGCGACAAGAATAAAAATAAAATCAAATAATACACATACAGTATTAATAAGCCTGTATATTTTAACAGCATTATTAACTTCTTTTTCCATAATTTCCCTTTATTTGAGAGGACATAGGTTAATTCACAGTGGCTCGACACATAGAAACCAGCTCAGTTTCAATTTTTTTTATACAGCAAAGTAGCCAGCCTAAACCCGGACAGTAAGATTGCTATCATCAGAGAAGGAAATATTTCTGTCAAAAGATAGCAGAACTGGGTTGGATCTTTTTTCTAGGATACTTGGACTAAGACACACAAAATCACTCCCTGATTTCTTTCCAGCATGCCCCCTCTCTGTCAGCGAGCAGCGAAGGCCGGCTGCTCCCTCCGACCTGGAGACGCAGCAGCCAAGGGGGATACCACAGGCAGCAAGGCAGGAGCCTTGCTGGCCAGAGACTTGACATTCTTCCAATTTGCTTGTCTGGCTTTCCTTACTGCACCAAACCCCAGCACTGTGACTGGGATTAAGGGCAAACTAGCAAAAGTCATCCAATTATTGTTTAGTGTATAAAGAAATATGCATGCTACCAAATGTGTGAGCAACCATAGTAGATCAACAACAGTGGGTAGGACAAGGATCAGTAGAAGGAAGATGGCTGATGAACACTGTTGTCAGCATTTGATGCCTACCAGGCATATGTGGAAGATACGGGTATTTCTCATTAGAAAGAATACAGCAAAAGAGATATGGCTCTCTATGAACAAGCTGGGATCTAAGAGTAATGAAAGGAGCCAAGGTTAGTTGGCTCCCAACCCTCTGAATCCTCAAGACAAGTTCAGATTTCTTGACAATTCTGAAACTTAGTATCACTGAATTGTATTAACACAGCCAAGTACCAGTAAAAGCACTTCTTCCACGTAGTGTCTAACTTAAGAAACACAAAACAATTCCCTACGATAAAACGGGTCACGTGGCACTTTCATTGTAAGAGAGATATTTGTGAGATTGGATTCTGTTGAATCAACCTATGGTATTTTTATGGAAAACACCCAAAACACAATTCTGAACTATGTCTCTGATCAAAACAGGTCCTTAACATCAATATGTTCTTACTTTTTGTGGATCTGTATATGGCTGTTAGGAAGTTCATGGATTATGGTAGTTTTATATCAGTCATGCAGAAAATACTGGATTTGGCTTAATAAAAAGGTTTAGTATGACATTATGCTGGATATTTTTCATGACATTACTGATAGTTCTTTACTGAATGAAGCAAAACAAAAACCCACAAAACACGTATTTAGGTACCAACTGCAAGGAACTAATATAGGCCTTAGTGTAAGAATTTTCATTTATCTCTTGACATAATAGCATTCATGCTTGGTTTTTCTCATCTAGGTAAAAGAGGGTGAAAGTCATTCCAATGGAAGCCCATGTCACAGCAAGGTAATAAAGGCAGCTTGCTTAACAAAAACAAAAACTATTGCTATCTCCTTTAATCAGTTATAAGTATCACAATTTAGGTGATACTCATACAAAGGCAATGACAATACATGACAGCACAATGATGATAACCAATGCTGTATCCATGAATCCAGTCATATCTTAACCCAGCCCCTCTAAACATGGGATAGAGCCAGCTGTACTGTTAAAATGAACACAATAGTCCACATACATAAACATAAAAATAGAAAATTCATTCTTGGATTGTTGGAAGATTTTTATTACCAAAATCTAGAGAGCCATCTGTTCCTTCGTTCTCAAGTATTACAAACCTAGATTTTTCTATTTACACTGTCTTAATGCTATCCTAGCTACTTATATGTGTGCTTTGGTTTCCAATAAAGAATGTTTATCTAGGTAGCAGAAAGGAATGGTGCAACCTTTTCCAGAAACCTTGATCGTTTGAAAAGTCTTTATCCAAAAGTTGAGTTGCAGAGCATTCCTCATATCTATAAAAACATGTAGAAGTTTGTAGATCTATGACTTAATGGCAAGTCTGTAAATAGGCCTATGTGTATCACTTTGTCATGGTTTGGGCTGGACTGGCCACTGAGGCCTCAAACCAGGACACACTTCCGTGTGGAATAATATGTGGAATAGTATATGCTAATCATTAGGCATTGAATAATATAAGGACAGGATCTTACTGTATCAAAGTATATGTACAAGCAGCTTATTTCAACTTAACTTTAGTTCGGCTAACAAAAAATTAGATAACTTAGAAAAATTAGAAATAAGTGGGATGAGTCAAGGTTTTCCATGAAATGGAAATGCTTCACTTCAGAGTAGCCAATAGAAATAATTTTAACCTTATTTAGATTAAGATAAAATGACATATCTCACTATCTTATCTAGATAATTTTATAACAGCTTAAGATAATAAAAGAAGCATCTGGCAGCAGAACAGCATTCCTCTGTCACAGAATGTGTGTTCTGCACGGGCTCCCATCTGCAAATGCAGATTGAAACTTACTTTTGTGAACTCATGTAAGTTATGAAATATTTTCTGATGTAATATATTCTCTTCCTCTTAGTGTTCTTTAAAACAAATTTTAATTTGTCTTTATATCTGTTCTTTCTTCCATTTTTTCTTTAGTATGCATGTAATCACTCATTGCACGATTATGTAACAGGCATCTTCTGTGACATATTTCTATTTCATTGATCTTTATTTTTACTGCTGATTTAGGGTTTTATGTAAAAATCTTTTTCTCTATTACCATTAAAGACTGGTCTTTTTGGAACGGGTTCCTTGAACTCCCTTAGCTCACAGCTAGTTTCAGGGTTGCCTGAAACAATGGGGATGAAGAATGAGAACAGCTGAAGATCCCCAAATGCTCTCTACAATCAATCGCTTTATTGTCTTGCCCTCAGAAGAGAAGAAAAAAGACATTTGTGTATAGAGCTAACGTTAAAAAAATAGACTCTTTGCTAAATATTTCAGTAAACATCACACATTATTCTTTTGGACAATATCCAACACCACAGAATATTAATTTACAAATACTCTTTTTAGTGTAGTTCATGCTCAATTCAATACCATATAATTTTCCAACAAAAACAGTATAACTCAAAGTATTTTGAACACTATAATTCTAAAGCTCAAGTCAAAATACTCTTGATATAATGGAAGTTTCATCTGAATCACAGAATCCCAGAATTGTGGAGCCACTGAGATTAGAAGGGAGCTTTGGAAATCATCAGAGAAGGATCACCTAGAGCAGATTGCTTAGGACTGTGTCCAGCTGGGTTTTGAATATGTCCAAGGAGGGACATTCTCCAGCCTTTCTGGGCAATCTGTTGATCATCCTTATAGTGAAAATGCTTTTTCTTATGTTTAAATTGAATTTCTTGTATTTCAGTTTCTGCACATTGCCTCCTGTCCTGTCACTGAGCACCACTGAGAAGAGCCTGGTTCTGTCTTCTTTACTGCTTTCCACCAGCTATTTAGACACATTGATAAGATCCTGCCTGTGCCTTCTCTTCTCAAGGCTGAACAGTGCCAGCTCTCTCAGCCTTTCCTCATATGGCAGATGCTCCAGTCCATTAATCATCTTTGTAGGCCCTTGTTCAACTCACTCCAGTAGGTCCATGTTTATCTTCACACAGTAGAGGTGAGTAGAGGTGTAGGTTCACCTCCCTTGACCTGCTGGCAATACTCTGCTTAATGCAGCTGCACATCCCATTGGCCTCCTTTGCTGCAAGGGCACATTGCTGGCGCATGGGCAGCTTTTTGTCCAGCAGGAAACCCAGGTCCTTCTCTGCCATCTGTTTTCCACGAGTAGCCTTTTAATGAGTAGCCTCGCAATGACACTGGCCAACTCCCTCAGCACTCCTAGGTGCATTCCCCTCAGGTTCTATGAAACAAGAGCTTGAAAATTAGGGTTTTCATCTATGGAAATGGAGACCAACAAAATTACCTCTCCCAGTTAATCTTTCCTGAAATGTTCTTAGTCTATGGCATTTAACATAGTAGAAAAATGCTCTGCAGAAAAAGCTAAAATGCTCTGTAATTGAAGGGCATTAACAATACATGTTAGTACTTCTCCAGTCTGCACAGTAAAGGTCCAACAACCTCACTTCTTACTAACACTTTTCTACCACAATTCTGCAAAATTTATATACACCCAGTCCACAGTTCCTGACTAATATTCCCATTTGGGGTGCAATTGCTCCTGCAGTTGTTCCTACATTAATTGTTTGGCATTGTGGTCTGTATTGTCCTTTAAACTTCAGTCCTTTTTTTCTTTTGATTCCATCACAGCTTCAGGTTTCAATTTCCCATAGTCCAAAGGCAGAAATATTTCAGTGGTTCTAATATATACCTTTCAAATTATTAGAATAAACTAATATAAATGTACTTTCCATACAATTCTCTTTGAATTATAAATTCATATTGTAAATTGCCAAAAATTTCTAGCAACGTGAAGGAAACGAGAGAGAGAGAGTGAAAGGAGCAAAGAGAGATGGAGGGAGGAAAGGAGAGAGGAAGGAGGGAGCAGCAAGATACTCTTGCCAGAAAGAGGATTTTTTTTTTTTGTGCTAAGCACACAGAGAGAGCACATATAGAATCATAGAATCGTTAAGGTTGGAAGGGACCTTTAAGATCATTGAGTCCAACCGTTAACCTAACCAGACAAAACCACTTCTAAACCATATCCCCAAGTACCACATCTACCCTTTTTCTAAACACCTCCAGGGATGGCGAATCCACCACCTCCCTGGGCAGCCTATTCCAATGCTGGATAACCCTTTCAGTGAAAAAATTTTCCTAATATCCAACCTAAACCTCTCCTGGCTTAACTTGAACCCATTTCCTCTCGTCCTATCACTTGTCACCAGGGAGAAGAATGCCATTACTAGAGATACTAGAGATACAATTTAAATAAAGCAGCTATTGGGAAACAGAAATGTTATGTAATAGAAGCAAATAAATAGTTCAATGACCACTGGAAATAATGGGCCCTGAGTTTTAATGCATTTACATTTTCTGGTAGGTACTCTTTTTAACTGAATTATTCTAAAGCCACTGCATATATGTATGTCTTGTTAAAGAACAGAAAACCTACACGAGATAAAAATACCTTCTATGGTTTAGATTCTTTTTTTCTTTTCTTTTTTTTTTTCCAGTGAGGTGCAACTTCTGACTGCACCAGGGTTAGTAAAAGTTGAGAAACCTGCCCACCAAATATTTTTCAAACTAGCATGTTTCTATGAAAAGTTTTGGATTTGCTGAGTTCCTTTTTATTTCAAAAATGCAAAGCAAAATTATTCACTAGATCTACACATGGAATTCAAAGTGAAACAGCTATCCAGTATTTTAACCGAAGTATCTAGGTTCATTTTTCCAAATTATACAAGTGCCTTCTATCATAATATTTTGTATGGTTTCTTGATGGAACAAAAATTATATCGCAAATCAAGTGGAAGAAAGAAAAATAATTAGATATTTATATACTTTGCCATGAATAACTCTTCTGATTTTCTTAAAATGCTACAGATCATAAACACATCAACTAATTGCTTATGAAAATGCCAATCATAGACAATATCTGGGTTTGATTTTGGTCTTTTGAATCTCAGGAATGCAATTTAGGACTCCATGAGCTGTTGAACATACGTTCTTATTTCATACCAAGTCTGAGGAGCTAAGTGGCTTAACAGGTAATACATTCACTGAACATTCATCTCAATCAATAAAATTAATTCCTCCAAACATAACTAAAGATCTACTTCTATTGCCTCTGAGGTAGTTGTATAAAAGGCACTGCAACTTTAGTTTCATTAGGCTAGTAACACTCGCAATAAAGTATTCCTTTCTAATACCCGAAGGCTTCAGGAAAATTAATAGCTTTACAAAATGTTGAGAGTCTTCTTGCAGCATGACTCCAGCTGCAAAACCCAGGTATCCTTAAAACTGAAGTACAATGGGTTATTTTGTAATGAGACTAATATGTTACCCTTACTCTGAACCTTTGAAGTTGTGCAAAACAAGCTATGAAGTTTGTTGAAGATACAAAACAGAAGATGTCAGAGGAAACACTTTCACTGCACTGAATCTGGAAGGGAGTCCTCAGTAAAGAACTATTCCATAAAAGAATGCACGCACAGGATAGCAGTCCTACAATGATGGTGAAAATGTCTCTAACAGCTGAAAATATCTTGGTGTAAAGAACTGCATTTTATCACTTTTCTTAGTAGCTGAGGTCAACTGCATTTGCAACAGCAGTTTGTAGATAATTCATATATGATAACTTCCTTTTGCATGTTACTTTCCTGAACACAGTAAAAAAAACCTAGCAGGAACAATTAAATATAACTTTTGAATTTAACTTGGTTTAAGACAAGAATTCAACTCAGTTTTAGACACCTGAAAGATTAAAGACAGAACACAGGTCCAATTAATAAATAAACAACAATAATAACAAATAACACAGAACTGAGCAATTCAGTAATTTCTAATAATTAATACTATTTGTGCTGGTTGGTGATAATAGAAGCATTCACAATAGTAATAAAGACCTCTGTTTTCATGTTTTGAAACAGGACCTTTAACAGCATTAGTAAATTTATTTCATTTAATAGTACATATTGCTATGCATGGCAGTGTCTGAATATATGATGTAAAACTTCCAAATTAATGGCATTACAGATAATCACAGAATGGTCAGGGTTGGAAGGGACCTTCAGAGATCATCTAGTCCAACTCCCCTGCCAAAGCAGGTTCACCTTGAGCAGGCTGGACAGGAACGCATCCAGGCGGGGTTTGAATACCTCCAGAGAAGGAGACTCCACAATCTCTCTGGGCAGCCTGTGCCAGTGCTTTGTCACCCTCGAAGTTTTTCTTCCTGTTGAGACGCAGCTTCCTGTGTTCCAGATTGTGCCCCTTACCCCTTGTCCTGTCGCTGGGCACCACTGAAAAGAGTCCAGCCCCATCCTCTTGACACCTGCCCTTTAGATATTTATAAGCATTGATGACATCCCCTCTCAGTCTACTCTTCTCCAGGCTAAACAGATGCAGGTTTCTCAGCCTTTCCTCAGAAGAGAGGTGCTCCATTCCCTTGATCATCTTTGTAGCCCTAGGACTTAGGAATTGGAAGGACAAACTGTGTTTGAATGAGATCAGAAATACAAATTTCAATTTTTTTGACGACTCCAGTTGTTTAGACATAAAGCTCAAATGATCCTAGGAAAGCCACAGGGTGTTAAGAATGTTTAAAGAACATATAAGAGATTTAAGAACTGCATTCAATAAAGCACTCCATAAAGTGTGCGTGATCTTTAAGTATACTCTTTCTAGCTCTTCAATAGTTTATCCAACATGTTATGATACAGATGATTCTTGACAAAGCAGATCATTAATACTACACAGTTATGACCAAACTGTTACAAATTTAAAGTAACTTTTACTAATATATGGACAAGTTAGTGGCTTATCAGCATTTATTCAACTTCAGGGCAACTTGAGATCTTGAACTGGACTTTTCTACCTGATTTGCAAAGAGCAGATTTCTTGAGATTCTCAGCCTGAAGACTTATGTTCCTTCAAAGATCTTGTGTTTTGACATATCATTTAACTGAGATGACTTTTTGGCAGAAATAAAGTATTGCTCTTCCAGTTGATCCAGATGCTGGTTTTTCCCGTTCAAGATTTATCAGATGATTAAAAATAATGTCTACAGTAAAACTCTTTTAATTATGCAAAACTCATAAAGTTCAAAACAATTTCTTACATGATTTAGTGCCAGATATTTTAATTCTGCAGGCCGCTAGCGTCACATTTTCTAGTGCTCTTTTCAGTCTGTTTTTGTTCTTTTAGGACCACGTATTTTTATATCATATTTAGGAAGACTGCCTTTTTGTATTCAAAAGAAGCCCATATGTGTTTAGCAAATAATTTCTGTGGTATGGCCAGATGGAAACTTGCCATGAAATGAGGATCCTGGAAGGATCCAACAGGGGACTCAAAATTTCTTGAACTTGCTAGCATGATGGGATTTTGAAAACGTTTCCACTACAAGCTGCTCCCTCTGATACACTGGTATCTTTTCATCATGAAAAAAGATTATTAGCTATAAGAGAAATTCCCACTTTTTCTGAGCAAGTTTTTTTGTACCACTGCCTTGACAGAATAACAGTATTAGAAAACACAGGAATGCCAGAAAATGCTACACTTTTATTACCTTTGTACATGCATTTTTGGTCTTGAAAACGATGAGGTACTAGCAAGGTGTGTCCTGGATGGACCACAGAAATCTTCACCCAGGGACAGTCACTGTTTACGAATCCAGCATTTTTTAAACTCTTAGAGACTGAGTTTTACTGATTGTCTTGGAAATGTATTATAATCCTGGCCAAACCCAGAGAAAATGCAAAGCAAAAGTTGGACATTTCATCATGAGATTTTTTTTCCCTGCTCTGCTCACAGCTCCTATGTGGTCTGGTTCAACCGGACACACAGTCTTTCCGAGAACCCTACGTGCTATGAGCTGCAGTAGTGGATTCCAGCAAAGATGAGTCCAGCAAAGCAGTTCAGCTCCATTTCAGCGAGGAAACAGTTAAAGAGCTCGGTGTTCCCCTGTGCCCGGGAGGCAGCCTTTGTGTTTAACTTTGGCAGGGGCTCAGTTTGGGCTGGAGGTTTGTTTTAATTGGGGGAGGGGGCAGAAAAGAGGGGACGCTCTGACTTCTTCAGTCTGCCTCTTTCTCTGACTGATTTAGCGGAGGTGGAGATTTTCAATCCCACCCAGTCAGACGCAGGCAGGAGGATCTGGTAAGACTATCCCAGGAAAAGCCACTCAGAGGAAATTCTCAGCAGCAGCAGCGGCAGCGGCAGCGGCAGCAGCCACAGCATGAGCGTGANGGTGAGTGCGCGGTCCCCCGCTGCCGCAGCCGGGCGGGAGCCGCTGCCCGTTCTCGGGGACAGCCCGGCCCAGAGTCGCGGGACACTTTCAGCACTTCTCGATAACGCTCCAGATAACGATTAGGCGACGATGTTGCACCTCTGTGTGTGTGTGAGTGGGAGAGAGAGGGAGACAGAGAAGGAGAGAGGAAGAGAGAACGAGAGACAGGCACAAGGCAGCTTGGGATAACTAGTATTAAATAAAGTTTAACTACGTATAGATCGTGTCAGATATAGGCTGCAGGGGAGGCAGTACTGATTTGCCAAGTGCTCGTCGGAATTGATCTTTTGATAGTGTTACAAGCGGAGAATGTTTTCTTCTGTGTTATGAGGAAAAAATATAAGGCAATTATCCCAACAGCAAAGAGCTCTCACTGACTGTGTTGGAGTGGGAGACGACCAAAAGAAATTCGTCTTGTCAGCAGGATTTCTTTCAGGGCTTTCGTGCCTGGTTAAATTTATTAGCTCCTCTTTACATCTCAGCTGCCTTTGGGGCAGATTAATCACTGTTAACGTTTTAGCTCGTCTTTAATACTTCGAACCCTTTCATTTCCGATAGTATGGTCTCTTCTTGTGAATCTCGGCCTGGGAATTCTTCTGGCTTGACACCCCAGGCAAGTTAAGGAGTTTTGTTCTCTGCATCTGCGGCTACTTCTGCAGTGCTGGAGGAGCACAGGCACAGCACACGCATGTGGCCTCCAGAGTCACGCAACAACCTCATACACTTCAGGTATTCAGATTACATGGAAGGAGAATACTAGATTACGTTATTACAAAAAGCTATTAGGGATGGGAGTATGTTACTTATAGGAGGCAGTTTGCATGTTACATTCTGTAACAATGTAAATACTTTGAAAATATGCACAGAGGAATGAAGGACTGTCAGGAATCTGTAAGAAAATACCCTTAGAAATTATATTAAAAATGTTCTAGTTTTGCTTCTTATGGAAAAGTTTCTTCTGGGAGAGGGAAGAGATGGTAACTGGCAATTTTGTTCCTAGCTTTGCATGCTGGCGGCATGATTGCCATGCTACCACCGTGTTCATATGAAATATATACCAAATTTTCACAAGAAAACGTCATTAAATAAGGGGTATACTGGTAAAACCACTAAAGCGTAGGGCTGTGGGTTCTGTTTATAGCTGTATCACATTTACTTGAGCAAGTATGAACTAAATTTAAATTTAAATCATTAGTGATTCAGTTTTTCCATTTGTAAATTGGGGAACCATAGTCATAGTAAATAATAAAAGTATTAATACTTGCCTGAAAAGAGTTGCAGTCAAATATGTCTGTTGTTTCTGGCATGATTTAGAAACCTAAAGTGAACACATTTCCATCAAACTGTTGCTAAGTGCCCTGAGATACCATCGTAACAGGCACTTAATAGAGAAGGACTTACTATTTAGTATATTAAATTTTAAAATGGAGTGCATTGGAACTCACAATTGGTGAGATCTTCATCTCAAATACGCCAATATAAAAGACTATAACAATATGGATCCCTCATCTTTGAGGGATGGCACTCTACATACCAGACCAGAATACTCAGGTTAACATTGCCTTTCCTGCTGTATATAGGTACACACACACTTCTACAGACCACACACAGAAGAGGGTAATAGTAGTAAATATTTATACTGTGGCTGCCTCCAGAAGTCCTATCAGTAAATCGTCTCCCACATTCTTTCCCTGGTTAATTTCTTGCTATAAACTCTGACTTAATAGCCCCATAAGGAATTAAATTAGAATACATTTATTTAAAAGGATCCTCCCAAATCCTTCATGTGAGTCCCTAGAAATCAGAAAGTTATAAATACTTTACTTTCTACTCTTCTTCTGGCAACACTGCAGCACTTTGTCTTGTTTTGCAGATACAAGTCATGTAAAAATATCTTTATCTTAAATTAAACTGAGGCTTCAAGGAAATGGACTTTGAGTGGCCTCGGTTTCACTGGAGGTGTAGTATCTATACCCTCGCGGCAGGGAGCCAGCTCTGGTGGTTACGCATAGGCAGTCACCCTTACTGGGACAGAATGCTGTGATGCTTCCTTTCCTATCTGGAAATGTCATGAGTTGTTGCTTAGAATACTAAATCAGGCATTTTTTATCTTTAAAAGATCTTATATTTTTATAATTAGCTTCGCTGTGGCTAAGTACTGAACATGAGTTGCAATGACATTCAGGAACCAAATGACACATAAAGTTTGAAGTGCTTTTCCTGGCCAGATGTCTACTCTGAGACTATAAAAGTCTTCCTCCTAATATTTAGGGACTTTGGATCTCGTCCAAAATTTGATTTGAAATACATGTATTTTCAGTCTTCATTTGAAATCCAGGTAATGATGACGCCAGAGAAAAATAATATAAAGCCTCATTGTTGCAATATATCAAAAATACTCAGAAAATTAACAAATTTACTACCTGTAATTATTAATGCAGTGCTGTTACCTTACTTTTTCAAAGAAAAAAAAACAACGTTTTATTTTAGCCAAAATGTCCTTCAGCAGTCTCCAAGGCCTCTCTTTCCTGGTACACTTTTCTTGCAAGACTATATTTTAAAACAGAACTTAATCCACCATTGTTTTTTCCATTCATATGTGAATTCTGTCTCAAACTAAAAGGGTTTTGCCGGGTCTTATTTGTATAAGCTCTCGATTACTTATGGATTTTTTTGTGTTTGCCTTTTGTCAGACAGTAAATGTGGGTAATCTAGATTTCAGAGTAGTACAGTGACTACAAACAGGTGTTTATACATATGTGCTTTAGGGACTGTACATTCAAATACTCACATTTGTCACATTCAAATGTGAGACACGGGGTGTGTAGTCTACCTGTTGTATTCATTCTGTGTTTATTTCTTCTTTTTTGTTTTTGCTTATTGTTTCTATCTGCAGGTGAATAAGTGAGAATTATCTCACTGAAATACTGAAAAAACCCCGTCTCACTGAATTTGCTCTTTCGGGACTTCGGGATGGAAGCCTTGTGTTTAAGAGTTTCCCTGCTGCTGGTGGTTCCAGGATTTGTCCTCAGCGACAGCTTTGACAGATATGCTGCCAATCGGAGTGATTTGGGAAACTACCTTTCCACTTTCTCAGGGATCGAATCCAGCATACTCCTCACCACCAGACAGCCCCTGGTGTCCAACCAAACTGTCAAATGCTCCCAGCAGACTAAGATTGCTGAAACTTTTAAATACATTAACACGGTGGTATCTTGTGCTATTTTCATCGTTGGAATGGTTGGGAATGCAACTCTGCTGAGGATCATTTACCAGAACAAGTGTATGAGGAATGGCCCGAATGCACTGATAGCCAGTCTGGCACTTGGAGACCTTATCTATATCGTCATTGATATTCCTATCATTGTGTACAAGGTAGGATGCAATAACAATACATTCTAATTGCAGTTTCCTTACAAGTACACTGTCTGTTCTCTATGGCTACTCCTTTGTCTAAGCAGTGCTCTTTTGTCAATGAATAGTACAGTTAAGAAAAAACACAACTCCTTTTCGTTCTACAACAAAAACCTCGCTCTCGGGTCTCACCTCCATAAAGAAAAAGGGTATCTCTTTTTAAAGATGATGTAGCTCTTAGCTCTTAACCACAGCATGGCCTTGGGCATTTCACAGGAACTCTTCGTTTATTATAGCTACTATAGCTAGCGAAAGAATTTATGAGGGAAGACGTTTTATAAACTGATCTCCTCCTTGATGGACATACAGCATTGGACTAGTTGCTATGTTTGGAATACCCTATCCTGACTTTATGTTTTTACAGAAAATACTCTGTGATCTGCAGGCTTGATGTTATGACTTTGCAGAGAGAGATTTTGTCAGTTAAGTTGAGCGATAAGGTTTTAGTTTAATATTCATGAACAGCAGATTCTCAAAATCATTCCAGAGTTAGTAAAATCAATTATATCACAGAACATTTTTTGAAGTGTTAAATTTCATCTGGATTTGTCCAAATATAAAAAGGATCCTCAGCAATTCTTTAATCTGGTATAAAGTTATCCTGACACAGTTTTTTTATTTTCTATTTTAATTAAACAAAGCCATAAAGCAGTGCCTCTCCTGATGCAATATATGTTTACTTATGTAACTTGCATGATTGCAGGACAGGCTTGAATGAACAGAACTGAGTCCCTTTTTTAATATATCTTGCTGATATTAACTTAACTTAGAAAATTATCAAAAAAATTTGTAAGCTTATATCTGTATCTTTGTGGATTGTACACAGGTGCATAGAGGATAGTTTTTTCTTTCTTTTCTCGGTAAAAACTTCAGGTGTTTCTCTTAGTAAATAAAACACTAAGTAATATAATGGGAAAAACCCATTCCTCATAATTTTGGCCCTAATTCTAGAGACTTAACTTCTATTTACATGTGTCTTAAACAAAACATTTTAGTGCACAGCTTTATAATAACTAGTGTCCTGTGGTTTCAAATTGGATTTTAAAATTAAAGAAACAGTGAATTGAAACGATGTATTTTGTATCTATGTAACTATTGACATAATAACTATTGACCTGCATTATAATGCAGGTATTGGTAGGAACAGATCTTAAACATTTGTATTCATTAATGGATTAAAAATATGTATATGTGCACATACTACATCTGTACAAAGGTGTATTATCTATGGTAAAATGCAGTACCTGGTTCTGATCTTCCAGGAGTATAAATTACACATAAGTCTTTTAACTTTATCTGGGTTTTATATATAAATTTGAAACTAGGATAAAGAAAGCTAATAATAATGCACGTGATTTAATGTAAATTCTAGTTTCCACTTTTCAATATTCCACCTGGAAAAGTAAATAATCCATTTGTTGACAACATAGCGGATATCTGTAGTGCATTTTGGACTAACAAATTGATGAGGAAGATTAGCCTCTGCTTCATTCACCTGTTTTCCATAGCTGTGTGGATGCCTAATGGGACATGGGATTGGGGTTCCGCATGTTTTCATTATTCTTGGCGAGCTAGACTCGTAGCCTGGACTGCATCTCCCATGATGCATTACAGTTTCCTCCCTGGTAAATCATCCTGATGTCTTTATGGATAATTGCTAAGGCAGTTTTCTTACTTCTCACAGTACTTCTGATAAGAAATTTTAAGGAAAAATGGCATGTGTTTTTTTCAGAGCTGAGTCTGGGAAACAACAGGTATTTTTATTACACATTTTTTTCTAATCTTTCAAGAGCTCTGCTGCTTCTTCACAAAAAGGAATGGAAATCTGGAATTAATTTTGCCTTTCAGAATTGTCTTTTGATTGTCTTCTGAAAATTCTTTAGAAGTCTAGTTAAATGTACCAAACAATATTTTTTACATTCCCTTTATTATTTTGCAGTACATTTTTTCTATTAATTTTCTGATGCTTCTTTGGCATCCTATAGGTTCACTTGCCTTGCTATATCTTATATGATGAGCTGAACTGTGGTCCTGAATATCTGTACAAATGAAATTACCTTAGCCTATACAAAATTTTATTTCTGTACTGCAGAGAAGTGTTTGATAAATAAAGGCTGTGAATGAAACTGCAGCCCCTTGACATCAGTTTATGTCAATTCCCACATGTAAGCAGGCAGAATTAAAATCATGTTTACAAGCATAATTCTAGTTTTTAGTAATTTTTTGAGTGCTTGAACCCCCAAAATAAATTACTTAAAAATTACCATGTACAAACATCTAGTTGTATAAGGTTAGCTGCATGTATTATGATACAGGGAAGCATTTATAGCATTTATAAGGGAGCTCTAGTACTTCTGGTAAGAAATTCTATTATTATTTATAGGCCATTTTTCATATAAACCGTTCAGTTATATGTCTGTTTACATAAGGGGTTGATTTTAAAGTTTGTTAAGTAGCATTACTGTTTGTATCACAGATACCCTAAAATCTGTGGCACCATTTAGCTCCTCTTGTTGAATGACAGTATGAAGGGTGACCACTGGAAATATCACAATCTGAAAGTGGAAGTGATAGTCTTTTAAGGAAAAAAAAATAAAGTGCCTTTATTTTTGTTTTAAAGTTTAAATTTTATACACTTAGTTCAGAACTTTTTTGTAAAGATTCTTTTAGCTTCAGAGTTAGACTCATGTTGAACCATGTATTAATATCCTATATAAACAAATGGTGTCAAACACCTAATACGTCACAGGTCAGATCTTCATTTTTAGGATGATAAACCAGCTCTGAAACCAGAATTAGAGTAAACAATCATTCATCTGCATATTAAAATAACCAATAGTACAGTATTAAGATGGCCACATCGTATAGGAAAAAAAGTGTAATACTATGTCATTATAATGTAATATCAGAAATAGATATAATGACTTTCTTGAAACATAAGGTAGCTTTAACTATTTTGAAACTACTTTCAAAAGGGAAGTAGGTTACATTACTGATACTCAAATCCATTTTACAAATCCTTAGAAAGAAGCAGATATAAGATTATAGTAGTTGAAAATGTAAGGTCCCAGGAGAACTGAGTCTGTCATTCTGTTACGCATTTACACAATTAACAAAGATGTTATGCTGTGGAAAAAAAAAAAAATCTGTAATTTATGTCAGCTAAAGATATGGTCACAGGTGTTTGACATTTTTATTCTTTCTTCATGATACAGTAGGCCCAAAAATTCCCCCTTACTTTCTCCAATTACTGTAATTATATAGTGGATTCCCCTTAGCAATTTGTTACATGGATTGAGATGTGAGTAATATTCACTAGCCTCCTTTGAAGATATTCTGGATGTATTAAAGCCCCATTACACTTAATTACCACTAGTATATCCACTTGTAATATCAAATCAATATTAAAAATTGTAAGAATTGAGTTTTATAGGAAGGGTACCATTGTAAATCCAGCTTTAACAGACTGAACTAAGACAATTGCATTTTCAATCACATGTTTATAGCACCTGGACCCTAATAGTTTCCTCTTTACCCAAAACATACCCACCTCGGACATTCAAGGTGTCAAAGCCTAAAGCCTCCAAATCAGTAAGAACGACTCATTTGCAGTGAAAAGAAGATTGGGAAATACAACTTTATGCTGCTGCAGAGGCACAGTTAAGGCACTGAAGAAGAGACGGGTTTCATACCTCCTTTTTTTCATACCACCTTATCAGGTGGTGTAGCACACAGCTGAAAGCTGCTGCATCACCTGAATTACCCATCACGGCCATACATATTTGCAGCAAATAAGCTAAGTTTGGACACAATGCACGAAAACTTCTTTAGAGGACTGCTTTCCATATAGAAACTAGACAATTTTCTAAGGCTATACATAGCCAGCAACAGAATACCCATAGCACCACTATTGCCTTGACTGCACAAAAGCTCTGGGAAGCCCATATGGCTGCTGCTGCTGTCACTGACTAAGGTTTAGCAGAGCAATAGCAAGAACAACAGGTGATGTCCACAGAAAAATCTGTCCATAGCTCTTTCCTGAGGTCCTGGAGCTAGAAACACTCTAGGCCCAGGCTCTCACCTTTGGAATGGCAAAATTCAGTTTTAACTATGTTATTGGGAAGTCCTGAGCTGTCTCTGTTTCCATGTTTACGCAATTTGGAGAAAAATGTTTAAATTAGTTCTATTTATTTCAAACTGACTTACATAGTATTGACATAAATTATATTGCCTTACATCTTAATATGCTTAACTCCTTAAATCATTAGTTTATAAAGAAGTAGATTAAGCAAATTAGCCAGCTTTTAACCTGTTTCTTTAAATGTGAATAACAAACATTTTCCTAATTATTTTACTGGGACAAAGGGAAAGACATCTACCCAGAAAACAAGCAAGAGTGTCTACTCTCAAACAGCTCAAGAAGATGATGTTTTCTTTAATAAACTAAGCTTTTCTGTTAGTAAATTGGTATTCATACTTACCCTAGTTGCAACTGCATCTAAATCTGAGTAGTCCACCTAGAACATTATGAGTCTAAATAATAGGCAACTGGCAGTAAGCAAACATCTTCAGCCATTTTGTCTTCAGTAAAGGAAGACTTAGCTGAGGCGTTTCTAGTCATGGATGTTTTTCAACATTAGAGCAAATGCATAAATGTTAGACCAATTCCTTCTTAATCACAAGTTATTTGGCATATCTGATTACTTTTACTGACAGAATTAATATTATACACAAGTAGCGATAACTAAACACATTGGGACTGATCCTGTAGGCTAATAGAGCAAGTGACATCCACAATAGTTATAGTTTTGTGTCAAAGACTACACGGCCAAGCCCACAGCACACATGAAGTTCAGTGTACTTAGAAAAGAAACACTCCTTTAAAAGCAAAATTTGTCATATGTGCAGCATATATTTCTCAACGAAGTACCAACACCAGTAGGAAATTCTGAGGCCACCAGCTTAGCAACTGCATCCTGGCTTTCACTGAATTCTTATCAGTGATTCCAAGAAGAAAAGTCCAGTGTAATGCAGAAATCCATACAACTTGCTCACAACATGACCTATTATTTGGGTGTATGTCTCCATGTAGTGACCATACATAAAAGAAATCTAGAGGTAGCACAGGAATTGATCGCTGAGTCCTAAAGGCAGAAGTTACCCAAAATGGAACAGGGAAGGAAAGTTCATCAGGAATCTGTTCTCTCCATTTACAGACTACAGCTTCCTAGCAGAAAGTGTTTAATATGCATACCAAGGTAGGAGTTAAGGAAGAGATTTTATATTCTAGGTCTTAGTTCAAGATCCACTCTTCCTTTAACTAATGGCTGTACTTTGGGGAGGTGGGATCTATGTTCCTTTCAATGCACAGGCATCTCCTCCCTCATTTTCAGTTTCACATCACATGCCTGTCTTGCTGTTCTGCAGATTCGTAATACTGTATATTACCTGGAGACTCTAAGTTTAACAGAATATTTTAGTATGTTCACTGTCTTTATTTTTCAATCAGCTGAACGCTGCAGATAACAAAGAACTGTTTTGATTGTGCGTATCCAGGGTTTACCAGTACTGCAGTAATTTCTTAGCAAACCTGTCACTCTCTTTAGCAACACACAAAAGACAACACAGCTGGAAGAATAAAAAAAGCAATATTTTGCCCAGGGACTGAAAAAATTCTTTTCAACAAATCACCATGCACATAAGCACACCTTGCAGCTTGTTTCCCTGAAGAAGAGTAGCACAGCTTGAGAAACAGTCTACCAAAAAGGATGGGAAGTTAGCCAACACCATAGAACAACAAAAAAGAAACTAATCCTGCTTTGTGAACAGCAAGAATACCACAGGGGAGATGTCTGGAGTTGTTAGGAATGCTTTACCACTAAGTAGATTTTTGTAATAAATATAAACATTTTAACAGGAACATAAAACTTAGGATTTATTTTTTTACCAGTTAGTTGAGACAGAATGTTCTACCTCAGAAACAGGGCATTTGTTTTCTTACCTTTCAGGATCTCTTGAAGTATAATCTATTTTCTCTTGTGTAAAAACTATACATACCCTTCCACAGCTGCCTAAGCAGGAGAAAAAGACTGTAGGCATTCATGAAATGGCATGAGACCCTCTGCTTACCTCCACCATTACTCAGCTGGGCAAAGATGAGTGAAATAGCAGAAAAAGCTGTGGTAGGGCAATTCAGAGGAAAAAAAGTCTTTGATGGTTCTCATGCACCCCCACATAACCTTATTTCCTGCCAGAAAAAAAAAATCAGTCTTTTATCCACTCAAAGCGGAAAAAAGATGGTTCTTGGTTGTAGAAAAATGAGGAATGTATTTCCTGCAAAGAACAGGTGAAGAGATGCAGTGTGCCTTCTCTACCATGTCAGTATCTTGAATCAAAGCATAAGGAAATACCAAAGTCAGCAGAAGCCCAAAACTATCATGTCACCATGATATACTCAATATTGGTCTTGTGCCCTGCATTATAAAAGGTAGCCTTGTTTTTTGTTTTCCTCTACTTTTCCTCCACTCGTTGTCCCTCCCCAGGTTAAGGCTTTCCACTCCAGCAGCGGGAACAGAAGGAATACCTAGAAACAGGCTGTGTTCTCCCTCCTTCACTCTTACAGCTCTCCATCTTTCCAGCAAAGTGGTGTAGCACAGCTGTTATGTGTGTGGGATGAGTAACAGCTTGTGGGGCCCAAGCAAGAAATGGATGAGGATTGTCCTGCAATGCAATTCTCTTTTGGATATATGGGTTGTAGGAGGAAGAGAAAGGCTTGAGAACATGCAGTGAATTCTTGTGCTATGAAGTTTCATGGGGACAGAAGGGTCCTGGTTGAGTCACTGAATCAAAATACCACAATCAAAATACCACAAGCAGGAGACTTAATCCACCCTTTTTCCTAATTAACCAGTCTTACAGATCAGAGACAGGAGGAACACTTCAGTCAGAATCATCATCTTTGTCACTTAATGCAGTCAGCTCAGTGGTATAGACCCTGGACACTTTTGTGATCGGTCAGATTTCACCTGGATTCCAACCAAAACACCAGGTACCATATTTGGCCCGTGCCTTGAAGCAGATAAGGGGATACATAATTGCAGAACACAATTTAAGGCAGAGCTTTACTAAGACAGCTCAATGTCTCCAATGTCTTCTAGAGGAAACTAGGCTTACAAAAACAAGTTAAAATACCCACAGATCTGCTGATCTGACAAAACCAGAGGAATTTCTCGTCTTTCATTCTGGGGTATGTTGTAAGAAAAGGAAATCACCCCAGAATATGCTGGTTTTGTAACTCTTACTCCACAGTTAGGAGATGTTGGTCACTTATACAACTAGACTTTACCTATACAAACAGAAATCTGCTGGTTTGGTCCGTTTCTCCATTACTGCATAAGCATAACAGAAGGTCATGGAATAAGGAGAATAAGGAAGGTATTTTCATGTGACCTGCTGAAGACAGAGAAGAAACTCTGACTGCCAAGGTTGTGCCAGAGTTGTTCGGTATCATTGAACATTTAAACGCCATGAAACTCAGGAGAGTATCCTGCATGGGGGCGGCATGCGGGGCATGTACTGACTGTATGAAACACAGTTCAGTTTCTGGGAAACAGATCTTCTGTGTCAGCACAATGGTCCCAAGTGGATATAGGAAGAGAAAACCTCTAGAGCACTAGGATGAGATCAGAGCAGGAAAGGGTGGATATGAAACCTTTGCTTTCATCCTCAATGCCATGAGGCAGAGAGAGAACACCTCCTGACATGTAGCTGTTGAACCAAAGCAGTATTTATAGAGCAGCTCAGAGCCAGTTCATATCCAGCACCTAACCCAGTCCATCTATTTTGGGCTGAGCTCCAGGGTCATCATCTGCCTGTAAACACACAGTATCAGCCTAGTATTAGATAAACACTGTGGATGCATGTACTGGTGAACACTCATGTGGTTGGATTATAACATTCTCTCTTTTAGACTACATATAAATTGCTTGGGATGCACAGTGGGACTTTATGTTTTGTACATCATCTAGCATATTAATGGGGGTTAGAAAATAGCAACAGCAGTAGAATAAAATCAACTGAGTGACATTTAAAAATCATTGCAAAGGAATGTTCTCAGCGCTGCTGTCCTGTTTGTTTCAAGATGCGGCATCAGGGCAGAGAGGCCATATAAAGCAGCAGAGAAGGGGGGGATGCTCAAGGAAGCTGTGGCTGTCTGATCACTTTGCTGAGGTTTTTTAAGACCAACAGTAGAACCTTGAAATCTTGGTTTCTGATTTCAGTGTAAAAATATGCTGTTGACTACGCTCTTTTCTCGGTCAGGAATTGCACCACAGTTGAACTGTATGAAATACTCCTAAGCTGCAAACCACACAACGGGAAAAGTGCATTTCCTTTGCCGCATGTCTTATTTTGAAATCTCAGAGATTTTGTGAGGGGGTTTGCAAAAGCACAATCCATTTGACCAACTAGTGGCGAGCTGGGATACAAGTTGGGATAATCAGCCAGATTCCTCCGATCCTTGTGCCTTGAGAGAAAATGTAGTCTGCTAATATTCTATACTCATTTTGTTTGGATATTAAAACATGCAAAAGCACTGGAAGAGCAGAACCAGTAGTCCCAGTTCTTATATTGTACCTAAGTAAATCAAGACTAATTAAATTGAATTTCTGGGTCTATTTTTTATACAAAACAAATGTGTTATCTCCCTCTGAAGTTTCTGTACACTGTTAGGGCAGAACAGAGGGCAATGGACTTGTTTTGATGTAAAATTAGTAAAATCAAAGACAGGATCGGATCTGCCAACTGAAAATATCTACAGAAGTAAAAACTGGCACCTGATCCAAGGCGATGTAATGAATGCATAACTGATGCAGAATGATAATGGAGTATACCCACGGAAATGATTGCAAAGTTAATCTTAAAAATCAAATAATTCTGATCCCGGTGATTTTGATTAAAATCAACTTGAAAAGAATGTCTAATGATTTGCTACTGATGTTACTTCAATTAGTTGAAAAGTGTAAGAAACAAAAGGAATAAAATACTTTTAATCTTAAATAAGGAGAGCTTCCTGGGGTGTGGGGAAGATGTGTACATGCTGGAACCACGAAAAAGCTTCCCTGTGAGGAGTAATGACTTAGTGAACCTTTTTCAAGTACAACACTTTTCTTTTTGAAGCTAATATTTGCCTTGTAGTAACAGAGTATCACAGTCACTACAAAGTGCTTGTTCATTTCTATTGCTGGGTATACGCTACAGCCACAGTCAGTGCACATGAATGAATAGCTGGCTATCTTTCAGTTACCTTTTAAAGTGTGACCTATAACGATAAATCAGTTTGGGGGCTCTGACTGGCACAGGGGATTGACAAAAGTCTGCTAGGGCCTCTTTTCCCTGGCAGTGCCATTTATAATCTGGCCTTCACCCACTGGTGCCTGAAAGATATTCTGACTTTACCCAAACCCAGACAAGAGTCTGGAACTGACATTCCACATGACTACAACTGGCTGGACAATTACCATGGATTCAGATTGCCCCTTCTTTTTCCAACATTTTTTCTGCAGTCCCAACATAAACTAAAGCCTCACGCAAGAGTTGTAGGCAAAAGGCAAAAATATGCTCTGCAAACATTTGCTATAATATTGTGAATCTATCTGGAAAATAATTCTGTCAGAGCTTTCAATGTATTTCATTCAGTCTATAAATACAGATAAAATCAGAGGAACTAATCAACAGCTTGCAGGTATAATCTCATTACCTTTGTTGCTGAAGGTACTTACAATAGTTAAATCACCAATCCTAGTGATCCATTCCCTAGCCTTCTGGCACAACAGGGATTTGCTTTCATCAAATATGATTGTCCTACACTGGAATACCATCGCAAAGGTGCTCACATTTTCTCTGTTGTGGTCTTGATGGTAAATAGCAAATGGAACATTTATATGATATCCTAACACTCTCGAGAAATAGGGAGTAGTCAAACTGGCATTGATCCTATAGGTTATGTTGAAAAATCACATTTGAATATTCAGCTGAAGAGAAAAAATAATCCAGTAAAAAATATAATGCCTAAAAGATAATGCCATTCCTATTTAACAAGCAACCATACACATAGGTTTGCTTCAGAGTATTAAAACCTAGTTGGCTGAAAGCTACAAATTGCTACAATCTGTCTTGAAATACAAGTAATTAAATGACAATATGAATATGGTCTAAAGAGACATAGGCAGTATGTAATACATAGTTGCTTCCATCATTTTTGAGGTATTATTTGGGGGAAAAAAAGCACAAGTAATTCAGCATTGTAATGAATGGCTATAAAAAAGAGGGGGTGTGAAAAAGCCAGATCAGGACTGGTAAAGAGAAGATGAATTCCTACAAATCTGGCATTCAGTGATAAACATCCTGTACTGTACAGGAAAGTGCTCTGAAAAACTCATGCTGTGAAAAAACAGAAAGGTGACTCCTACCTTAACTGAGATAAAGACAGATGTGAATTTCATCTCCCCATAGTTAACATACATATTGTTAAAGGTAGTGATTACTAGTGTGTTTCAATTTAACAGTAATTAAAATAGAAATAAAATGTTTACTTTGAATACTACAGTCCTGAGCTAAAACTAAAATTTGTTTTTCTAATTCTGCAGACAGAATCCACACACTCTTACTAGATGAGTGTGCTTCAGAGCCTAAGCTTCTACTGAAAAAATTTTCTAGTCCCTGTGGTTGCAAACATAACTCTCAAAACGTGTATGACTGTAAGCAAAGAAGTCTACCCAAGTATGAAGATGGTCTGGCAGAACAGGTCTGCAAAAAAATAAACTCTGAAAACAACAATTCAAATTTCCATTGATTTAATCATATTCCAAACAGTACAACCTTTGCTCTGTTTTAACTGTAAAAATGTTAAAAATATATGATTCATAGGTTGTGTTTATCATTGAAAGAACACAACTAATTTTTGCATGCAGAATGCAATGGCATTGGTCCTTGCACATTTGTGCATATGAAAGTATGGTTCCTTGTTCTCCCTTTTCCGTTCTGCACTCTTGCAGGACAGCTAGACTGTGGCGCATCACACATAATGGATTTATTGGAAAAGCTTATTGTGTCAGCAGTTTATCTCCACCTCATGCACCTGAAAATAAAACTGTTGTGATGTTTAAATCTAGTTTAGTTCCATAAACAGTCCCATGTCTGGATCTGACTATCTTTAAAAATTCACCAAAAATAGGTTTTAGAAGCTTTCAGGAGCTTGGGTTTGGCTTATAACTGTTACTGCACAGAGTATAATTTGCTGTTTTCCTCTGAAGGAAATAAAACCATCTCAAACTTTAGATGGTACCACCAAAATATTCTGTGTTCTAGCCTTTGTTCAGTAAGGCTTAATAAAAAACTGCACAGCAGTAATGATTATTTAATTATCCAGTAAGACAAATATTATCACTGCCTTTATAAACGTGCCCCTTGTTTATATAGGGGATACAACATCCACTAGGATGTTGACAAAGTTACATATCTGACTCATGCACTTGATATTTTCATTTCAAATCTCATGTTTTCTATTACACAACCACTTTAATAGAAGTTGATAACAGTGGAAGAACTTTGGGCTATATCACAAAAAGTACTCATCTTACCTCTTATTTACTACCCTACCCCTGACAAAGGCTCAGTAGCAGAGACTTAGGGAAGAATAAAAACCAAAGTAGTTCAAGAGTGACTCTTCTTCTGGTGAGAAAATTTAGTGACTTCATTTTCCAAAAGAAATGGTGATGGTAAGATCCCTTCCTTGAGTGGAATCAGCTAAGTTAGAGCTCAGTACTTTTTATGGACTTAATAATTTTTCACTTACAAATTTACTTACATTGAATGTAATCTGCCATTTTACTCCCAGTCACCCAGTAAAGGGAGATTTTCTGTGACTCTGCAGCCAGTTGTATATTTGACTATGTTGAGTAATTTTGTATCCTATATTTTGTATGTATACTTGTTCAAAGCTTTAACAGTTACAGCTAGAAAGATTGCTGTTTACATGCTGATTATTCACAACTATTCACATGAATCAATGTATTCAGATCTGTCATGTGAATGCCTCCTTGGAAATACTAATCTAAACCCCAGACATTAATTCACCTCTTTCTGAATGAATACTTTTCTGTTGCCTCATAGTACAGCCCACATGTATGTATGATGGTAGTCCTTTAAAACATAATATGGAACAAATTATGTATGTACAATATTTTCTCCACACGCTTAAGAATCTGGCGGTGAACATTGTCATGAGTTACACAGTGGTACATTTACAATGACAGGAGTCTACTTGCGTGCAGCATGAGAATTTGGCTCTGAGGTATTTCATTATGAACTGTGAGTTATGCTTTGACTGCTTGGTTCTGGGACACGGTAAATGCAACCATTTATGACAGGGTTCAGTTAGATTTTCATTATTCAGTACTGGTGGCTGAAGCACAATAATAAAAGATCTTATAACTATGCAAGTTACTGTTACAACAGTACACGGTCAACACCTAAGTTTAAATTTTCATCCCCTGTGCTTCTAAAGTAGCAGTTACTTCCCAGATTCACACAATACTAAGGATATGCTTGAGGTATGGAGAATTCAAGGTTACAATGGCTGTGTCTAAGACAAGAAATAATTACAATTGTTATATGTGTGCTAAGTTACTGTTTAACTATTCTGATGATTCTATAATCTTCTCTTTAGCTCCTTGCTCAGAAGTGGCCTTTTGGAGATTCTGAATTTGGACAGTTTCTTTGCAAATTCCTTCCCTTTATACAGAAGGCATCGGTGGGAATCACAGTCCTTAACCTCTGTGCTCTTAGTGTCGACAGGTACAGTATGTTTTACGCTTTTGACAGATACTGTTCTTGCCCTTGCAGTTTTCCTAAAACTGGGAGCACTCAGTATGCTCTTCTTAGCAGGCAGACGACAATATAGATGTAACTTAGATTCTGGTTTTTGTATCTTGGCACCACATAACAAAGCACCACATCTGTGACTCAAAGTATAATATGAAGCCATTGGACTAATGAACTTCACAGTTTTTTAAAAGGTATTTAAAAGCGCTAGTAAAACATTATTTCAATTTCCCTTACCAGACAAAAATTTATTGGGGTTTAACTCAGTATTCAAACTTCTTTCTTTCATATGACCTCATGGTTGTTTTGTATTTGGACAGGATCATAAACTTTAGTCTTAAAAATAATTTTTTCAACTCACTGCCTATGGACCAGTGTTTATTTTTGTAACTTTTATAACTAACGGAGTTTTATTGAAAAACACATTGGAAACTTCCTTTGATAGTTTGACATTGATAGTTTGAAAATTAATGCCTCTGCTAAAAGTGCTCATGAAGATACAAAAATTTTTTGATAGAACAACAGCTAAGATGCTTTTGAACATTATTCTTTTATGGCTTTTTTTAGTCATACATTTAAGGCAATAGCAGATGAAGTCTTCACTTCTGTAAAAGCTATTTTTATTGGTCTTGAGTTTACTTGATCATGTTCTAGTCCAAACTATCAGTAATTCTGACACAGATAATATTCATAAATAAAATACATTATGTGTATTAGTACAGTGATGCAAAAGTAAAAGAAACTTTAAAATTAATCTCGGTTCTGTTTTACATAAAAAGTTGATGTACAAGGTTTGCAAAGGATGAGTAACTTCCTAGTATCCATACCTGAAATACAGTTCATTATTGCATTAGCAGCTCATTAGGTGAAGCCAGAAACAAAAAAATGTAACACAGGCAAGTGTTCTTTTTCCATTTTTGAGGCCAAGAACTATAAAAAGAATTCTATTTCTCAAACAATATCTGCCCAGCATAAAATACAATCACATGGACTGCTCTAAGGAATAAATCATAGATCAAGCACATATGAAAAAGAGAGTTTGTTAGATAAGTTCTGACCAATGCAGTTTCACTAGATTTAATCCTACTGTTACGTACATTTTATAAATTGGAAGTAATCCAGCTGAAGCTACCTCTTTAGAAATCCGTATGTATTTTTACAAGCATTGATTTGCTAATTCTCACAACAACCAAATGTTGTTTCCATTTGAGTATAAAGTCTTGTACAGGATCAGACTCAGACTATTTCCTCCCCCAGTTTACATGCTTTGCCAAGGACATATTCTTTTTCATCTGGTGCTACTCTCGTAAATGGTTGCAGAGAACGTTTGTGCAAAACCAGATGTATACAGCCAGATTTTGATACTGGCTAATATGAAGTGAAGATAGATTAAATCACCATAAAATCAGGATCTGAGAGCACCTTCAACAAGTTAGGTCAGGCACTGCAAGTGACATAGTCACATTAATAAAAAATTCCACACCAGATAATGTTTGCTTTTTAGTATGGAAAATGAGTAAATATGGAACTGTGTGCTGTCGCAGCTGGACCGTTTGGGGTCTACAGTCAAGTTACTATTTTCTTTAAAAAGCTCCTAAAACCTATCTCATTTATAATTATTTTGGGTGTGTATGTATGGATTCACATTCTACGAGGCAGAAAAAGTTAGAGTTAATTAGTATAATGAATTCAGAGCTCCATAGCTTTGATAATTGTTGACTGTCTGTCCCTTTTGCGGACTACAGCCTTAATTTAGAACAAGATTTTTTTTTTTTCCTACAAAGGCTGTCCTCTGTGCTAACTCCACTCATTACTGCTGCCCCTTGCACAAAGCGACTTGCACTGACAGTGTATTAAGGTTTAACTGTGTATTGCCCAAGGGGAACAATGTCCACTCACATGTGGAGAGGGTTTTAAGAGGCTGACAGAAAACACCAAACCAGCCATTCATTGTTCAGAGGAAGCTCACACTTGTTTCAGATGCCTCTCAGGCATTTTTAAACTCTAGGTCATGACAGTGACAATAATCTGACTCTTTCTAAACAGTGCCTTACTGTGAGTAAGAGGAAGTATATTTCCCTTACTGAGCTTTCACTCTTGCTTATGTCTCAGGCATAATGATTTTGATGAAGAAATGATTGCGAGAACAGTGAAGATACAGATCTCATTTAATATGTATACACCCTCTTCTTGCTTCCTCTGCATACCAAATTGCATAAAACAGTAAACAGTAGGTACTTTCATCTGGGCCAACTTCCAGTAAGTGTACTAGATAACTCAAGATTTTAGCACTAAAACAGAGCTCTAAGACCTTTATTGTATTAACAGCCTTGCAATCTATACACTGCTGGCTATCTTTAAAATGAAGAACATCTGTGATCTCTCACAACAAAGAGGAATAGGTCGATATCAACAACAGTAGTGTCATTTAGGATCTGTCGTGACACTAATCTTGACAGTGACTGCTTATGTCCTTGATCAAGTCTCTTATCTTTTCTCTATTGCTTTTCTCTCTTATAAAGGGCTGATGATACTTGCAGAACAGAAATATGTTATACTAGTGGTCCATTTGAATAAATAATTTTCTAGTGCAGTCAAAAGGAATAGGGATACAAAAGTACCTACTCTGTAAGACAGCAGGCATAGGGGACTGCTAGTCCACAGACAAGCTATAGCCCATGATTTAATTTTCATATGCTCCTTGATTTCATTTCATAAGGCCCACAGTACCTTTTTTTTCTTTAATTCTGATTAGATACCACTATGGTACAATTCATCAAATTGTTCCAAAAGCTAATCTGGGCCACAGCAAAACCCACAACCATGCTGCACTCATGAGACCAATACTGGAAGGCTAACTAGAGTTCTAGAATTATTCTTTACCGAGGAACGATGAAATCATGGACAAGCATAGAAAAGCATTCAGAAATGATTCGGTGGCCTTACAGATCTCAATTTGTTGCTTATCAAAAATGATACTTAAGAAGCCACTTAAATATAATATCCATGTACTGAAATACAGATGATGTATCAGATATCCATGGGGTCTTTAGCTTAGCAAAGAAAGATATAATAAGAACCTACGGAACAAGGTTTCAGCCAGACAAATTCCAAGTGAAAATAAGTACACATTTTTGAGGGTGATTAACTACAAGAAGAAACCACCAGGGAAAGGCGAAGGTGTCCTGCTTTTAATGTTCTCAGATCAGGATGGGATGTCCTTCTGAAAGAAATCCTTTAAGCAAGTTATAACTAGAGAGGAGTGCAAAATATTTAATTGTATGTATGTATGCTTCATGATGTAATGATCCCTTGTCTTTAAATACCGTGCATCTCTAAATATAAGTAGCAGGAGTGACCACAGAGTCCATGAAAAGCAAGTTGAAAAAAATAGCTAAGAATGGGAGAAGAGGTAGGAGAAAAAAACAGAGGAGAGAGAGCAACTGAAGGGCACAATATACTAAAGTTGACAGCACATGTATGAGCAGCAGAAAATGAAAAGGGGAGAGAGAAGAGGAGCCACAACATTAAACAGAGAAAAGGAAATGACCTGGAAAAGAACTGAATATTTCAGACAAGGTTGGAGACAAAAGGAAAACAAACAGAAAAAAGAAAAGTAAGACAAAGCACACGCACACAGATTTCAGATTGGGGAGTTAAATGTAATGCATGATGCACTTATTTTATGTCAGTTCCCTGGCAGGCATCCTGTATTTTCTAAGTATGAGGGAAATAAACCCTGCAGTATTTTCCCACTACTAATTATGGGAGGTTTGTGGCTAGACAAAGATCCTATATATTACATAACTCACAGAACACCCACTTGAAAAATTATACTACCACTATTTTTCAAAACACTCCTACAGCAGTGAGAAAAGCGACCAAGTAATAGCAGGTTAATATGTATTCAGTAAATTCTGATCTAATTACTGAGCTTCTTATGCTTTAGCTGAAGCCATTCATAAAATTCTTCCCCAATAATTCCTTATTTGATAGTTATTGAATTGTGAACTGAAAAAAAATTGCTAGTAAAATACATGCAGGACCCAAATCCTTACTGCTGTGCATACTGATCTTCTCATGCACAAAACAGATGGAACTCAAACAGAACAGGTTCAAAAATGCAAGAAAGGAAAGAATTGTATTCACAATTTACAATCCGTTTGTTGTCACTTACATAGTTACACAGGTGACACACAAACTTTACATTTCTTGAAAAATATGTACAGCCTACAGGCTCCTGTTTGCTAAGAATATCACTCAGTCAAGGATGAGACAGTATCATGTACCTTGTGCAGCTGATGGGACTGATTGTTAAATTGCCAGTCAATAGAAAGTACAGTTCAAATTGATTGTTAAATTCTCAGAGTTCACAAATATTTGTGTGAAATGTTATGTTTCTATGGTTAGTCATTAAAGCCAAAATTTGATACTTGGTAAAATGAAATATGAGAGGATCACAAATTAATTAAAATTAAACTTTAATATTAATAAATATGTGTGAGAACATATGATGCTGAATGTTACTTTCTGAATTATCTCAGTATAGTTTATTTGTTTCAATGCTCTGAATTCCAGCCTCATAGACCTCTTCCCCATGACTGACCCATTGCCTCCCTCCTTTCTGATATTTTTTGAAGATAAGGATGCCCTTAGAATATGTTTTTATTTTTAATCTGCAAGTCCAAAATGTAGGTTGCTTTAGTATGTTCAAAATCTTTATACCTACATTTCTGTTAAAATGATGTACTGAGACCTGTCTGTAGTACACCTGTGACTATGCTGTGTATGATACTGCTACAGATATCAAAGCAAAAGTTTCTAGTCTGTTTACTGTGATAATGATGGCATACAAGGCTCTGACATCTTTGAGTGATATTCTGTAATAATGCTTTCTGAAGTTTTCCTGCAGGGCTTATAGCCTGATCTTGCTTTCATGCGTCTTCCTTCCTCTATCATCGAGACCACAGGGGATTTAATTTACAAGACTTCCATCCTGTTAATAAGCACAATTCCAAACGAAAAAGGGAGTGTGATACAGGAAATCAGAAAAAATGCCGTGTGTGTGAATCCCAAATTAGTGTCTTGGTTAGAGGAGGGATGAGGATGCCTTTTAATAACTCTAAAGTTTACTGACCTCTGTAGCTTAGGTCCTATATCCCTTAACGAATTTTTTTCCCCATCAGAAGGTCTTCATTCCTTCCACCTCAGAAATTAAAAATCCAGTACTTCCCAGTACACTCAAAGCATCCTAACCCAAAGCTCTCAACTACTCTTTTCCTTAAACCTTTGTTATCCCTGAGCCTTCAAGACCACGACAAGATTCAGTACTCCTTCCAATCACCTCTCGACCATCCCACCCTAATCCTCCCACAACCTAATCCTCCAACCTACAGCTTTCTCACCTAAATTCCCCTGTTCTTTCCTTCCCTTGCCAAAGCTCACTCATCCCTGCAACTCAGAGCCCACATACTTACAAACTGTATCTTTCTGGTCCGCTGAGGGCATCTCCTTTCCCCATACCTTTCACCTTTCTTGTGCCTGCTGGTATGCCCTTTTGTACTCCGGTTAGCTGCTGTCATGAGCTAAAATCACCATCCCGTTTGTTTTTCTCTGAAAAGCTTAACCTTGACTCGTGCCTTGGAAAGGTGTTAAGAATAGAGGTGGCAGCTTCACATATCCAAATGTATCTGCCAGGACTCAAGGGGGCAGAAAATGAGGGCATGTCTGAGGAAGAAAAGAATACTTGCCATACTCAGGACAGTAAAATGACACAGCCCCTTACGATTTATAATCTGCTTCAGTGACTTCTTATTTTGACATTTTTTAAAGCAGATGAACAACCTTTCTTGATTTTTTTTCTCCTTAACTAAAGAAGACTGTTTCATCAGGGGATGCCATGATGTATCCCTGTAGCACTGTAATTCCAAATGAGAAGGTGCTATTATTTTGGGGCAGTAAAATAAGCAGTTTCGAAACTGTTACATCACCAAAGACAGAAAGCTCTCCAGCATGCATTTCAGATTATTATAAGATCAAAAATAATATTTGTTCTTTCCATAATTTTTAGACAGCACTGTCTTTGCTAAATTGTTGGAAATGCTAAGTAGCACAATTGTTGCAGTTATTGTTAGACAACAGTTAAGCTTCTACTGTAAATTTTATTTATGGACTGGTTTGTACTCTGTATTGTATGTTTATCAGTCTTCTCCAAGTAATTTTCAAACCTTTCGACCAGAGTTGGCAGAAAGGTTGAGGTCTCAAAGCTAATAAATTTCTACAAGTTCCTTGAAAACCAGCAGATAAGCAGAGAAGAAAGACCTTCTCAGTTCCTCAACTGGGGGAAAGGCTGCATCCTGGTAACAAGAATCCTCCAGCACTGGACAGGCAGAGAAGTTAAAGAGAGGAAGAGGAAAAGGCAGAAATGCGTGGGCTTTACCTGAAACTTCTTTAAGAGTTCCCACTTTCTACCAAGATTAGTTATGAGATGCATACACATAGGAAAGTAGGTTTCAATAATTCCACTGTTTACAGTTAAACTTGCTATCTAAGGGATAAAGTAGTGGGAAAATATGTTGGTTTTGGCATGTATAGACTTCTTAGCCATGCACTTTAGTTTCTCATCAGAAAGGTGATGCAGAGGTTGAGATAACTGCCAGACAGTCCTAACTAGCACTCAGTTGTAGTCTAAGGCAAATACAGAATACGCTGATAAAACCAGTATTTTTAACACTGAATAGTGTAAATAGAGCAAATGCATTTTCATTGCATGAAGAATATTTTCACAGTATTTCATTGCACGGAAGCTGACCACTTCAGATAGCACTGCTGTCACGGCTGAGGGAGCTGGAGATAGCTGTTCTGTATCTATTAGAATGGCTTGTGTGCCTGGAAGCTTTTTTTCTTCTGTTACGTCAGTTGATCTAGTGTAAGACACAGTCTGTCTTCACAAACTTTGCCTACTTGAATTAGAAATCATTAACGTGGTCCACACAGCAGAATTCCATGCAATCCTGTGCCTAAGCAGAACAGCTGCAGCCAGCTCTCTGCTGTCCATCCCTTGATGTGTCCTAGGTGGCTTGATAGCTGGCAGAGCCCCTGGAACAGGCAGAATAAACCAAGAAATACAAGTCTAAGATGTCATCTTTAGGATTTTGCTTAATATATAAAATTGAACCAAGATCTTTGAATTTAAGGAAGAAACTGAAGGTTGGAAACCAATGCCTGTCTCTTTCAGGTATAGAGCAGTTGCCTCCTGGAGCCGTGTTCAGGGAATTGGAATCCCTATGATCACTGCTATCGAAATTTTCTCCATTTGGCTTCTGTCCTTCATACTGGCTATTCCAGAAGCAATTGGTTTTGCTGTGGTACCTTTCAGATACAAGGATGAAGGTTACGTTACCTGCATGCTCAATCCTACAAATAACTTTATGTTGGTAAGTAACATCCTTTCTTCTCTTTTAGGAATCCACAGTATAGAGGTTAGATAATTAAGATACTGGATTATAGTGTCCTTTATTCATCCATTAAAGTGCAAAATGTATTCTAATGTATATTGGTGCAAAGAGGATCCTTCATCTACAGTGACTACTGTACTCTCTACTTTCAGACAGACATACTAAATGGGATTTTACATTTTCATTTCTTCACTACTGAGGATTCTTAATACAGAAATTTGCAATTCCAGCCTGCTTAAAGTACAATGAAGGGAGGTATGAGGGTAGCCAGAGCCTTGGAAGGCATTGTGTTCCTAGGTATAACACCTTGGAGCTTGTAACTGTCAAAACCCATGTTTTACCATGATTAGTCATCATTTTGCATGCCGTAGCCAGCTCTTTTGGCAGATAAAGAAAAGGGTGGGGCCATGCTCTAACATAACTTTTCCTATTCTATATGCACTTACAAAGTCAAACAGAGAATAATCCTTTCATTTACAAGAAATCCTGACTACAAAACTGACAGACTCACATCTCCAACCTAGGTAGCTTGGGCGCTGTTAGCTGTCATCTCGATACAGCAACTCAAGATCAAGAGAAGTGCCTGAGACACACCAGGCTGCTTTGGGACATTTCATAGCGCTCATATTCTGTGCTACTGCAGGTTGACAGTTGCCAATACCCGCATTAGCTTGTTCAAAGCAAGTCAGGTGATTACTCACTACAGAATTAATATATCTTTACTGCATACGGGAATAGTGATTTTTTACCTGGCCTTACACTGGGAAAGTAGAATCTTAATTTTTTCTTTGTGAACCCAAAGAAAGGCCAGCCACCATTCACCCAGTAATAAAAAAAAAGGGTAATATTCTGCTTTGTCTCAGAGATAGTGCAAGGTCTTAAGTCTTGAGGGAAACTCCATTTTTTTTCCAGACTAGAATTTTTCATGATAGAGTGCAAGTTTCTCTTTTTTGAATGTCTGGCACTTCTCCTTTTATTGGGTCAGAACATGGCTTGTACTAGAATTGGGAAGGATAGGGCAAAATGGTGCCAGGAAATTTAGAAAAATGTGGATGATGAGTTTTTTTCAGAGGAAGATCCCCAACTTTGGCAGGGTTACACAGACTGCAAGGATGGCAGAAAGAGCAAGAGACAATTGCAAGAGGTGACAAAAGGAATTCCCCAATGGAAATAATTAACGCAGGTGAAGACAGAATGGAATTGCCCAAGACTAACTATACCTTCGTTTCTAAACTCTACAGACTATGTGACTGTAGATACTATAGTTATAGAAATATGATTTATGAAATGCACATTGCAGCAAATTTCACTTTTGTAATGGCTGATTTTCTCCACACATGTGCCTGGACAATCTTCACTCCCCTCTCCTCGAGAAAAAGAATAGTTTTCTCTGCCCTCTTTTCAAAAACACTACAGTTCAGGTCTTCCATAGGCATGCTGACTTTATTAGATTATTGGTCTGTTCTTAATGTGGTAAGTATAACAGCTTGCTTTGTTTTATTGGCAGGAATTAGTATCTTTTACTTGCTTGGCATAATCCAAAAGCTCCAAATCTCCCCACGCCAGTTTGATTTTCAAGGAAACAAACCAGCATTTATGTCCAAGCTGAGAGTTAATGTTGGATGTGTCAGTCAAAATGGGGAGTGTTGTATTTCCATGTGTTGCAAGGACGTACAAACATGAGATTAAAATGGAAATACCATTTTAACCTTAACTATAGTATTTACCACCACAAACACCACAATAAAGAATTAGTAAATTTTCAGATGAATTTATGATTAACTTTTGTTTTAATAGGAGCTTTATTCATGTTTAAAGCTATCCTTGAAAGACTTAAAAGATTCACGCTAGACCATGATTCCCAAGAGGCTGAGTGCACTAGGAAACTTGTTTAAAATGCATGTTTCCTGTAGAAAAACAGTTCCATGTGGGCTTTCAAGACAAACGAAAGAATGTCTACTTCTCTTAAATCAACCCAATTTTGTGCTTTGATGTCAGCTTTGTGAAACTCAGATTCCACAATTAATCTTTTACAGACATTTTCGTGTAGGTTTTATAGCTTCACAAAGCCAGGTTCTCATACAGAGTTGATGCGCTGGTCAGGGTTGTGACACAGAACTCTGTGTGTGTGTTTTCTTGACTGACAGCCAATGCTCATGGAAACTGGTAGACTGATATGACAAAGTTTTCCTTGTAAACGTAGCACAGATTCAGAGTACACATTTTGTTGTACTGCCCAACAAATATAATTATAGTCTGACTTGGAGGAATGTGCCATGGAAAAGATAATTGTCTCCATGTATTTGTAATCCTTTTCTCTGCAGAAGGAGTGGTAATTAGATTTCCCCTCAGTACAAACTCTTCAAATATGAAGCATATTGTTTTCTGCTTTTCTACTGGCAGATGCTCAGTTCCCAGTGGGGGAATTTCTGCCCCCAAGGGGAGTGCAACTATGTAGCAGACTGTAGCCCCTCCTCACGCAGGGATGATGATGAGGAAACAAGCTAGTCAACACAATTCAAAATGTTCTGTTAGGTGGGGTTGTGGCCTAGATACCAGCAGCACAATCTAAATTAGCAAGCTCTGTAAGCAGCTAACTGTTGGGACAGAGGGAGAAAAATTAAAAGCATTCCCTTTTTCTTAGTAAATCAACTTTCTAATGTAACTAAAGCAGATTTAAAAATTAACATTATTAAATACTAATCTATTAATTGCATCCATTTTTTCATCTTTTGAAGTCTAGCACCGTTCAGTTTTAAAACAAGATGTCAAAAGTTTGACTTTTTCAAACAGGATTCATATAACACTCAGTTGTTAGGATTTTGACATTTGGTGTGGGAACCGTGATGTTACAAGAGCACATCCGCTAGGAATAAAGAAGCTAGGGGAAAGACTATGAGAAAGAAGGCTCCCTTTTACACACATCCATCTCAGTGACTAATAACATAGAGACAGGAAGTATTTAAAATGTCATATTTCACTGCACACTTTTGGCTGAGCATAGAAGTTAAAAACTAAGATACAATATTGTCTCAAGTCTGAAAATACAATCATCTACAGAAAAGAGTAATTTAATTGTCTTGTCAAATGTAGAATTTCCCATAATACATAAATGTATTAACACAAACCACAGTTTAAATTACAGCTAACACTTAAAATTACCCAGCAAAATACTGCTACTCTATCAAGTCCCTCAGTGTCCTGTCACAAAGGCAAATGATATGACTGGCAGGCAAAGGGTTAAAAGTAACTGTACCACTAGAAGGTATCTGTCCTAAGCTTTGCAGGTATCAGACAAGCACTTATGAAGTGGCTCCTATCTGCCCAGTGCATAAGCAAACCAACTACCAATCTTTTCACCGATAACAAAGAGTGATTAAACTTAGATGACATTTTGAATTTTCCTTTTTTGGAATCAAGACAGAAGCCATAGAGGTAAATGGCATTTCCTGAGACAGGCTTTTAGTAAGATTTGTTATCTCAAACTGACACTGTCTACATTTTGGCACGTCTTTTTCATGGATTCCAGTTTTCATGAATGAGAGTGAATGTTCAGAAAATGCAACTCAAAACAATTAATTCCAATCCAAGACAGATTGCAACAAAGGTACAGGCAGGCCATCTATAATGTAAAATAAGTGTTTACACTGCCACAATTCCCATTTTGATGTCAGTCCAAAACAGATCAATAATAAGAAAGTTTACATAATTTGTGCAGTTTACCAATAGACAGATACCAGCGTACCAACTGTCACACTTTCCAAGACCTTTCTGTGCTACCTGCCATTGAATCACAAGAAAGTATCGTCTCTTTTCTTTACTTTATCTACAGTTCTACAAAGACGCAAAGGATTGGTGGCTGTTTGGTTTCTATTTCTGCATGCCACTGGCGTGTACGGCCATCTTTTATACACTAATGACTTGTGAAATGTTAAACAGAAGAAACAGCAACTTGAGAATCGCTCTCAGTGAACACCTTAAGCAGGTAAATATTAGGAACACCAATGTTTGAAAATACTGTTCTTCTCTCTTTGGGTTAGCTTAGAAATGTTTCAAAGTGTACTTGAATACAGTAAATTACAGAAATGGGAAGTGAGGATGTAGCTTATTTATGACATTAAGGTATTCATTTAAATCTGGAATACAAGACTAAATCATAGTATTAAGGAGCTATTGAAGACAGCATGCTCAGGAAACTAGCCAGTTTCTTTTCTTAAGTATGTATGACAGTTGTGCTCTCCTGCTATTTAACCTCAAATCACTACTGGCTAAATTCTTCAAAATTTAACCACAAAGGTTTGCCAAACAAATGTTTCTTTTTATTCATAAAGATAAGACTCCATGGGTCCTCCCTACTTTGGGCACACTTTGACATGCAACTTCAGTTTCATGCAAAAAGCAGCTGTAGAATAACCTGGTTTAGAATAGAGTGGATTTTTTTTTTCAGGGTTATTGCACTGTTGCAGTACCAGTAGCTGCTTTGAAAAGAGCAACAGGAGAAACAAATGTTCACAAAGGCACCCACAGAACCATCAGATCTCACTTTGCTGTTTTTGCAGCACCATCTGATGTTTAATTCATAGCTGAAATTTTAAATACAATCTGTAGGTTTTCCCCTGTGTTAACGTCAGCCTCTCAAATTCCACTCTTTCTTTCAAATTCCACATTCACAGATGTGAATCCCTAAAGCAGTCTGCTCTGCATCAGAGTGAGTTCTCTCAGAGGTTCCTCCTCTGATGGTTCATTCCAGACCAGGGTAGACCAGAAAATTCTCCCCTTATGCAGATCCTCCACTTTTTCCCCTCCTCAGGCCCCAGGGCCTGCAACAGTTTGTCCCAGGGCCACACACAAGCTACTCCACCCATTAGAACTAGAATGGTATGCACAGGGTGGGGGAATCCACCCTCCAGCTTTCCCATCCTGACATGCAGTGCCCAGCAAGCTACTTGGACTGGTTGCTGGAGGATGACTTTATACCACAATTTACAAATGCTTGTCTTTTTAACTATCACCTTTTGCCCTTCTTTCTTCCTTCCTTCCCCACAGCCTTGTCCACATTAATGTCTAGTCATGATCCTTTTCATATATTGATAAAAACTGCTATTGTAAGAAAAAAACAGTAAGTCATATCCAAAGCCTAACGTGACTTACTGTAATCACACATTTCTCTAAATTTTTTAATGACAGAGTCTTACAATGCTTGTTATTGTTACATTATGGTGGCAGTTTCAGAAGTGGTGTTCTTACCCCTTCATATGCTTAATATCAAATCCATGCCTACCAAACAGCACTGGTATGCATTGCCAAAAATCCTCTAAAACATCTGTAAATCTCTAGTGCCATATAAAATATCCATTAAATTGAAATTATTTCCTCACTAAGTATTATGAAATTAAGCTGTAATACAGACATTTCTAAAATTTTGTTTCTAGAGAAACTGTTTACTTAAGAACATCAAGATCACACAGCAAGGATTACATAGCAAAATTAATATACTGTGCAGTATCCCCTTATGTAACATGATACATACTAAATATAAAATAATACATCAGAGAGAATTTGACATCCTGACTAGGTACATGGTTGAATGGAACTTCTATTGCCAAATGATTTAGGTGCCCTGGGTTTACAGATTGCCCCACATCAAGGATTAGGTACGAGTGGTTTATCAAGCAGGTGTGATCCCAGTTTTCCTGAAACACATGAAAAAGTTTTCTTCCAGATTATGCATGTTTCTGAAGAAAGAGGTTTATCTGAGGTATTGCCAGAAAACTAATCCAGTGTAGAGGAATAAGAAGGGCTGGGAAAGTAATCAGGTTCAGGAAAGCCCAGCAGTGGATTTTCCTGGGCTAACATCTACAATCTACATCCTGGCAATGACCTGTGTGCTCCAGCTGCCCCAGTATCAGTGATGAACAGGTTCTGTAGAGCTTGGCCAGAATCAAGAACATGACAAGCCCCATAAAAAGCAGTGCAGGGACATCAGGTAGTCTGGAAGCTGCACTTTGGGAATGCTTGCATACTTTATCTAGATTATTTACTTTGCTGCCAACATCACTACGCTACAATCACCTACCAATATGAACTAGGCACTCAGTCATATTTATCTTTACTTCTTTTTCTAGCGTCGAGAAGTTGCAAAGACAGTTTTCTGTTTAGTAGTCATTTTTGCTCTTTGCTGGTTCCCTCTCCATCTGAGCCGAATTCTGAAGAAAATGGTATACAATGAAAGAGACCCTGGCAGATGTGAACTGCTCAGGTACTTCATTTTCTCTGTCAATCAGTCATTTATACTGAAAATATATAATGCTGCATACATGGAGTTTATGTGAGAAATGTGATTGTGCATGCATCTGTGGTGTTAGAAGAGCAACCAATTTATGACTTTTCAGTTGCATCCGTTTTCAGGGGTTTCAGTTTTAATGTGGTAGCATAATTTTAATAAATGTTGTCTGTCACCATTGCAATCACTTTCCTATGGCTTTTGTGAACTTCTGTGAGACAGGTTATTATAGACATGGTACAAGATTAGATTGAGAGAGTTAGGTAAGACAGAATTAGTTTCTGTGACAGAAGAGATTGTAACCACAAAGAGCACAGATGCTTCTACAGTATATGAACTGTTAAATACTTTGCTCTCTCTTTTGTTGCCTAGTTTCTTGCTGCCATTGGATTATATCAGCATCAACCTAGCAACCATGAACTCTTGTATAAACCCAATAGCTCTGTATTTTGTGAGCAAGAAGTTTAAAAACTGTTTCCAGGTAAGATCTCCTTGATAAGATTTTATGTCCAGTTAATGTACTGTATTAAACTACTTATTTATTATCTATTTTTAGCAGCTGGGAGAAGAGGCATGCAAAGGAATGAAAGATTGTCTAGTTTACCCATAGCTTACATAGCACACATACCAAACTGAAAGTGGCACTAGCCACTTTAAATAAAATGCTAAACCAGTAAATAAGTTTTACATAGTCCTCATATATAAATATGTAAACTGTTTTGTTTGTTTTTTTAATTTTCAGTCATGTCTTTGCTGTTGCTGCTCCCAGTCTAAGAGTCTAGTGACTTCAGTGCCCATGAATGGAACAAGCATTCAGTGGAAAAATCAAGAACTAAACAATCACAATACAGATCGAAGCAGCCATAAAGACAGCATAAACTGAAAATTAAGGACTCTGATATCACTTCAGCATCAAACAGGAAAAAAAAAGTCACAACAAAGCTATTTCAACAGGAAGCCTAGCGACTGTTCCATAATCAATTCAGACATGTGCACGCTTGTACATAATTCTAGAGGTGACTGACTAGATTGACTGACTATAACTGTGATGTTCTGTGAACTGAGATCCACTGGATGGTAATTCTGACTCTGAAAATAATATTGATGTGATTATGACACCAAAAAACTGACTTGAACTGCACAGCTGGTTTGCTCTTCTGAACCAAGCAGGAACTGTCCAGTGTCTGTGACTGGTACAATACAATCTTTTTACCTGACTGTCACCTAGAATTAATCACTCTGGAATTTTTCAGAAGATATCAAAATGGAATCTCTCTGTGACTTTATTTTCTCTCTGCCCATTTGTCTTATAACTTTTATTTGTGTGGTGGATATATTCCATGCACCAGTATGTTTTGCATGTTGTTGTTGTTTTTCAGGTTTATGTTGGAAAATATTTTGGTCGGCACCAGTATTTTATTTACTTATGTTACAATGGGTCAGGGTATTTGCTGGGCAGTTCACATTTGTAGCACTTCAGTACTCAGAAATAGGAAGAGACCATTTAAAGTAGCATCAACATTTGGCACTTAAGCACAGATTAATACCGAAAAAGAGGTATTAATAATACAGTACTATACTGTGTTATTTATTCTAATGCTCTGTACAAAATAAACATAATAAACATAATCTATATCAGCAAAAAGAATGAAAGATGCCCACAGAGGGGGCACCTTACAATGTGTTTTTAATTAACCTGTCATGTTAATTCTTAAACTATACGAACCTATTAATCTATTTAGACTATAGCTGCATTAAATCTAAGTTGAAATGAGGGTCAGTGGAACAGTTAAACATTATTAAAGCTGTCCAAAGAGTTCTGAGAATACGGCTATTATCATAGCAAGTATGCACAACACTACTTACACATTGTGAACAGGAAGTTATAGTCATAGTGAGTGCAGAACAATGGAAGTCCATAAGAGTTGGATGAGCACAAGGATATTTTGTGCCTTATGCTTACAGAGTTCTTTGTCTTATTCTCACAACATTCAAAGATTTTAATGGGGTTTGACAGTTTATTAGAATTGTTAACCATACAAATGCTATGAATAATATATAGAGGATATTGCTCGCATACATGTAAACTGGTGATTTACTTATTATTTCCATCCATTATGGTTACATGGCAAGAGATTCCTTGTTTGGCTATAAAAATTTTTAATAGGTAGCCTTTCATTAAATAGTGGAATTAAATAGTGTGGTATCATACCTAATATGCCTCATGCACAAATCTGCTAGGAAATTTATAGCATATGTTGTGCCAGGCTAAGCAACAGTAATTAAAATTCCACAAGTTTTTAAACATCTGTTATATTTCAAGTGCAAGATATAATCCTGCATATTTTTATTTACGAGGTCAAAATGCTAGTGCCTACAGTGACTTCTGCTGCACAAGTTTCCCAAATGTTTACATTCACACAAATCTTCTAAAGTATATTAAAAAAAAGTTCCTTAAATTGGTTTATGTATTTTTGTGTGCTTTTGTCTCTGTGACATATATGCGTGTATAAATACATACAAATTTATGTTCATATGGTATAAACCTAAATACAGTCTTCTGACAGTGGTCTCTAGTAGTGCCTAAGAGCATGGTATTGAATGAAACTTGGCTGAATTTTATTCAAAACATTTCATCCTCAAACTGTATCAAAAATCATAGTAAATGAGTCGCAATGCTTTCCTTTGAGAAGGTTGAATTACTGAGTCTCTTTACATCCTGACATCTTCACTGCTCCTTTGACAGAATGTACTGAACAGATGATAAAGATAAACAAAAAACTGACATGAGGAACGGATTTAAGTTTTAAATTGCCCCTTTTTTATTTTAAGACATGAAAAAGCTTTGTGCGCATTCCGCTCTTCTGTAATTTATCTGATGGTTAGATGAACCAAAAAATTCATACTATATCAGCAAATCAATAATCTGATTGCTCAGAGACAATCTTTTCTACTTGTCTGCATAAGGTAGTGAGCAGTAGAGACAATCGAGGACAGAAACTTTAGGACTCTACCAAACTTCTACCAATAAAAGCATCTACCTGAAAAAGTTTCAGACCCTAAAGTAGACCATTTTTAAGCTTTACCAGCACTGATACCAACCACAAGTCATGAAAACAGTTTTCGTTCCAGCATTAACACTTCAAACATCTACTGCCTTCAAACCAATAGATGGCTCTATTAGATATATGCACGTGCATACACAAAGGATACTTTAAGCCAATTCAGCCTAGATGGAAAAAACATCTTCCTACTCCCCAAAGAGCTGACTGACCTTAACAGCAGCATTATAAAATACAAAACTTTTCAACTAAAGAAAAAAAGAGGGTGAAGTATCTAAGAGATGTGAGAGGTGTTTTTTAGAATGCTTTAGAATCATTTTTGGAAGCTTACTTGGGGATCAAAGCCTGCAGAAACTAATCGGTGATCCTCATTCCACCTCCTCCAGCCAGTGGAAGGACAGAGGGCGCCTAAATAACAGTGACAAGTGAGGTCTCAGGAGGTCTCATTCATACTCTTTTGCCATGCATGCTCTTTTGTATTTTTACTGGCAGCTGCTGCTCCCACTCACAAACCAATCATAAGGACAAAGAGTGTTATGATGTGGTAATTATGGTGAGGGGGGAACTGTTTCTGTAAAACTTTCCAAGGTACTTACTTTTTGAATTCTCTCCTTCCCACTGATAATGGCAAATATTCCTCCTAGTATTGTATCTACCCTCAATTCTGAAAAAGCTACCTTTCCAAGAGAACCAACGAAAGGCTTCCACAATTCTGAAATTCAACCATATTTAATTTTAACTTTTCCTTTTCCTGCCAAGTTCTGCAAAAACGTGCTCTGGCATTTCTCGTTGTGCATCAAAACCAGGGTAGATTTAGTTGGGATTTTCCTCTGCTGTTGTACAGATGTTGCTTTCTCTTTTACATCAGAACAACTTACCTCAACAAGTATGTTTCCACCCTCCTCTTATTTTATAGATGTTTTTATGCCTGTTGTTTGCATGCCTCTCAGCTGAACCAAGTCTAGCTTTTCTCTTCAGCTGACAGGAGCTCTATTCCACAAGTTTCAGATTAATTTCTTACGCTTTTTGTAACATATGTTCATTATAACCAAAATCCGTTTAACTATCACAATCATTTCTTTTGTTGACTTCACAATTCCCAACTCTTTTCAGTCCAGTCAGTGTAAAATTTCATTGACTGTTTCCTCTTATATATACAGTCTCACATTTGAACTTCAAACACTTTGCAGAGTTTTCTTTAATTTTAGAATCCAGTTATTTTCCATGTTTTCAATATAAATTTTTTTCAAACTACTTCACTAAACATTTCCTCTTTGGTATATTTTATACTTATTTGCTTCAACGATACAGCATACATATGTTTTTATTTATATTTATGTTTGCATTTGGTTTTTTACATATGAAACTGCTTCAGACCTGATCTAGCCAGCTCCTGTGCTTTGGAAAAAAGTGCCTATGTAGTAGTTCATCGTAAATGTCACCTGACAGAACTGTTAGCTTGGTTCTGTGAAAGGAGGCTTACATAACCCTCAGATCTGAACGTGCTTATTTTTGCTTTTAATACAGTCAGTTTCAGGTGTTTACCTATCTGTCTCTCCATCTTTCAAAAACAACTATGAAGCCCCTACCCAATTTCAATAAATTTTACAGAACAGAGTTATCATCATTATGAAGTTACAGAGAATTTCACAAAAACTGCAGGATGGATAGAGGAACAAGATCCTATTTGTGCTCTGTGCAGAAAATTGCTGAAGTGACTTTATATGTACTCAACAAATTCACATGATAGAGAGATGTTATGAACATTACGGATGCAGAAAAAGCTTTGATGAGAGCTTGCAACTTGTAAGACATCTGAGAATCAAACCACAACACACAAATTCTTGGAAACCAGTATTTGTAAGTTCCACTGCTTTTGGAATTACTTACTATTTTGGTGTTTCTCTCTCATCATTTACATATTTACCACAATCTTGTTACTATATCATTTGATTCTGTGAAGCCTTACGGGTTTCATTTTGTGAGAAAACATGGTACAAATTCAAATTCTGCTGCATTTGTATGGACAGATTTCTGCTCAAATGTCCCTGAGGCCAAGCATGCATTTTCATTAGAAGAAACACACTCGGACTGCATGCTAACGTTGCCTTGCAACATTTCTTCCAGACAATCAGCTGTGGAAAGCTTGGCTCAGCAAAGTATTTCTAATTTACACTCCTCACCCCTTCAAAGACTAAATAAAGGCAATTATGTCCAAAATCAGAGTAAGAGAAGACACATTAAAAGTTTACAAAACAGAAACAATTCCCAAGTTGCATAGGAAAAAAAAGCCAATCAAAACCAGGTATGTTTAAAATGTGGCTCTAAAAGAAACACAGCTTATCATTAGTCCAAGTGTGGGAAAGGAAGATAAGAACTAAATAAAAAAAATGCAGCTCACCTCCAGCTTCTCTAAAGGAAGATGAAATTAATTGACCTCTAGTATCTCATCTAGAATCAGCTTTTTCCCTGTACCACTGCTTCTGAAATTGACTGTTGCTTGAGTCAGTTTTGCAGTCTCATTAGTTACAGTAGCTATTTATTACAATAAAGGTTAACAAAAACTGATAAGAAAAAAGGATTTATTCCATTCTTAAGCAGCACTCTGCCCACATTTCTCAGAGTAACTAAGTATCTGAAAACTGCTCTGAAATCAATAATTTGGAAATACTTGGTGCACCTCAGAATAAGGCCTTTACTTTAATCTCATGCTGTTTTACAAGGACTAAAGAGACCAAGTCTAGAAGTTACTGAATCAAGCATCCAAAATGATTAATGAGAAGCATTTCTAAGCCATCCAAGAGAACATGCATTCTGCTATATATTTTAAACAGAGGGGAAGATTAGAAATCCATCATTACTAGACACCACTGTGCCATCCTGTAGCCACACTTCATATTTATTGAAATCTCTGTCTCTAAGTTTTTGTGTCTTTTCCCCTCCAAACTTTTTGTACAGTGGCCTCCTTGGTATTGCCTCTGAATAAAGTATAACTTTGGATTAGCTTGCTTTCAACTATCTACACAGTATTAATAAAGCATACATCTCTGGATACGTGGTATATTCCAATAAAGAAGTACAATTAAACAACACTACCAGAAAAGTAAAAAAAAATTTAGTGTCAAGTTTTAAGCAGAAAATTAACTTAGTACTCTTGGGACAAGTGAATACTACAGATTAGTACTACTAGCAGAAAATACATTGATTTTTTACAGAAAAAAAAAAAAAAAAGAAAGTACATCACTTTTGCCAATTCAGCCAGAATTAAAACAATAAATAAAACAGTAGATATTTACATGAATAATGAGAATGTCCACAGTTACATGAGCTGGAATAAAATACTGTAAGGGCTATAAATCTTTATGCTCTGGTACATAAAAGAGGTCTAAATTCTGGGAATCAGGAAGATGTAACTGTCCAATGCAGGATTCTCTGATTTCCCTGCAATATTTCTCTAAAGTATTAGGTCCAAGAGACATCTCAGCCTCAGCAATAATTGTGAAGGGAGATGCCTTACTGAGTGTTAACTAATGTTGCCTTCTTACACTGCAAAAAAGTCTTTGGCTAATATTTTTTGTAATGCCCAGCATCTTCTGGGTTTCCTGTATCACAAATGAACTGCAGCAGCTCCAATGCCAAAGACTTCAAAATCAAGGAATAAAATATTGAATGATTTTCTTTTTACGATCATTTGTATATATGGGAATTTGCTTGCACAGAACTTTAAGCAGTGGCTGTTCTTCCATATGAAGTGAATTTATATAAAAAAAACCCAACCTCAATCTTCTCTTCCATTTACTTAAAAAGTGTGAGCCATTTAGAGAGAAAGCAGAAAAAAAATAGTGTAATTTAACTATGAGCACTTACATACCACATATGACTGTACACTATGATAAACAAAGATGTGAATAGCCTATTGGGCAATCAAAGACCAAAATATTTTAACATAAAAGTGCTTGTTGAGAAATAGAAAAGAACAAATATGTTCATAACAATCAAAGTTTGTTTCACTATTCAATATTCTAGAAAATATTCTAGACTAGCACAGTAGTAAATTTGAAAATTGGGTAAATTCACTTGATGACAAATACAAGAATTTGGCCTGGATACTCAAATTTGTTTAAGCTTATGTTTGAAATGCCACTGGGATAAAAGCATGAGGTTAATCTACAAAGACAATTATTTGCTACAACTTCAGTATAAAAAAAAACAGCTAAAGAAAGATCAAATTCACTTTTAAGATTTCCAAATTTTTCAGACTAGAAGTGGTCTTATTTATGAACTCTGTCCTAGTTCTGTGTTTTGTAACTAATATATGTTTCAAATTAAGGACTTTTATATATTTTATCAGTTTGTTGGTTTGGGGTTTTTTTTAGTAATCTGCTTGGAAAGTATGAAAATGACATCTAGACTTAGCCAGTCGAGCTTTACTTATCTGAGATTATAATTTGCTCACACCATAATTGAATGCATCTACACTGATTGAAATAATAAGAAAATTAAGAAGGTTGTTATTTTATTCGCCAGCTGAAGGTATTACCTCAATCAAAGTTAAAACCAGCCATTAAAGTAATTTCAAGTTTCAAGTAGTAACTTGGGATAAAATGCTGAACCTAGTAAAGTAAATGATAAAGTTGCCACTGATATCAGTAGGATGGGGATTTCATTCACAACGTATGATGGAGCCCTATCAGCATGATAACTATGGCAATGTGATTAAGCCCATTACAGCTAAGCAGAACAGAAAAAGTACAAGATTCTGTGGGGCTTGCATGAATAATTGCAAAACTATCATCTCATATGCTCAGATGGGAAAAGAAGCTTTGGCACACTTTTCCTCCCATAGAATCAGCTTAATAGAAGAAGTCAGAGGTAACAGGATTCTCCTCTCACACCACTCCACCAACAGAGACAGGTGGCCAGAACAGAACAGGATGATTGTCCATTGTGGGGAACAATCCTTACTATAGAATACAAATATTCTGAAAATCTAGAGTATTATCCTGATCCTGTCCTTACTCCAAGATATAACTCTTACTTATACAAGTTATTGCACAGACATCAATGGAATGATCTATGTCAATGCACTTATTGCATGTGCCCTCTTCACTGTTCAGGCAGATATTAGAAATGCACAGTTGGATGGAATATCCTAACATTACGTGTCCCTGACATGCCTACTGCAATTATGCAGAGCAGTTTTACTGAAACAATTCTGGTCTACTCTGAAATCAATGTGAACATATTATAGTGTGAGCACATCCCTCAGAAATATAGCAATGCTATGTCAGAGGAATCACAGGATCAATATTTATTACTGCAGGGGATGTAGTATGCTGTATTCCTGAAGTTGATATATACAAGACAAAAGTATCTCTGTGGGGGTTTACCCTGCTGAGTCAAACTGAAAACCCTTACAAATCTCCTCATATACAGACCTCTGGGATGTGCCTCCTTTCAGAAAATTTCATCTTCTGTAGTTGATTACATATTTAGCTGTTCTAAGGATGTCTTTTCTAGGCTTTGGGAAAACAGTTTGCACTAACTGAGCATTGCATGAGAACTGTCATGTACAGTCATTCCCACTTTGCAGTTTTTGCCATGGGTATGTGATTTCATAAATGTTGTTCTGTATGCAAATAAAATAATCAAGTAAAATAATATGGAAAACGTATTACATGAAAAAGAATTAGATGTCACAAGAAAAGGAGCTCTGTATAACTAAGCCAATCTGACAAACTTCTCATCAAGCTCCACTTGGTAACAGTAGATTAGTTAATCTGCTAGCAGATTTCAGTAATTCTCCCCTTGAACTGAAAATAAGAACGCCACACAATGCTTAATTTATTGGATAACTGGTTAACTTTTACCCTGTTGAGTCTCAAAATTGAACACAGATAATTAATTTAATATACTGTTTATATCTTAGTTCAAGTAAGAATACTCCACCACTATTTTGTAACCCAAATTGCCACGCTATGCCTAGAACTGGTTAACAGTTCCAGACGTATTAGCAATAATTTGTTAGAGTGGGTGCCAAGGTGGAAAATGGAAAGGATTGACCAACCCAAATAAACAAACAATGCAATTCAAGAACAATTCTGAGCTCACCAGAGAGATGAAAATCTATTCCAAATGCTGCTTCAACTACATGTTGTATAAATACTCTAACAATTTTTTCCAAATCTATGCTCTGCAAGCCCATGGCAACATAGGCTGCATAACAATTTTATAAAAAAATAAAAATGAAACTTTATAATGTTTAGTACTATAAGTTTGACGATGAGTAGTGATCTGCAAAAAAATTCACGTTAACTATTTTTTATTATCCAAACTCTGCAGAACCCTGAGAACTCTGCAAATTCAAAAGATAACAGAAACTTTCTCTAAATAACCTAATACACAAGTTAGAGAAATTGGAAGCTGTGTGTTGAATTCAAATTTCTCTGACTTGGTGCTTACAGTTTGTCCTTGACATCTCTTATTATCTTGTCCTTCTCTCTGAGATCCTTTCTTAGCCTGGACTTATCACTGCCAATAAGTAGTATGAATGAACTTATGTTGAACTCCTGACTGCTTCCACCACTTCAAATGTTAACACTATCCAGGGCTAAAGCTGGCATTAGGTATTACTGCCCTATATCAATGTGAACAATGTGAACATACCTTGAATTGTCAGGGTAGATCCTGAAGACAAAGTAATTAAAATGTAATAGTCGTAGGGTAGGTGATTGTAGGAAACAGAATAAAATCAATGGGGGAAAAAGCAATTAAATGTTGGTGTCAAAATGAGTTTTCTATCTTTAGGAAAGGCCTTCTACCAATTTTCCAAAACTTTTATCTCAAAGCTTCTTCAAAATCACAATCAATAAAAAGACGAATGCTTCTGTCTCACATCAAGGAAGCAAAAGGTTTTATGCAATCCTTATACTAAGCTAAGAGTAATAAACAAAATTTTTAACTTTTATATATACATAGTGTCGAAGATTCTGGAGTCTAATTTGCAATGGATTAATATATTTATTACAAACTGTTCTAGAGCTGTCAAACTACAGATATAAACAGGTAGACCCAAATTAACTTTAATCTAGATTTGGTATTTGTAATCTCACTACACAGAAAAAAAGATCAGCCTAGATAGCCTAAAATTAACTCAGCAGCACAGCAAATGATATAACATGCCACTGCAATTAATGGTTACAGATACGCAAATGAATTAATTTAGAACTAGAACAAGCATCTTTTTGGCAGTCATGATTTTTGTTATGAATTTTAGGAAAGAAACAAAGGTCCAGAATCCAAAATCTCTTCAGGACTCTAATTACAGAATTTACCTTATAAAGGAATCTAACATAAACTAGCTTCTTGTCACAAAATTGCATGTTTACAAAAAAAAGAGGGCAAAAAAAACCCAAGACATTTGTTTCTATCTGTGGAGCTGCAGGAATGATGCATTAGAAATTTCACCAATATAAACACTGCCTAGAATAAGCTCTTTCAGGTCAAACGTGAAGTGTATTAACACAGCAATGTGTGTGGAATTTAACAGTGTAGGAATTTACAGCTCTTGCTGTATTGTTCACAATCCCAGCATAGCTGGAGAATTTACATTTCAGGACAATCAGCCTGACACCTTTCACAAGTATTACTTTACAAAGATGAAGGATTTACTATAAACAAGGAAGTAAATCAATTTAATTTTATAATAAAATCATAGAATGGATTAAACCCCAGAAGAAGATAAACATAGAAGATAAATAGTATCAATTTGAGGAAAAGGAAAAGAATACATCTAAAGCAGATAATCAGAAGCTGCTCTCTAATGGGAAGGTGGAATCATGGAAACAGACCTCCAGGTGACTGTCATCTCCAGGTAAGTGATGTCTTTGCAATTGAAATATGGCAGCAAAAAAGAGAAATGCAGTTTGGGATGAATACATAGGGACATTAAGTGCCACAAGGTAGGGATTTAATATGTGACTGTAGTGTGATTATACGTGGAATAATTGCATTCAGAATACACAACTGAGATTTAAAACATTCAGTTTTGGTAGCACATAGTTTAGGGAGTGGACAAGACAATTTCTTGAGAGGTCCTTCAAAAGTAAAAGTCGTTATTAAAATAGGTTAGTGTAGAACTCGTTACGTAAAATTAACAGATTCCTGTCCAGCACAAGAGCCAGTTCTATTTTCTACATGTATGAGCAGTCTCTCTTTGTATTAATGATCATGAGAATCTAAAAACCTAAAGCGGTTATACTAAGTCAGACCTTCCTGTCAGCCATGATGATCACACACCTAGGGAAGGGTGTAAGGACAGGATAAGCATACGGTAACACTTCACTGGTAGACTGTCCAAATCTTCACCAAACTGAGGTGAGAATCGGTACATTTGGGGTAAATGATGGGTATTTCTCCATGAATTTATCTTTTTGACCCTATGTAATCCTTTGGTATTCACAGCATCTTAAGGCAATGAATCCAGTGATTTAACTTACACTGTGTGAGGCTATGCTATGAACTTACCATTTTATAATCTCCTTCAATATCCCCTAGTTCTCGTAATTAAAAGACAATAAACAATTGCTCTTTGTTTACCTTGCTACTCATGAGTTTATAGATTCAGATGTCTTTTCCAGGCTGACTAGTCAGAGTACTCATATGCTGTATGAAAGATGTTCTCTACAACTGATCATCTTTTACCGTTTTCTGTATTTACCTGAGTTCTACTATGCTACTTTCAAGAGGGAAGGGATTAAAGAGAGACCAATGTGACCTAGATGAAGCAGCATAATCATGACCTATTTAGTTCTTTATCCCTCTGTAATAATTCCTAACACTATTTGTACCATCAAAACTTAAGTTGATTTAAGTCTTTGAAGATGGATCTTGTAAAAAGTCTTCTGAAAATCCAAATAGATTATATCAACATCACAACCCTTGTGAACACGTTCAATGACACTCTCAGATAATATAATTTTGTAATCTACAAGTTCCCTTTACAAAAATCATGTTGATTTTTCCAAATACGTAATATTTAGCAATGCAGCTATTCTATTCTTCATTATAGGTTCCACTGGTTTCCTGAATACAGACTTTAGTATACTGATCTGTATTTTCATGAAGAAATATCTCTCTCTCTTCCCCACCTCCCCCGCCGAGCATATGTTTGCTATGCATTGTTTCACCTACGTTCACCTACAGCTCTACAGCTAAAAGCTCATATGAGTTTCTTTAGAATACTTAGTAAATGCCATTTTGACCAGTGATTTGTTACTGTTTTGTTGATTTGACCTATAAGCTCTTCCTTAGATCAGATCTTTAGAACCACTATCAAGACAGTTTTGTTATGGGAAGCTACTTATGCTCCAATACAGCAAGTGTGGATGCAATAGATTTAGCTAATCTGCTATGACTTGATCTTCTCTAAGCTTCCTCTTATATCTTTGACATCTATCAGTCTTCACTATCTGTCTGGTCTTGATGTGCTTGAAAAAGTATTTATTAAAAATATTTATAATTCTTCACCAGGTTGTTCCTCAATTTATCTATTTTTTTTTTATAGCAGTATTTTACCCAAGTCCTGTGAACTGCCACAATCAAGTTCAGACTTCTCTTGTGGACTCTCTGATTTCTATTCCAGAGCAGCCATGTACAACACCATCGGAAGTTTGAGCATTGTGCCCCAGCATTACATTTAGGCACTCTACCTCATGTAACTGAAGGGCTCCATTATTAGTGTGCCTGTACCCTCACGTTCCCACCTCCCACAGTATGCCAGTCATTTTGTGGCCATACTGTTCAGCCAGTAAGAAAATGACCTTTTTACTATCTTTATGCTATTTATGCACTACTTTGTACATTAGATTTGCAGGTTTAGTGTAGAGGGACTGTCACTTGGTTAATAGAGGTTATCTCTGATCTCACATATGATATCAATTCTCCTTTGACATAAGCCATTATAATTTTCTTACATAGACATCCCATTGTTGCCATTGATTATCTTCCTTCCACCAAATTCTGAATACATCTGCTATGGCAATATCATTGCAGAAAAACAGGTATTCCACTGTCTTCTAGTATTCCTGGATAAGCAGTATATGTTTGGTTTGATTTCCTGCTCTTCTATGCTTTGGTACTCTGTTTAGTTTCATAGAATAGTTTGGGTTGGAAGGAACCTTTAAAGGTCATCCAGTCCAACCGCCCCTGCAATGAGCAGGGACATCTTCAACTAGATCAGGTTGTTCAGAGCCCAGTCCAACCTGACCTTGAATGTTTCCAGGGATGGGGCATCTCTGGGCAACCTGTTCCAGTGTTTCACCACCCTCATTGTAAAAAATTTCTTCCTTCTATCTGGTCTTAATCTACCATCTTTCAGTTTAAAACCATTACCCCTTGTCCTATCACAACAGGCCCTGCTAAAACATTTGTCCCCATCTTTCTTACAATCCCTCTTTCAGTACTGTAAGGCTGCTATAAGGTCTCCCCAGAGCCTTCTCTTCTTCACGTGGAACAACCCCAACTCTCTCAGCCTGTCCTCATAGCAGAGGTGCTCCAGCCCTCTGATCATTTTTGTGGCCCTCCTCTGGACTTGCTCCAAAAGGTTCATGTCTTTTGAGTGCTGAGGGCCCCAGAGCTGGACACAGTACTCCAGGTGGGGTTTCACCAGAGCAGAGTAGAGGGGCAGAATCACCTCCCTCGACCTATTGGCCACAGTTCTTTTGATGCAGCCCAGGATGTGGTTGGCTTTCCAGGTTGCGAGCGCACATTGTTGGTCATGTCCAGTTTTTTATCCACCAGTACCCCCAAGTCCTTCTCAGCAAGACTATTCTCAATCCCTTCATCCCCCAGCCTGCATTGATAACAGAGGTTGCCCTGATTATTTGTGTTAAAGTTGTGTACTGCCTATCTAATGATATTATTATACAGTAGCTATCACATAAAGACATACATAACTCCTTTTCTTTTAAACTGTTGGTATTAGACATTGTGGTATTTTTATTCAATGTTCTTAGTGAGAAGTCCATGAAAGTTCATTGTCAAGATGGAACTTCACATTACAGCATGTATACTAACAAACTTTATGGGAAATTGTTAAGAAGGAGAAAATTAAAAGTGAGATCTGCATGAACTGTCTCTCAATGCCAGTGCATTTCTGCAACTAGTTCTACTGGAAATGCGTCAGGGTCTTCATATTTAATCATGAAATATATAGGCTGGCTTTCCTTCCACATCAAGGCTCTTTCTACCATAATAGCATAATATGCCCTTGCATAGTTTTCTACTCAGGCCAGCCAAGGCCATGTGTAGAAGGAAATTATAAAACTGTTCAAATTCTGCCTGCAATCTCCAAATAGAGAAGCACATCTTTTTAAAAAATCAGCTCAGAAATTGTTAACAGTGTCACAGATGGGGCTGTTCTTCCTGCTTGTTATTTATGCCATCCCCTACATTACAGAATCACAAGTTCACAAACTGGTTGAGGTTGAAAGGGACCTACAGAGATCATCTTTTCCAATCCCCCTGCTCAAGCAGGGCTACCTAGAGCTGGTTGCCCAGGACCATGTCTAATTAGGTCTTGAGTATTTCCAGGATGGAGGCTCTACAACCTCTCTGAACAATGTGTTGCAATACTGTAACCCTCACAGTAAAAAAAAATTTCCTTAGGTTCAGATGTTTTCTTACATTTCCTTACATGTACGTGTGGCACTTAGGGACATGGTTTAGTGGTGGATTTGGCAGTGTTAGGTTTACGGTTGGACTTGATGATCTTGAAGGTCTTTTCCAACCTAAATGACACTATGATTCTATGATTCCGTGATTCTTATGTCCAGTTATTATAAGACTCAGTTTTTCATTGCTTGAAACTTGCATAGTAATTGTTTGGGTCAAACTTTTTTATGCTGGTCATCTTCCTTATGCCAAAGACGTGTTTTCTTACAAGAAAATACCAACAGTCACTCATTCCCTTCCAAAAACAAGTCTACGTGTCCTATCAGGCTTTCACCTAAAATGTTCTTGCTCAGATACTTAGAAGCAGGTACTTAAAAGTAGCATGGTGTCTCTGGGATGCAGCTTTCATTGCCTTGTGGAACTCCAAAGCAGGTCAAAGTACAATTACCTGGAAAATCATCAGTATAAGTCATTAGCAGTGTCTTTGGTTTTAGGGGCCAGAATCCCCAAAACACCATTTCCACTGAAGTTCTCACAGATTTCTTTTATTTTTTCAATTTTCTTTAAAAATTAAACTTTGCAGCTTTGATTTTTCACTGTTTATTCTTTGTGGTTTTTTTTCACTCTAACTCCTTTTAAAATGACTGTATTTGGGGGTTTTATCACAGATGAGAGAGTAATAGGCATCTCACAGTATAAAGGTTTGTTCTTCTAGCTTTTCTATGGACAGTTATGTTTGGGAGGATTTTTTTCACAAGCAAGGCTAAAATCTGTCTACTTTGCATTTTGCTAAGTGAACGACTGCATTCTTCAACAAGTAGTATCAATGGTCCAGTCCTACTTGTCATGCCATCCTGTTTCAAGTGTATTATAGTATGTATGTACTTGAACATATACATACAGTGTTCACAACTGCCTCTATACACTCTACAATTGCACATGTATTCACACAAACTGTACTTATTAGGGACTTTGCATCTTTCTCCCAAATAACGAAGATAGTTCTCCTTGCTTAATTCAATTTATGAAGTGTATTTAGATGTGTAAAGGGTGTCTGGTTTCTGAATACTGCAAAAACCATAAAAGTGTACATTTTTGAAGCTGATTATATATTTTTTCTTTAAATATATCTGTAACTGTACCTGAATAAATTTTCCTTTAAGTTTTCCAAAAGGAATCAGCTTGGGGATGACAAAGCATGGGAAATTTTGTCTACAAATTATTGCAGAATCATAGAAGTAAATAAAAATAGGGTTTTGCAAGGGGAGTATGTAATTTTGAAGATAATTATGTACTCTTTACTCTAGCAAAACTCACACTGAAATGAACTTAAGTGCTGTTTTACATGCTAAACTGGATTCTTGGAAGGCAGTGGAAGCTTTGCCTGAGCAAGCAGGGTAAGGACCAGGTACTTAAGAGGTGAGTTGATATCTTCTTTCAGATATTGTCTGAGTGTCTCTCAGAACTGAATTAACCATTTGACTCAAAATTCTGTTCTGAATTATGTGAAAGCAACTCTCAGCCAAAGCCACGGCAGTGCTTACATGCACCTGGCAGTGTTGGCTCAGAGAATAGGAGCAAGCCTGTTGTGAAAATGATCCCCTGATGTATAAATGCTCTGTTTATTGATGTATAAACACTCTACAAATTAACTGAAACAATCAAGTTCAGCATTCCTGCCCCATGATCGAAATACCAGCTGTAGCACATTGACTAGGAGTCTGAGATCACTAACGTGAACCCTTTTGCTGTAGTTCTCTCTTTGTCACCTCCTATGGACTTCCTTCAAAATACATCAGATGAAATTTCTTGTTACTTTAGCTTTGAACTACTTCAACCACACACAGAATAAACAATATTCCTACCTGGAACATGGCTGTGGATGTTGTTTACCTAGACTTTAGTAAAGCCTTTGACACCGTTTTCCACAGCATTCTCCTGGAGAAACTGGCTGCTCATGGCTTGGATAGGCATACGCTTCGCTGGGTAAAAAACAGGCTGGATGGCTGGGCCCAAAGAGTGGTGGTAAATGGAGTTGAATCCAGTTGGTGGCCGGTCACAAGCGGTGTTCCCCAGGGCTCAGTACTGGGGCTGGTTCTCTTTAATATCTGTATCAAAGATATTGTCCTCAAACCTGGACAAGGGGATCGAGTACACCTCAGTAAGTTTGCAGATGACACCAAGTTGGGCGGGAGTGTTGATCTGNAGGACCTGGGGGTTGGTAGACAGCAGGCTGAATATGAACCCGCAGTATGCCCCGCTGGCCAAGAAGGTATCCTGGCCTGTATCAGGAATAGTGTGGTAAGCAGGACCAGGGAAGTCATTGTCCCCCTGTACTCAGCACTGGTGAGGCCACACCTCAAATACTGTGTTCAGTTTTGGGCCCCTCACTACAAGAAAGATATTGAGGTGGTGGAGCATGTCCAGAGAAGGGCAACGAAGCTGGTGAGGTGTCTAAAGCACAAGTCTCATGAGGAGCAGCTGAGGGAACTGGCATTGTTTAGTCTGGAGAAAAGCGAGGCTGAGAGGAGGCCTTATCACTCTCTACAGCTACCTGAAAGGAGGCTGTAGTGAGGTGGTGGTTGGCCTCCTCTCCCAAGTAACAAGCGACAGGACAAGAGGAAATGGCCTCAAGTTGCACCAGGGGAGGTTTAGGACGGATATTAGGAAAAATTTCTTCACAGAAAGAGCTGTCAAGCATTGGAAGAGGCTGCCCAGGGAAGTGGTTGAATCCCTGGGGGTACTTAAAAGATGGGTAGACTTGGTGCCTAGTGGACATGGTTTAGTGGTGGTTTTGGCAGTGTTAGGTTAATGGTAGGACTCAATGATTTTAAAGGTCCCTTCCAACCTAGACAAGTCTATGATTCTATGAAATGATCTTATGGCAAACTCCAAGTAGCACAGGTGTTAGAGGCAAGTGTAGGGAAAAAAAAGCAATTATATAGAAAAGCTCAATTTTCGATGGCAGCTGATATTTTTATTTCTAATGGAAGTTAGAGAATGATAAAGTTTGACAAGGTCTAACAGTGGGTAACAGTCCAAAGAAATGCTACAGACTCGCTTGGCTTCTCTTCCTCTAGCCATGGTAACTAAGAGTTGAATTTGGCCCATGACTCCTCCAGTACATTTCTCCTTCTGGGAAATGTGTGTCTAAATACTTTGCAGTTACAAAATATTTTGATGTGGTTGTAAGTAAATGTAAGTATGGTTTAATGTCTGGCAAAATAAAATTATACTTGCATTAGAAGCAGCACGTCTAATTTATAAAACAATATTAGGAAACATTGCTGGTAAAAGAAAACAATTCCATAAACAGAGTAAAGCAAAGTGCTAAACCAGTGTAAGACACAGAACTGAATTTCTTGCATTTGTACGAAAACCAAGGAAAAATATTGCTGGGTTCATTCAGAGGCTAGTTTCTATATTGTAGGTATTTTGGAATCCTGTAGTGAAATCTCTCTTTGGGAATTGCACTACACTTCTGTCCAGCACTCAAAGTTTATTAAAGTTTTGTGGGAAAAAAGCTGTTTGGCAGCATCCCAGTCCGTAAGGGTCTGAGAATGATGTGCCAGAAAGACTCGGGAGGCCTAAAAAGCCACTTTAAAATATGGAAAAGCTTTTTTTTTTTTTTTCCAGAGGCCCGGTTTGGGGGGTTTCAGTCTGTTTCACAGATTTTTTCTAAGCTGCAGCACAAAAGCAAGAAATTTGTTACAGGCACCAAAAACACCTCTAATATTATCATGTTTAAACAACAGTGCTGCTTTAGAAGGGAAGGTTTTGTTTTTATGTTTTTTCGCGGTTATTGAAAAATTCCCTTTTTTTTCCCACTAATAGCTAATAGCTATCTATTTGTAGATATGTAGAAATGCATTTAGTGTGAGGATTATCTTCCAGTTACATTACTGTTTACATCTTGGCAGGGATCAAAGTCTATTTTCATCTTCACAACTCTTCCTGTTTCTTTATACCAACATTCCTCAGAAAGTGAAAATTTTGTCTTTACAATTTTCTTCCATGATGACTGCCCAGTCATATGTACAAGCTGTTGAAAATGTTTTTGGTAAACATATCCATGCAAGGATAAAAGCAAAATCATGCATGTATTCTGGAAAGAAAAGACTATTTACTTTTTTTCTCCTTTTTAGGAGTCTCTTCAGCCACTTAACTGACCAGATCTCAGAGCATTTGAATTTAAATCACTATAAGATTCCTTTTAATTAATTTGTTTTAAAATATTGAGACAGGTACTGGCTTGGCAGAAATAGCAGCTTGGACAAATCACAGAAGAAATGCATGAGTTTTAGGTATAATAGGTACTATACAGCAAACCTCTCAAAAAAAATCTGCTTCCATTAATACTTGGAGCCAAATTCTGATTTCATTAACATCACAAGGATTTCTCCCTTTGACTTCTGAAGAAACAGATCAGGCTTAGACTGTTTCTTATCTGGTCATTTTAAGAACTGACCACAGGCATGGAGAGAAATAAAGAAAGCAAGAGAGATGGGGAAAGAGATTCTGTTAGTTCTGTTGTATCTGACACATCCGTATTACTGAACCTAGGACAGATCTAGAAAAAGACAAAGCACTGCACTCCTAAGTATCACACCATCTGATTTTCATCCTGCTGGCTTGCATAATTGAAACCAGAGTTTAGTCTTTACACAGTGCATGAAGAAAAGTTTTTGCATTTGGTACACCCACAAAAGTCATCACTTTGTATAGGGAGCTGACTAATACAAGCAGGCACGCACTGAAGAGCACTCTACCCTAGGTTCTGGTCCCAACTCCTACAACTATTTTTGTACTTAACCAGGACTGCATATTTCTCTATTTTCTGTAAAATTTTACAATAGTTCCTCTTTCTCACCAATGTGCCATAACTGCAAGACTTAAATGCTGATAGTGAATAGTGAATATCTTCTCTGGGAAGTGAAATTGAAGATGGGAGAATCTTTCCTACATTCCAAAAAGCCTGCTGCCTGCTGACTAAAGCATGGTCCAAAGGAGGGGTTGAGTCCTTTCAGACAGACAAGGGAATTGAACCTGGATCTCATCCACGTTTCTGTCTGTTCTAAGCACTGAGCTACAGCCTGAAAGGAAACAGATTTTTCCACTGTGGGGCCAGCTGTTGCTGCAGAGTCCTAGCCTACTATGCATTTTCAGAGCTCACCTACTGGATTGAACTCTCCAGGGAGACATGCAGAGGAATGCTTCATTTCTGGACACCTACTGGGCGTTAGCCTGAGTTAATTAATAGGCTGCTCAGTCCGATTAAGGCTTAAGTACCTTTGACAGCACAAATAAGCACTGCTGGAGTACTTTATGCACCTCATAAAAAAAAAAAAGTCTGAGCTTCCAATCAAACTTAGGTACCTCCAGGGTTACGTGGTAGATGTGTAAACATTTTTAGGACTGCAATTTTGACCCTGGGCATCTAAATTCCACCTACTTGAGCATCAGGTGTTTATGTCCTTTTCTGGGCCTCATCCCAGATTAGAATCAATTGCTGAAAAATAATCATAATATCTGCATAATGCTGATTTTCAGAACTATTTATAAATATAAAGTAATTAATCTTCATATTGCCCCTGGACAAATATTTCCATTTTACATATATATAAAATTGTGATAAATTGCCATAGGCTACAACCGAGTCAGTATCAGAATTAGAATGGAGGAATTCCTGGCTCTCATACTAGAGCTCAGTTCATGCCTCTCAGAAGAAAGACGAGAGAAAATCTCACCCTTCAGAAGCAGGAGTTGTTATGCTGAAATGTTTTAATTGACCAAGGACTTTTTCTTTTGAAGTGGTTTATGTTGTGGGGTGTTTTTTTCAAAGAATACAAAAAAATTTGCAGTGCTACCTTTCAACTCTGGCAGACTATTAACACTGACAGGTAAATAACTGAGAAAGCAGGATCAAAACTTAACTTTAGAAAACCTCAGTTTTTAAGTGGTGTTAGAAGGAATGATTGGAAATACTACATTTAATATTATGTAAGCTTGATACATCAGTTAGACAATCACTCAAATTAAAGAAAAGGCTTATTAGATCACTTAATCACTACCATTAATAGCATTGCCTATGCTACATAAACATTGAAGTATTTTAGGAATTTTTAACATTTTATACTCCTGCTATGTTTTTTAAGATGTAAAATCTAGAAGAAAAAAAACAAAACTCAAAAGTAGGATGCTATCTCCCTTCCTTGCTGAAGTAATTCTGTAATTCTGGATGCCCGCAAGAATTGTTGCTGGCTTGAAAGGATTGCCAGATACCAACCCCTTCACATCATATTATTGGCTTGAACAGTTAAAACAGATCCTTCCGCCAGTTCTCTTGCATGGCTTATCAATCTACTTTCTAGATACAAAACTTAAGAGTATGTTAGCCACTATAAAGTGGTAAGGTAAGTGCTGGAAAATCCTAACATATGAAACAATTTCTAGGCTAAAGTACCAAAACTGATAAAACATGTCAGTATTACTGAAATGACAATTGCAAACTTTAACAACCATGCTTCAAATATTTCCATCATAACAATTTTAAGAACTCTACATCTTGATAAACATAGTCTTACAACCAATCATTCAGTATATCAGTTTAAATACACAAATCTTAGTTGAACACTATTTGCTATTTACAACAAGCAACAGAAGACCAAGAGCATAAGGATTTTGTTATAAAACACAATTTTTGTGTAAAGATGTTACACGTATTGCACATATGATATGCACATGAGGTCTTACCACAGAGACCATACCTTGCAACAATATGCATAATTTCCATCAATAAAAGTTCTAATGTTAGATATTCAATAAATTGAATATGGTCATGGCTGTGATGCTCCTTTAGTAAATTCTCACTTCAAGTATGCCTGCTAAGGATATATGCATGATAGGAAAATTTTCCTTTCATTCAAATACCCCATTCCTTCCCTTACAAAAACGTAAATTTTGTACTTCTTTTCTGAAATCCTGAAATGAGAATACTAGGGGTTTATGTTTACATCACACTTGAGAATTTTGAAACTTCAGTCTCTTAAATAGCAGGGCTTCAATTTTAGGCCGACAGCACATCCTAGTGGTTCCTCACACTATTCTGTGGTATTTGGTTTACACAATACCTTAGTCATAGCTGCATAAATACTCTTCCGGTATCCTTCAGTGCATGCACTTTTCTTCTTTTCCCTTATAGAACAACTAAGAATGAAGTTGGGATTTTGGAAGGAAGTGTCAATTAGTAAAACCGAGATAATTCAGGAAACATGGAAGATTTTAAAATTAGTTCTATATACCTTTTAAGCAAAAACATGCTTCTGAAAATGTATCGGTTTAGCTATTTTTAGGAAGAACATACAATGAGCAGTAGTGCAGTTTGTCCTTTTGTTTTCATTTTTCAATAGGAAAAAACATCATCTTTGTTTTTACTTCAGTTTCATCTGTGCAGCTTTATCCGGGAAATATGAGAAAAGGACTATACACATTACTAAGCACTTAGCTAGTCAATAAAACTATAAATTTAGTCATCAAAAATGCATCTATTATAGAATTTTTATCTTTTTGCCAGTCAAGTATGCAGCACAATCAGATAGCTGTCTCTTGAAGCAGGCAGCAATCAAGATAAAATGGAAACAGAATACTGCTTAACTGTGTTAAAACAACATTTTGTAACAGCCCCATTTAGAGATTTTTAAATTACTCCTTATGTGGAGGGCTATGAAATATGGGATGCCTGTACAAAAAAATCTTTAAGATATTTTCCCCAGGTAAGCTCACAATTTTGCATAGCTGACAAACCTTTCAGCATATTTCTCACTCTCTGATATTATTATCATATTTGTAATGTGTATCTTCTCAGTAGGAAATAGCAGGTAACATGTTTGTCTCTTAAAGGACCGGACCTGTATCCCTGACAGGCTGTACAGGCCGAACTGCTGGTGAAAGCATTGGAAGGAATGTCCTGTGAGGAGCAGCTAAGGACTTTGGGCTTAGCTAGTTTGGAGAAGAGGAGACTGAGGGATGACCTCATTGCTCTCTACAGCTTCCTGAGGAGTACAAGTGGAGAGGGAGGTGCTGATCTCTTCTCCCTGGGATTCAGTGACTGGACGCATGGGAATGGTTCAACGCTGCGCATGGGGAGGTTTAGACTGGACGTTAGGAAGCATTTCTTTACAGAGAGGGTGGTCAAACACTGGAACAGGCTTCCTAGAGAGGTGGTTGATGCCCCAAGTTTGTCAGTGTTTAAGAGGCATTTGGACAATGCCCTTAATAACAAGCTTTAACTTTTGGTCAGCCTTGAATTGCTCAGGCAGTTGGACTAGATTATCATTGTAGGTCCCTTCCAACTGAAATTCTATTCTATTCTATTCTATTCTATTCTATTCTATTCTATTCTATTCTATTCTATTCTATTCTATTCTATTCTATTCTATCATGCGCCTGCTGAACATCTGCTTCTTGCTGTGGCAGTATTAATCAGAAGAAAGAACACTTTTGCAGCAGAACCTTATACTGTGAAGGAGGGAAGGTGGTGATCATGGAGTTGACCCTTTTGTGTTGTTCTTCCCTCATATTTTGGTTCACATATTTCTTTGCCCTTCTTGAATCAGTCAGTCATTCTAAGGTAATTTTATTGCCTGATATATTTTTTCGTATTTTGTTCATGGTTAAAATGTTTCAAATCATATTATATGGGAGAAACATATTTTCTTCTACTAATAAATGAGTTTTCCAAAGGCTCAAACAACAGAACTCAGTTAAAAGGATCCCCAGTTTTCAGTTTAGCCTCATGGGCTTCTGGTGCCTGTTCAATATGCTACTGGCAATGCTAATGTCTCAATTTGGCTGAGATGAAAACTTGCTCAGAAATAGTCCCTGTGCCCCACCTACAGGCGAGTCCGTCCTTTCCTGTAATGCTGAGGAACATAGGCAAGTCCCACATATTCTGTCCTAAGAAAGGGAGTGAAAGAAGAGCAAGGTTCCAGCAGTAGAAACTCTCTTAACAATCCCAGATGGGTATGTATACTGGGTTTTAAAGCTGTAGCTGCAAGGTAAGAGATGACAGAATGTTTTTTTGATCACAGTTCACAAACATTTTCTGAATGAGCATTGACAATGACTGTAACAGCAGGTACAACCTAAGCAATAGTACTGGTGCTTCTCTACCAGGCCAGATCATCTCCTGGAATAACTTACATACCAGAGTCTGGGAATCCTTGTCGTAAACTGTCCTGGTTTGAGGTAGAACTGGACCAATTTTGTTCAGTAACTTCGCTTCTTAGCTGGGCCTCTTCTAACTACTGAAATTAACAGCATATTGTGTAGGCAATGTTCACTCTCTCAGAGTGATAAGACCTATGTTTATAGCAGATGCCCAGGCATGGTATGCGGGAGAGGCTCTTGCTTATACTTATCGCTATAACAGCCAAGGCCAACCAGCTTTGTTGTTTGCCACATTGGAGGGTTGGAAGCCGAAAAGCGCAGTGGGGTCCCGCCTGCGGGGAGGAGCGGACAGTCCAGGTGACCCAAAACTGACCAACAGGGTATTCCATCCCATCATGCTCAGTATAAAAGCTGAGGGTCAGATCCCTCTTGCTCTCTCTCTCTCTCTTTTTCGCCCTCTCGCTCTCTTCACTTCAATCGTCTGCCTTTGGTCCCGATCGTGAAGGCAGACCTGGAATCCAGCTCCCGTCCACCACTGAGTCCAGCCTGGGACTGCCCCAGTGCCAGCCAGTGTTGCGATTGGCATCTTGGAGCTTGATACGGTTTTGGATAGATTTCATTATTTCCTTGTATGTTATTATTAATATATCATTAAAGTAGTTTAATGATTCTAAACTCTTAAGTCTCTTTTTCCCCTCCTCTGCCTCTCTTTTTTCAAGAGGGATAGAGGTGAGCATCTGTCGGTCCCATCTGGGGTCCCCCACATCCCCAGTGGCCGATTTGGCCTAAGCCACGACATAAACAAACCCCCAACAGTAACAAAGGGACTTCTCGATAAAAAAATTTCTAACTTCTCAACAGAAAGGCTCACAACAGGTAAAGGAGAAAAGGTGATTTGCAGGTAATGCTATTTACTACAAATTAATATATTTTTATGCTTAATGAAAAATGTTGTGGTTGGAAGATACCTCTGGTCACGGTCCATGTGATGGTTTTCTTTCTTCACAACTGATGGGGTATCAGAGTGATTTGTTTATATGATCTTTGTCAGAGTTGAAAAATTTTGTTGCAGAGAAGGTGTTGCGCAGCATCTTTTCCATCGTATTGTGCCAGCATATAATTCTGGCATATATTTTATTTCGATGAATGCCATAATCAGAATGGCTGAGGTTGGAAGGGATATATGGAGTTCATCTTGTCCAAGATGCCTACTCCAGCAGGGCTACCTACAGCTGGTTGCCCAGGACCATGTCCAGTTAGGTCTTTAGTATCTCCAAGGATGGAGACTCCACAGTCTCCAATGCTCAGTCACTCTCACATTAAATAAGTGCTTCCTCAACAAATCATACCAAATAGTCCTCTTTGTTACAGAAAACATCCCAAAAATCTGGGAGTTTTAATTTGTCCTTCATCTGGAACATGGACTTTTAGCGAAGAGGTATACCGGCTCAGCTAAAACTGGATCTAATTCTTTACTGCAAGTCACATCTGATAAAATTTTGGAAAGGTTTTTGTATTACAGAATTCTATAGAGAGATCCTTCCTTTGAGAACTGAGTGGCAAGAAGACTTCATAAGAATCTTGCTGAACTTCCAAACATCTGGCATGCATTCTTTCCATTCTTTCACAGGAATGATAGATGTGCCCTTCTGAGGAGTTGTGTATGAGGGTTATTTACATTTGGTTATTCCATTTTCACTACTTCCTTTTATGCAGCACCTATTGTTACATTGCTTATAATATTTTGAGGAATCATACCTAAATGAATAAAACTCGATCAGTGCTTTGCCAAGCAAAGACAGATGTCCATCAACTCCATTCACTGCAATAAGAGCTCATGTTTTAAAATGACAAACAGCCTAGTGATAATAGGTACCTAAGAAGTCCCCAGTTAGCTAACATGCAAAAATCTGAGTAACCATGAAAACAAAGAAGCCGCATCTTAAGCTACCACCAAAACTGCTAGTTACAGATGCTTCTGGATTCAAACAACAACCATTCCCTTGAATGATCATCCACAAAAGAAACAAGGAAGTAATCGGAATGTGATGGCAGCATTTCCATAACACAGATCAATTTCTTAGAACTGATGACAGCCCTGTGACAGAAAATTGATGATGAAAAGAAAAAAAAAGAAATTAAATTGAGCTTCAAACTCTCATTAAGTTTTAATAAAATGAAATAAAAATGCACTAGAAAGGTTGCCGGTGTGAGTGAGCACCAGAGTGGAGTGTGAACTAATCAGCTGTATACTATTGGATGTGCATCTCAAAGAGTTGACAGTAATACCAGCATAATACTAGAGGGGAAATCTGTAATTTTCACTGTATGAGAATTTGAATTTAACTTACTGTCCACCCCACAGTGAAATTCTGATCAGGCAAGATGGACAGCCCAGTTATCACTATGGATCTGCACTTGCATAATACAAAGTAAGAAGGAAAAACGAGGAAACCTATGAAAGTAATGCCATATAAATAAAAATATAATTCATGAATAATATATACTACATATTTTTCCAACTGCAATTATAAAATAGTCTATTTTCTTTGCCATTTTAATTTAGTAAATTATTTATAGGGTTCCATATAATACGGAATAATCCCAGTTTATTATGTTTTGACATAATTCTCTTTAAAATAAATTTGAAATTCATGAGAGCAGAATGTACGTAATGATTGACATCAACAGTAATTCACATCACTCTTTTCAGTAGTGGAGAATGATGCTAGTACAGCTGTTATCACCAAGTTCTGGGGACTAGTTTTGTTACTCTTTTCTCTAATATTAGAAGCCTTAATAGTTAGTGAAGATGAACTCTGTCGGTTTGGTTTTTAGCAGTATTTCACATGTAGCCTCTTGCTGAAAACAAGGAAGCTTGTGTGTGTTGTGGAGATAGAATTGGTCCCACACAGTCATGCTAGTTCACTGACAACCCATACAGCACTTGGGAAAGTGATCCTTTCTCTTGTGTGTCAATTATGACTTTTTCATTGCACAATACTTTGAAAAATGATACTTTCTTGAACGTGAATCTGTGTGTAAGGATGAGATTTCATACAGTTGTTTGCTGTGTTACTGAAACATGACTAAGGAACAAGAATGTTTATAATTACCAGCTCACAAGAACGCTACATTTTGAGGGCCATATTGTTATTAACTCATATTGATTTCTGTTATAAAATCATTTTGGTCAAAGGAATTGGTTATTCACAATGGAAGCTTGGCACAAAAAAGACAGAACATGCCTTCAGTTCTCTTAAAAGACAAGAGTAGTGAAAAAGGGATTTTCTAATAAAAGACAAGAACCTCACAGATCAGAACAGCGCTGAATAATTTATGGGATGTGAAGTGGAAGATTCCCAGTAAGAACCTTGAATGGTGGAGATCACTGAAACTAATCTATTTCTCAAGTATACACAATTCCTCTGGCCACAGTTTCAGCACACTTGCACCATCTACATAAAACATAACAAAATATAATTCTTATCTTTGTAGCAAATATTTACATATTTATCACATTTCTTTTAAGTCTTCTCTAAACACAGTTATTTTAGTCTTTCCTGAAAGTATCTGCATTTTTAACTTCTGATCATGCTGGTTGCTTCTCAGCAGACACACCTTTCCTTTTCTTTTTTTTTTTTTAACATCATGCACAATTTTCCAGTTAAGCCCTTACCAATGCTAACTAGAACAGAATGATTGTTTCACCTCTCCTATGAAGGATATTTTTATTTACATATTCTAGTACAGTGCTGGCATTTTCCAAAGTTGTTTGAGCATTACTTGCTCACATATTTTGACTTGAATTGGTGAAAAACCTGCTTTGCCTCTAGACCATTAAAATACCCTAAAACCTTGGATTTATGGTATAAAAGCACTCTACTTCTAATTTGTAGAAAAACTTTCTGAAAATATTCAGAACAATCTACTTGCAGAAATGCATTCCTTTAACCTTTTTTCAGGATTTATATTTACTTACATATTTACAATGTGGCTTTACATAAGAACTGCCACTGAAGAAGGGTATCCAATTTAATAATGTTTCTTGCATAGATTCAGACTAGTATATCAATCCCCTGGGGCATCACAAGAAACCAAAGACAACAGGGTTGAAAAGATTTTTTAGGGTTTCTAGTCCAACGTTATTCTAATGAAATATTAACTAAAACCAATCTACAGTGACTGGCCAGTGAGTATGCTTGTGGTAAGCAGCATGAGTAAAGTGATGTTCCTTTCCTTCAGGAGGGCAGAAATATGCATTAGTTTGGCTGTTTCACCTTTACCAGCTTTCACAAAACTTAAAGGAACATATTTTGGAGTTTGGGACTTTGACCCTTGACTCAGATTTGGCCAAAAGATTCAAGTTCATTAGAGGGGAGGTCAGGTCAGCAACCCTATGACACAACTGTGTTAAGCTTTGCTTTCTAAGAAATCTAACTATAAAGAGACCAGACTTGTTCTGGCCAAGATGCCTACTTTGGAATCCAAGGCAAGCACACAAAACACCAGCAGACAGAAAAGCTCAAAACAATGACTTTAAGTCTGTTAAGTGTTTAAGTTCTCCCCAATGAATTTTTTTTTGGCCAGTTAAGTGCTGATGAAACCCTAAGAGTTCTACAAATGATGTAAGAACTAGTATCAAAAACATCACTAAGAAGGCAACTCTCATCTTCATATTCTTCGGGAAGTTAAAAAAAAGAACCAAACACCAAACCACTGCTTAGCCTTCAATGAACTAAAGTATAGGGGGAATTAAAAAAAATCCTGAACTTTAAAAAAATATTGTGTTTATTCAATAATGATGTAAAATGTTTTCTGACATTTTGGATCTATTAATTATGGATAAGTTACCATCATAGTTACTTCTAGTACTCATGCATTTCTGTTGTCTGCTTTTCTGGAAACATTGGAAACATTTGGGTTTGTGTCTGTTACATGTTTGAGAAAAGTATTTATATTTACACACTACTTTTTATTATTGACTAAGCTTGGTAGAATACTTCTTGTACCATCTTGCCAAGAATGGGTTATGTACAAAGAACAAAGGTGAACAGAATAGGAACCTTAATACCAATTTGGTAATACAATACAGAAATGTAGTATTTCAGCTCAAAACAGTATAGAAAGAATCATTCTTTAGTGCCAGTATCGGTGAATGAGATTCTGTTCACAAGTCTGCCAAATCACTTACCTCTGCTGAATTTTCATTCTATCCGTAACACAGGGATGATTTTCAGTTCCCTTTAATTTTTTTTTTTATCCTTAAAATTCAAAATTAAATTTATAGTTAATTCACTGACTAGTAGAAAATGGTAGAAATGGCAATTGGGGTATCAGATTTTCTGCTCAAGGTGGTGTTGTGGGTTCAACCCTAACTGGCAACCAGAACCACGCCCTCCCAGTGGGATAGGGGAGAAGAATCCCAAAAAAAAGGAAACTTTGTGGATTGAGATAAGGACAGTTTAATAGAACAGTAATGGAAGAGAAGATAATAACAACAATAATGATAAAAGAATACACAAAATGAGTGATGCAATACAATTGCTCATCACCTGATGATCAGTTGCTCAGCCCATCTGGAGCCAACCTCCATTTACATAGTGAGTATGACATCTATGGTACGGACTGTTCCTTTGGCCAGCTTGTCTGGTCTATGCTCTCTCTCAGCTTCTATGGGAAGCTGAAAAAGTCCTTGACTTACTACAAGCATTACTAGCAACGACTAAAACAATGTGTTATCAACATTATTCTCATCCTAAACCCAAAACACAGCAGCTACTAGGAAGAAAATTAACTCTATCCCAGCTGAAACCAGGACAGGTGGTCAGGGCAGCTGCTGCTGAGACGACTAACTCAGACCACTCCTCTGAGCTCTAGATAGTGGTGAGAAAGGCAAGTACTAGACTAAATAAAATAGACCATATCCAGGTGGGAAAAGGAAGGGCCTCGTAACTTGCCCTCACTTGTAGAGGAATGTACCAAATACTGAGGATATCAGTAATACTTTAGGTTGCTTTGCCTCCTAAGACATTGGACAGGAGAAGGAAAATTTAGCAGCCCATTATCACAATCTCAGCTTCTGGCTAAGCCAGCATAGCTCAACTGTTGGCTTGTGGGCTGAGTTCAGCCTCATCAACATTTCCTTGGAGGAGACAGGAAGAGTTGCTTCAGCAGTTCATAGTAGCCAAACAACTGAATACTTCCTTCTGAGATGAGCTGCTGCCTCATCCACACACTTAGCCCTATGATGCCACATCAATGCATCATGTGAAGGGTAAAAGAGATCTCACAAACAGGAACCTGGCCTCACACTGCTTATTATGTCAACTCTGGGATAAGCAGTCTGAGAAGTTTTGGCGTTTTGCAATTTACTGAATAGGAAATTTCTTTTCACTGCGCATACACCCAATGAAAATATGTACCCAGTCATTTCCACAATACAGAGACAGCAACTATTTAAAAAAAAAAAAAAAGCCATGTAGCTTCATTTTTTGAATAAAGGTCTGCACCATTGGTAACTTAATAGTGGAAAGCCTGGGCAAACAACTGCAATGCAGAGGGAAAAAAAAGGAACAACAAAAAAGTCAGGAATCCAGCTAGGGAGAGAAAAAAAAGAGAGATCCCAGTCACTGTTCCTTAGTACCTCTTACTCCACGTGGTTTCTTGCAGCATACACTTCTCAGTCACACCTCAAACTAAAATCTGCATTTGCCTCCTTCCAAGAATGTACAGCCACAGTTCCCTGGATATTTGGCAGAGTATTCAGCAACTTAGGTCCTGTGTTTTGTCAGCGACTACTATGGAGTTCACTGGCATTTTGGCCGTTTTTACAAGATAATTCTAGAGCAAAAAAAATAATGTCCAGCAGATAATAGAAAATTTAGTAAATATTTTGCATCATTCATATATCCACTGCAGTCTTCATGTCACAACCTGTGATCCATTCTTGGAATTATTAAGTACCTCACTACACCAGATTGCTCGCTCTATCCCGCTCTCAGATGAATATCCACTGAGGCGCTTTAGACAGGACCCTGCTTACTGAGGCTTTGTCCAGCTGTGAAGTTATAGCAGTTGTCTCTCTTAACTTAAATTCCTGCCATTTCTGCCTGCCCGCTGGCTTCCTAACATTAGTCTCCTTAGCTCCGGCTCTCCTTGGCATCCACACGCCTGGCGTGACCCGGTGTGTCCACGCTCCTCCGCCGTGACACGCACCCGCTACCGGTGCCGGCGGCCGGCACGCTGTGGCACCTCAGGAAAGGCCACCTGCTTCGCTTCCTGAACGGCTCCTTAATTACTTTTTTTACTTAATTACCGGGACAGAGGGGAGGGGGAGGCTTCTCCCTCCGCCCTCAGCAGGGCACGGCTCGGGAAGAGCGACCGAGCTGAAAAGCGTACCGGCCGCGCGGCTAAGGGCTTGGCGCGCGCGGAGCCGTTACCACAGCCGAAGCAACAGTCCCCGCCGGCCGGCCGGCACGCGCAGGCGGCGGGAGCCCGACCTCACCCGCCAACTCCTCCTCTGCGCGGGAGAG
>VZSZ01011241.1:367562-406313 GCA_013398815.1 Ibidorhyncha struthersii | reverse complement strand
TTTATAGCGCTGTTAAAGCGCAAACGAAGCAAAATGGAACGGGGCAGGGTTTCTTGCTCCTTCCGGTTCAGTAATAGTTGGTGTTTAAACAGTTCATAGAATCATAGAGTGGTTTAGGTTGGAAGGGACCTTGAAGATCATTTAGGTCCAACCCCCCTGCCATGGGCATGGACACCTCCCACCAGACGAGGTTGCTCCAAGCCCCGTCCAGCCTGGCCTTCAACACCTCCAGGGATGGAGCTTCCACAACTTCTCTGGGCAACCTGTTCCAGTGCCTCATAGTGAAAAATTTCTTCCTAATATCTAATCTAAACCTACCGTCTTCCAGTTTGAAGCCATTCCCCCTCGTCTTATCGCTGCATGCCCTTGTAAAAAGTCCCTCTCCAGCTTCCTTTCAGCACCAGTTGGTATGATGCTGAAGAAATTGGAGTCGGTCTCTATAGTAGCTCTGCCCCTGCTGTGCCCAGAACTTATGTTTTGACACTTAGTGGTAATACTGGTATTCATAGCCTAATATTTCAGGTAATTTTGTCTGATCAGGGAGAATTGAGATAGTAGGTAGAGAATCTTCTCTTTCACTCTGGTGGTGTGTCTGGCGTGGTATGACATACCGTGGTATGACATACCGTAGTATGTCATAACAGTAGCACATGAATTACGCACACGTGTGGTAGCATTACTTTTCTAACAAAAAGCAGAACTTTAACTTACGTTGTCCAATTTAATACGGGCTTGTTCCAGTGGAGCTAAGCTTTTTTGTGGTGTAATCTTAAGCACTTAATGACATTAAAATCTGTCTTGAGTGTATTTTAATTTCCTATTTTGAAACCCTGTTCTGATATGTTCAGCATAATGGGTATTTATATCAAAGTGGTATCTAAAATTTCAAAATCATTAAATCTGATACTGGTAGAGAACTACCAGCAGAGAGAAACTGAATGGTAGAGAAACTACTTAGAAGGGATCTTTGATCTGGAAAGCAACAGAAGACTTGGGATGTTGATGTACAGTGTGGATCAGAGAAGAAATTTTCAGCAACATAAAAAGCTGTTTGAGAATAGTCTACTATGTTTCTCAGGTTTTGGTACTTAGGATTATTAATATGGTTATTTCTCAGAGAGCTTTCATTTAAAATTGTAGCCCTGTGTTTTAGCAGACTGATATATATAAATTCATATCTGTTTCAGATTGTTAAATGAAATGAGTTGAAACTGATTACTAGTTGGAATTTGATTTTAAAGCTAAAAATAGTTTAAATCCACAAGCTTTCAGAAACTTAATAATGAAGTGCTGAACTAAGACAAGTTCCAGGCCTAAAGCAAGGAACTGGTTGTGGCTTTCAGTAAATTAAACAGTGAGCATTACTGTGTTTTTGTAGAACGTTTTATGTTTATTGGTGATGGTTTTGTTTGGTTCTGCAAGATTTCTCATCTTTTGATTTTTTAAGTTCTACTCTAAGACACATCAACAGATTGCAAGGGAACCTTTGGGATTTTGTGTATTTGAGAGGAAGAGAAAAAATAAACTTTATATTGGGATATGTACGTAACATCCATCTTAAAACTTTATTCACAGTAAAGAAAAAGAAAGAAAAATTATTTTTCTTGCTATACTAGTAAAACTTTAAAGTATTAATACTGAAACTTTGATCTTGCATTCTTCTTTTTCTTTGCAAGGTTGGAATTCATACCAAGGCATGGTTTATTGCTGGGATATTTCTCCTAATGACTATACCGATATCACTCTGGGGAATACTACAACACTTAGTCCATTATACTCAACCTGAGTTGCAGAAACCAATAATAAGGTAACATTTCACATTTTATCTGTTCTACAAATGTTGAATTTAATTCAGACTAAAAATACTTCTAGTAATATTAAATGTTCTTTTGTTATTGAAACAGGATTCTATGGATGGTGCCGATTTACAGTTTAGACAGTGTAAGTGTTCTCTTACTGTTAACAGCTCAATAAAATTCTGTTTGCTGTGGGAGTGAGGGAAAACCGTGTCACTGTTAGAAACTATGCTGCATGGAGAGTCATAGTCCTAGAAACTTCTGGGCATTCCTATTTATGGAGGACATCAGAAGCATAGTTCTAACAACATTACATTTTTCTCATGGAGCTTGTGGGATCACTTTTGCTAACCCTTCTTAACCCTGTCCTTGAGTATCCTTTACGACAGGTGTAGAAAGGGGTACGATGAGCCTGCTTTTGGTCCTTCCATCTTGAGTAACAGCTGAACTGGAAACTAGTCAGATCCAAGTACTGTCTCAAAATTCAGTGCCCTACCTTTCTTTAGGCTTAGTACTAAAATTCTTTTCTGAGTTATGCTTAGTGCTAAATTTCTTCCTTTATGCTTCAGGGGGCAAAGGGTAAGATCCCGCAAAAAATCCACTTCTGAACACCTTTATGTGATAGATTCTGTTGGCCATACCAGATACGGCTTATGTAAATAAGTCACCTGTAGAGATGATTTCAGCCAGAGCTAAGCAACAAACATCCTAAATCTGTGGACTATGCAGGATGTGTGTTTACATGTTGTCATCACCACTTGACATTACAAATATTTCTCTTTCCCCCATAAAAGACAACTTTCCAGGAACAACTCCTTTGATTTTTCTCCCATCTCTTGAGTCTTTATGAAGTGTTGCCCTTATGTATGTTCTTTTTTTTTTTTTTTTTAAAAAAAAGACTGGGATTTAAAGTATCTGAGAGTGAGGAGATTGGGGAAGAAAAAGACACTGTCTGTTTCCTATAAGGAATATCAACGACCTCAGGTTGATATTTCAGTTTCAATTGGAAGAAAATTACCTGCTAATTAAATGAGCTCTACCCAGGCATTCTGACATACTGAAAATTTTCCTGAGGCTTCTGGATCTTTTGGCCTTTGCTGCATTTGTGGTATCCTCTTGGAGTGCTTAGTCTGAGCTGAACTGGTAGTGTAGTTCTAATAAGAAGATCAGAGCAGGCACAGCATTGCTCTACTACAACCTAGGGAAGCAAAGTAGACTCAAAAGACCTGCCTCTACTTAACTCCTTCCCACCTCCAAAGATAAAACAACCCACAAAACAACAAAAAAACAGAGTAGGACAGGATGCACTAAACAGTGCAACAGCAACGCGATACTAAAAATTAAGAATTGCAGGCTCTGACAGCTGATCCGTAATCACAGTTTGCAAAAACAACACTTTTCTGTCTGAAATTCTGGTTTAGAGGGATAACTACCACTTTAAGGCTAATCTGCTGCTTTCGTCTATATTTTGCAAACATGTCAGAACAAACATTTACACATTAGATACCAAAAGAAATCAGCTCTATACTGGTGGACTAAAAACTTAGTTCTCAAACCCATATTAACAATGTGAGTATGTGAGTTTCAGGAAACAGTTCTGTCTTGTCTTCTGCTAACAGGAGTAGGTTATGTGTAAGGAACCATCTCCTTAGTTATTTTTAAATGAAAGACTGAACTGTGTGGTCAAAGATACAGAGCATCTTCTTCTTTTTTTTTTTTTTTTTTTTTTTTTTTTCTCTTGGCACAGTGCTTTAAGCGTGCTTCCATTTGAAGCAGCAGAGATGCAGTCTGAAGTTCTGCTTGTATTTTTACAGAATGTTATTTTCTAGCTGTAGCATCACACTCTTACTAGCCAAATGCTTTTAGCACTGTTTAATTAGTGCCTGCTGTCTAATAAAGTATTGCTTGCTGAACTAGCCAGCCAGTGTTGTCATTGGAATCACTTTTGTCTTTCTCGCATGTAACATTTTGTGTACCTCTCTTCTTACAGTGGATAGCTTTGAAATACCCCAACATTGCAATATATGTGGATACATGTCGAGAATGCTATGAAGCTTATGTCATCTATAACTTTATGGTTTTTCTTTCAAATTATCTAACCAACCGATACCCAAACCTCGTATTAATAATAGAAGCGAAAGATCAGCAGAGACATCTGCCGCCTCTGTGTTGTTGTCCATCATGGGCTATGGGAGAGTGAGTATATGATGACATCTTAAAATTTTGAGCTGTGTAATCAGATACAAACGTTTTGTTTTCATACTGAGTAGTATAACTCTTGTGGCTAAGTAGAGTCAGTTTATGGTTTGCACACGTTTTGTTTATCAGCTATGAACCTCTCCTGAAAGCAGCTGTGAACATGCTTCATCTAGCTGTAAAACATCCTATAAATTGTACTTAGTTACTAACATACGTTGACTAAGGTGGTGCTGAAGGAAACTTCCTTATTTTTGAAAAATATTGGAAAAAGGTCTCCTTGAATTTGCTTCCTTTGCTATCATGTATTTGCCACAAACCTCAAGTAGAATTGCTGGTAGACCAGATAGCCTAATGCTTTTACTCCACACGTGAAGGACAAAAGGCCATATGCCCATGAACTGTTTGTTTCTGCATGCTTAATCTCATAAGCATCTCTCTTAAGAGATTTTAATAAAGCTGTTTAAAACTGTTAAAGACAAACTATGAATGTAAGTCATTCTTAAACATATTCACACACAGTGAAAATTGCATTCTCTTTGTTTAGCCCAGCTGGAATCTTTCCATGGCTAAAATAAGTGAATCATTGAGTATTTCCTGTTATCTATCTATAAAAGTCTAGTTCTTTTGTGTATTTATTGCATATATACACACTGTACACTGTAGCATCTGAAGTCCTGGAAGCAGAATTTGAAATTACCATGAAATAAAAATTCAGTTTAGTGGAACGAGTGAGAACAGGAAACTTCCATGAGTGAATTGTCTTTAAATTCTTGTACAATGTATTTTGTGTTTCTCTTGCAGAGTTTTATTATTTAGATGTAAACTGGGTGTTTTGCAGTACACTGTTGTCAGACCATTTACTACCATTATTGCTTTGTAAGTATGGCCATAAATAATTAATATTGATCTTCAGGATGCAATTTTGAGTTACACTGGAATGAATTTTCATGCCTTTTGTATTGAATCAAGGCAGTTTGAAAGCAGACTGGTCATGTTACATGCTAAATGGGTCCTGGCAATTTGAATCCACCTATGATTTCTTTATGACTTCTTCATAGCAAATGACTATTTGCAGAATTGAAATAATAAATACTTAATGTCTGCTGCTGAAAGCAATGGGAGAGAATGTGAAGTACTGTTTATGTGGGCAAGACATTTTTATGATCTCTTAATTTTTAGTCTTTTTTCCCTCCTCCTTTTTCTCATTGGCTTCAACAATTGCATATTTTCAAGTCAGCCTTTATGTAACTTTTTAAATTTTATAAAACTTTGCATGTGACAAGCCTGAGTGTGTGCCTTCATATGTATCATATAAGCTGTTGTAAACAGTTACGCATGTTGATGCTGAAAGCTTAATTTCATGAACTTTGTATTGATGGTCATTACTGTTAATTCTGTGGACTGTGGAAGAAGTTGCTACTCACAAAAAATATCCATATAAGTATTTATATTAGCCGTATGTGTTGTAACAGTTGAAAGCAAACCAGCTAAAAAATAATTGACGTTTAATTGTTGGATTAGTTCAACAATGGGATATGTTAACCCTGCATTCAAACGCTATTTATTCTATGGAAAATACAATACGAACTTCCTATGCCATATGCTGGTGGAAACTGATTCTTGTACAGACCATCAGTGCCCATATTTGAGTAGCAAAAGCGATTTTGGATTCTAGCAGTTGATCGATGCAATGAAGATTTAGCACTTCAAGAAAGTAATCATTTACTACATAGTGATTAATTCTAAAAATTCTTTCAGAATTTGTGAACTAGTGGGAGTGTATGATGAAGGAAACTTCAGCTTCAACAATGCTTGGACTTACTTGGTTATACTTAACAACATGTCACAGTTAGTGAGTATCAAGATGACATCTTTCTGCTCTTTTAAGTCATTGTATTAGTATTACGTGAATCTTTTTATGTGAACTATTAACAGTAATTGTGTTAATGTCTGGTAGTTCTTATTACAGGTAGAATATTTTCCTCTGTAAGTCAAAGTTACTATCTGTTAAATACTATGTATGTAAAATACTAGGAAAAGAGATAATCTAAAACTTTTATTATTTTTACTGCGAAGCTCCATAAAGCAATAAAGCATCCCACCTCTGTACCCCAAACTATTTGATGGGTGAAGTGGTATGGCTCAGGCACATTAGAGCTGCAGACTTGCCCCTCTGCAGAAGAGATGACTTTGCTCACCCCTGTAGCTTCCTCCCAGTGCGCATGCAAAGGATCAGCAGTGGCTGTGTTAAAAATACTGTGTTAGAAAGCTGGTAGTAACAACATTGACAGGAAACGATGGAAATGGTGCATGCAGTGCTGAGATTCTGGCCTGCCTAACACTTTGTGGTGGGGGTTCTGCCACATGATGTCAGAGTAAGGGTAAGGTGTCAGCCCCTGGACTTGAAAATTCCATTTTGGAGGTCAGGGATTGTAGTTAGTGGCCTGCTGGGAATGCAGAGGAATAATTTTCTGCTTCACTCAGGGCACATTACACATGAGCTGTTGCAAGAGGAGAGGGCAGCAGCTCTGGCTCCTTGCTGCCTTCTTGCCTCCAACTTCTTACTTCTCTTGGCTACAGCAGCAGGGGTCTGAACAGCATGACATCCCATCCAAAAAGGGCGTCTTCCTCCTACTGCCACCACCATGTTTGATGGGTGACTGTTACAGAAGGAGCTGTAACTGCTTTCTTCTGTGACAACAGTCCCAGCAGCAGCAGATACTTCTGCATGTCCTGGTTGACATGATTGCTTAAAGAAACTTGGTAGCAAAAGGCTAGGACAATGTGGGTGAAAAGGGGAGATCAATTCCTTAGGTTTGGCTATACATTAGTTCCGTTGCTTGCAGTTGTCATTGGTAGGTAACTTGTTCAGCTTTGCAGTGAAGATTGCATTCATTACCTCACCTCTCATAAAGAGGCAACGTTTCAGGCGTTCTTAACAGAAGCCTGAAGGAACATGTGCTTTTTATACCATTTTCCCTAGAGATGCGCTTGGCATTGAAAAGTTTTTATAAGAATTTCCTACGCTTTGCTTTAGTGTGTAGATAAGACGACCTTAGTCTCTGTCTGCCAATAGCATGCATTTCAGAAATACAATTTCAAGAAGAAAAAAGTCTGCTTTAAAACAGTAAGGCAAAGATTCCATACATCCAGAGCCTCTTTTCTAGAATAGATAGCTTTTAAAGATTGTATCGTACTGTGGTACATTTTTTAACTGAAGAGATGCTGTAAAACAACTCCCTCACAAAATAAAGCTTTTCTTTGTTTTCTTTTCCGTGTTAGTTTGCTATGTATTGTCTGGTGCTGTTTTATAAAGTACTACGTGAAGAACTAAATCCTATCCAACCTGTTGGCAAGTTCCTTTGTGTGAAGATGGTCGTTTTTGTTTCTTTCTGGTAAGTGAATTATTAACTTACTGCTTCTTGCTCTCAGGATGGATCATAAAAAAGCTAAAAAGGCTGGCTTTGTTCCTGAAGTTAGAGTCCTCAAAAAATCTACCCATAATCTTAGTGAAGTGCTGTGAGGGGAAGAGGGTACTAGTACGTTGGGCAGAGCAGGCTTGTCCACTGGAGATTATTTTTTAGACTTGCTATTTTGTAAGGTAATTCTCAAGAATGTAATTTATTTTAAAATCTTCACTTGCAGTTATTTCAAAACAAAAATTGATTTTTTTTTTAAAGTAAAAAGGTAAAAAAAAAATTACTTTAACCTTTTCAGAATAAGTTAATATAAGTTACTATTTTAAGTGTTGCTCGCACTTAGCTGCTAATGAGAGTGCATCTGACGATCTGAACATCACTCTGTGGGCTCAGTAATACCCTGAAAGAGAAGCGACTTGTAATAACTAACTGGAGCAACAGACTCTTCTTTGCTTGTGTTATCTGTTCATCTTTAGGACTATGGATGAATGACGTCTCTTTTTAAGTCTGTTTTGTTTTGTTTTCCTCCTCTTAAAATCTAAATATATGAACAGTAAGTTTTTTTTGTAAGATTATTCCTATGTACATACATATGTATACATAGAAACAGGTCTCGTTTACCAGATTTGCTTGGAGGTTTTTTGGCACTACTATTACAATAACAATAAAAAAAATATGTACCTTTATAGGCAAGCTGTGCTTATTGCATTGTTGGTGAAAGTTGGTGTTATTTCTGAGAAACACACCTGGGAATGGCAAAGTGTGGAAGCTGTGGCTACAGGCCTACAGGTAGGAGCAGACAATTACTTCTTAGAAGGAATGGCTATATATAGGATGACATAGCTGATCTCAGGCAAATTTTGTTATGCCAACTTTAATTAACCCAGGCTAGATTAGTACTGAATTTATTGTAAGTTGGGCTAAGTTTCAGCCAGTCACCCCAAGCGAGTTTTATGTTCAACACTTGTATATCCGTGTGTTGGGCAGAAGGAATGTGCCCAGTTAAATACTTCTGTTGGATATCCTTGCATTTATTCTTGCAACAATTTGTTGTAGAGCTGCTGCTTGTTGAGTAGCCGCTTCCAGCAAGTCAGTCCATCAGACAAGGACTGATTCCAATATCTATGGCTGTCTGAAGCCTGCCCAGAATGTCCTACCTCTGGCAGAAAAGTAGCTGATGCCAGTATCCCAAGGCAGTTGCAGTCTTTCAGTTGTAGAAGAAATTCAGGAACTATTTTTCTCCAGTTATGAATGATTAAGTCAATATCTCTCTCATTGCAGGATTTTATCATTTGTGTTGAGATGTTCCTGGCTGCTATTGCACATCACTACAGTTTTTCCTATAAACCCTATGTTCAAGAAGCTGAAGAAGGGTCATGCTTCGACTCTTTTCTTGCAATGTGGGATATTTCTGATATAAGGGCAGATATATCAGAACAGGTTCGAAATGTTGGTAAGTAACAGACAAATTTGTACGATCTGTTAACAGCATATGTATTTTCAGCTTCATTTTACAGTTACTCATTTCTGTAGTACCTTGAGAACGTTCCATATCACATTAGTGGCAGCTGCAGCCCTAGAGGACTTCATGGTTTATCTGGCACTTTACTTTTTCCAGTACTCCTGATTGATTTTAAAGTCTAGTTTTCACTTTTTCTTTTAAATAGATGGATCTCAGGGTAAGTTTCAGGTGTGTTAGGTAGAAGAGAGGGATGTCCTTTTTGGTTTTTGTTTTGTTTTGTTTTACGGAAAGACATCCTTTTATTTATTAAAGCTAACAATGCCCATGTAAAACGGTTATAAAACAAAGAGTCATCTTCTAATTTAACATGCCTGTTTTACAGTTGATGTGTTCAAAGACCTTGGTATAGTGCTGGAAGTATTAAAAAGTATTTTCATTTGGTGTAATTCTAGGAAGGACAGTTTTGGGCCAGCCAAGGAAAATGTTTTTTGCTGAGGATCACGAACAAAACGAACATACGAGTTTACTGTCTTCATCTACTCAAGACCCAATTTCTGATGCTTCTTCAATGCCATCTTCACCCATGGGTCATTATCAGGGGTTTGGACATACTGTGACACCTCTCACAACACCAACAACAGCTCCTGCAGTTGATGGTATTTATAACACTTCTGCTACTCGAGGCGCTGAGGAGTCACCTGAACTAGAGCACAATTTATCAGAGAAAGCTTTGGATAAAAGTTAGACTCACCTTTTGTTTGAATGTGTCAAGGAGTCTGTTATCTGCTTGCCACACATGTTCCGTTAACATGTACTATTAGTGATGAAAGTTGAAATCTTGGAAAAGCTACTGCGCAGACAGGAAGAGGATATGGCTGTAACTGACATACGAATTCTGAGTCTATAATGGATGTGAGTATCTGTGAGTACCCCATGAGTATAAAACACGCACACGATGAAAGTTTCTGCGTAAATTTAAGAATCAACTCCTTAAACTGCTAAACACTTACATGTCATGTCAAAATTACACTGACTTTTATTAATACAAAAGAAACATTTGAAAAAAACACTTTGCTCTTCTAAAGGTGAAGCATAAATACTGCTAGCAATGGGAAAACTTAATTTCAAGAATGTAATTTAAGGAGGCCAGTAGCAAAAAGCATTTGTATTAGCTTTGATTGTCCTCTTAATGATGGTAACTTCTATAGCTCAATACTGAACGGAGTGTGGACGAAATGGTAACTTCTGTACAGATGCCATCTTCTGCCCTTCCCTGCATAGCTAAATAAAACCCCTTCATGAAGATAATTATTACAGAGCATCAGTAAAGAATCTATACAAAGAAAGCACTCCCTGCAGGCCTCACTATAAAATTCCATGCTGAGAACATACGGTTGGCTTATCTGTTGTCCTTGTAGCTCTTAATTTGCAAGTCTTTTACATATAGAAGAGACAGCCAGGATGGTAGGTTTTGGATGAGTACTTTACACTTGACTACTTTTTTCCTGTCCTAAAATAAGAATAACGGTTACTACCTTAAAATACATGGGGCACGGAGGGGAATAAAGGATGTCAGAGGAAGTAGAAAACAAAACCAATTTCTTTACTTTGGGCTGCAATAAATTCTTTAACACTTAATTTTTTTTAAGTTGTTAAAGCAGGATATCTTGACAATGTGTCTGTAGTAATTTGTATTCATAAGTTTGTGTGTGTGGTTATCATATTATGCTTCTAGTATAGCCTCAATTCAAATGTAATAGNNTAAGGTAAAACTAAGTAGCTGGTCTAATACTGGAGTTACTAGCATTAGACTTCATACAAAGAAATAGTACACTTATTTTGCAAAAACTGACAAAATCAGAGGGGTATTGTTTTTATCTGATTACCAGGTTTCTCCTACTATTGCATGTTTGCAATCTGACAAAACCCCTAGAGCACTGACCTTTTAAGTGACATCTGAAGTTTCTTTTTCAGGACTGTTCGCATTTACAGGATAAACGTTTAACTTCTGGCTGTCACAGTTAATTCAGTTTAAGTGCTTTTTTTTGCAGTACTAGTGTGATGTACATATTGCGCCTTACTCACTAGGCTGCATATTTTATAGTTGACTATGTACTTGCTGTATTTGAAGTTAGTGGGAAAGTGCAAATCATAATTTTCAATTTGCCAAGTCATTGCCTTTGTTGTAAATAAGCAATTAAAGATTTTATTTAAACTCTTCATCTTCTTTCAGTTTGATTTACTGCTACGGTAATTTAAGAGCGTGAATGACACATGAATGCAACTGTCCTCCTCATGGAAGGAGGGGATCTTCAGTACAACTTGTACAAGAGTTTGTACTTTCTCTATTTTAAGTCTTATACTGAAAAGGGAATTCTTCTTTTAGCTTATGAAGAATCATAATCTACTTATTTATGCTTGGTTCCAGGTATATTTTTATCCGTGCAATAGCCATGTTCTAAAAGGAAACAACTTTTAAAAGCTCACAACACCTGGGGCACAGTGCCCACTGTAGCCAGTATTAGAAATAATCCGATTTCTTGCATGTATGCAGGTAAAAAGGGGCACTGGTACAAATACCTGAAGAATCAGATCTGCTGGGAGCTAAATAGCTACTGTACTCTAGCTTTTCAAAAATATCACGCTGAAGGATTTTTTGTAATACTTGGAAGTTATGTCTGTTTGGTGTAAAAGTTAGGAAGACAGGTGTCTTAGTTGCTTCTTTCACATGATTTCTGCAAAGCTATTAAGTTATTTTATTATTACTCAGTTATTCCATGTGCAGAGTGTTACTGTTGTTTTTTTTTTTCTGGGAGAAAAGTCATTTTTTCCATCACAGTATCTTATAGGATCATACCTTTCCATTAAAGATTGCTACCGAATTTCCAAAATAAATGGATATCTTTCAATGACACCTACCTTGTCTTTTGAAAACTACAACAGCATCCAATGGCATGACTTATCGAGTTTATTTGCAAATGACTGTTTTATATAGTTCTTCCTCATAATTGCTCTTGCATAACACACTGCTTGAAAACTCAGTAATGGTCACACTAAATCTCATTAAGTAATATGTCCTTAACTTTTCTTGAAGTCATTTTGCTGTCTTATTAATTGCTAAGAAGCTTAATAAAAAGTCTAACTGCTATTTAACAGATTTGCTTTTATCGGAGGTCTTCCAGCATAAGACGACTAAACACTTGCAATAAAGCTGCACTTTAGTGAAAATATCTTGTACCTGCTAGGTTTAGTTGCATCACAATAACTTAGATTTTATGGATCATGGTTTTGTTTGTTTTGTTTTTTTTTTTTTTTCTGTGTAGTACGTGTTTTTCTGTTTTCTGTGTGGTATGAAAAGCCTCTGTCCTACTCTAATTCACTTACATTGTTATGTGTTGTAGCCCTTGGATAAAGGATGGTATTCTAGTTACTTTATTTTCTGAAAACTTGACTTCATCATTACCTCTGTTTTGGAAAAAAAAATAAACAAACAAACTAGAGACCTTTCCTCCACCCTTCTAGAAGGAGCTTTACTACAGCAATCTATCAATCAGGTGCAGGTTCAGCTGCAGGCTGGGACAACCACAGCTCCAGCAGTCTCTGAAGTTAAAAGTGAGAGAGCTTATCTGACACGTGACCTAATGAAGAGTACATACGGATCTTGCATGCAGTGAGATTCTAGAAACATTTGTGGATGGCTCTTTCCTCAGGCTCCTGTTAAGGAAAGATCACAGAAATGCCTCTTCTATGCTGAAGAGACAACACTGTCAGTATAAAGAAACTCAGCTACAGAAATACCTTGCTAACAGGGGTAGAATCAATGCTGTGTTAGAAGCTTTTGTTAGTCTTCCATTTGGATATAAATTTAATAGAAGGAACTTGTTACCTGCATTATACCAAAATGTATTGCTGTAGAAAAGATGCAGGAGTACTGTGGTAACTGATGTAATGTTGTATACATCTTTCATGTAGACAAAGAGTTCAGGCCCATTATATTACCAAAAATTATTCTCTGAAGGATTCTAAAAAGTTTACTAGCTTTACTTTCCACTATACAACTCGAGTTATTCAACAGCGCACCTTTACAACTTTTTATAATTGTCTATATGCCACACCAGCTTGTCGTACTGCAACTGGAACAGCGTTACAGTCCCTCCTACAAGGCTAACATCTCAATACATGTCAGTAGGATGCTTTGGCAACTGAGAAGTGGAACTACAGTTTGAGAAACAAGGTCTCCATCTTGAACAGCCACAGCAGTTTATTTCTGGTACGGGCATCTGGATGCTTTTTCTTTTAGTACAGACGATTTGGTAGCAAGAGAAGTCTGCCCCACTGTTGCAGTCACCGCAGTAGCTAGCGATCAGGTTTTTCCTGCAGGGAAGCCAATACCTCCCCCCTCACTGCTCGGCAAGATACCCTTCCAGCGCAAGTTTTGGTCCATCCATGGAAATTAAGTATTTACTATTAAAGTAACAAAATAGCCTTTTTGAACATGAGATTAAATTTAGACTTTAATATAAATTAACATCAGTGATGTTATGAACGGTCAATTTATGCATAGGTCATTAACCACAAATCAGTTAATGCATGACATTCTTCACCGTTTAACTGTAATGCTAATATTGCTTTTATGGTGTTGAACATCCAGCACAAGTTCATCTCCAACCTGAACTTGGATGGGCTCATCAAGAACAACTGCAGCTTGTTTCCAGTGCGAGAACTCATCAGATGTATTCAAGCTATGGTCTTCATCTAGATGTATGTGATACCAGAAGGGAATTGCAGTGACTTGACCAGACTTACAAATTTGTACCTAAAAATATTTAAAAATATTAGTTTAATCAGTTACATCCTTTTCAAAGAAGTAAGAAAATAAACTAGTTCCAACCATTGCAATCCATTTCAGAGATACCTGCAGACAAATAAGTTCTGTATTGAGACTTTCAGCCAAGGTAAGCAGTGAACAAGCCGCTCTGCAGAAGAGCGGTTAAGCACACTTCTAACTTTATGTATACACAACTCACCTTCACTTCTCTGCTGGAGCTGTTCAACAGAGGGTTCATGAGATCCAGCCTCAAAAGCTCTGCTGGCTTGCTCAAGGGTACACATGGTAACGTAGAGAGATCCAAATACACACGAACGGGGACCTAAGAGTATATACCGTAACTTCAGGCGTCAATAGCCATTAAAAAGTGAAAAGTTCAGAAACTTGATGATAATGCAAAAGTTTCTATGAATTACTGTAACGCCTGTGAGAGACAGCCAAAATGCAAAATACACCCTTCTAACGCCCTTTTTAAATGTGACTGTTTGGCGTTACTGTCTCCTTCATCACCGTGTATCCCGCAGTCACTCTTCTGTACAGTAACACTGCATCTTTCATTACTCAGACAAAACTTCTCCCACATCAATTCGAAAACAAATGTCACCTTTTTTAGTTTATCTCAAGTTCCCTGTCGAGTCACAGAAACCTCTCTTGATAACTTCAGCAGTATGGAAAACTTTCAGCTCTTCAGTTTTCTTGCAGTTTACACCAAAACTAACCAGCTAGATAGCTGCAGGCTTTGGAACTGTGCCTGGAAGACACCCAATAACTTCATACCTTGAACTGGTTGATAAAAGGGGCTATATTAAACCCAAGAGTTGGTTCTGTTCCTTGAACAGCACTCTCCAGTAACAGAGACTCTGATTCTACAAGCATCCCATATACCAACACATACTGTGGGAAAATCTTCCCTCCACTGTGAAGTAAACATCTGTAAAATGAGAGAGATTTCACCCCTAAAGCATATCATTCAACAATAATGAAAGAACATTAACTACATTTAAGAAAGGCACACTAGTTCTTCCTCTGAAGTAAACTGCTCATAAGCATTTGAGTGTGATCCCATTTGACCAGACAGCTGTATCATACAAAAAAGGAAAACTTGTCACATAAGACAAACTATGGCATTAAGTCATCTTTTCTCAGTGTCAGTATTGGAAACGGTGATATTTCAAAATGAAGATAGTGGGATTTATTCATAGCACCAGTATCTAATACTGAAGGACTGGCAGAGATGCTTAATAAAACTGGAAGTCAGGAAGTACATACTGTCGGGGGACACTGGTTAAGGAGGCAGCATACCCATTGGGAAACAAAATCTGGCAGGAATTTAAGTCACCCTTTTTGAAGCGTTTAATTGAAGTTGACAGCAATACAGGAGACAGCATTTTTTCCTGAAAAAACATCTGAGCCCTGCTTGGTCTCTTGCTACAGAATAGACAGCAGCTTTTATTCAGCTTAATATCAAACACCTCCGATTCAATACAGATTGGTTTAGGTCTCCTTTTCGTATAGCAGGCCTCTTTTCATAGGAGTTGGGTATCTAAGTAGTGAGGTATCGGATGTATTTTCGTGATAACAGATTTGAGTCTGCATATGACAAAAGCCAGAGTAATTTCCCATTTGTTCTTACAGCAAATCTTTCCAGTCATCTAAAGATCTATTCAAAACTTAGAAAAGGCAATGAGCATAAATTGTCTGGAATATTCTGCCGTCACTAACCATGAAGATGAACAGAGAAGATTCCCTAGCATCACAAAAGGGGATAAACCTGTTTCACCTTTACTTTTTTTGCTAGCTATTTCCATTATTTTATTTCTTTTGCTCTGCATTCCTCCCCACCCCTCCTGCCAAGGGTAACAGCTAGCTTTGTTGCTGCCTCCCTGGCTGTTCTAACACCCTGTGTTTGGCTTTTAGCAGTACAAGTTTGTTCCAACAACAGTTTGACACGTAGATGAATCTGGGCTTTTTTTAACCTTGCAACTAAAAGCTACCTCAGCTATTACTAAGCTGCTGGCTATCCTGGGAACTTCTGACAGACCAAGCAATATGATCTGCCATTCATATTCTTGTACACAGAATATAACAAAGTCTATGAAAGTGAAATCTTGACACTTTTTTTAAAAGATGTGTACAAAATGGTCACACCAGAAACACTCTGGGAGGTTCAATCTGTTCAGAAAACAAGCTTTTTCTGCTCTACAGAAGCAACGTGACAGTAATTTTGCAGTTAGAAGGAACATTTTCAAAAGTTTTCAGATAACTACAGATTCCTAGGAATTCCTTGGAAAACTTTTGTCCATTTATACTGTACCTGGATATTGCAGCCTTTTCCATCACCTCCTGCTGGATTAAACCTGATGTCTCTATAACATCCAAGACAATAATACTCCACAACTTGTCTGACTTGGGTCTCTGCAGCACCACACTTTCATCTTCTAAGTGACTGAGCCAAAACTCTAATGTTTCCTTCGGGAAATGGTTAGCTTCTGAAATTACACTAAGCGCTGCCTGATGCTGTTCTTTCTCAATAGAACTGTAGGCTCTAACCGGTCCAAGTTTGCCTGCTATAACTGGCAGGATGGAAAAGCCTTCAGACACATCTAAAATGTACAAAGGATCAGAAGCCACATCTAGAGAGCTCTTGTTTTGACTGTCTTGGGAGTTCATCCCACTGCCATGTCCATCAACATCCATGGACTGCAAGTCCTTGCTTGGATTTAATGACAACAGCACTTTGCCCATGGCAGCTTTAAAGCATTCGTGGTACGGTACGTTGTTCAGCAGAGCTATTTCTGTGGATTCCAACACACACACTTGATCACTGCCATCCTGTTTGTTCGTTGTCTGAAGACCAGCCAGAGCATTACATAATTCAGCCTCATTGCCCAAACTCAGTGTGTCGTCTCTGTCACTAACGTCCATCCCACACTCTGAAGTCAAAGAAGAAATCTTCTGGATCTTCAAGTAGCAGTCTTGGCAGCAAACTTCCATCATCACAGTATCTCCAGTCTTCACCAAATAATCTTGGCAAAACAGCACAAAAAGTCATGTCAGTTACTCTACAGCAAACATCAGTGAAGCAGCCATACAGTGCTTAAAAAAAAAACCAAAAACAAAAAAAAAACAAGAAAAGCATTACCTCACTTCTTCATTAGTTGTTACTACTGTGTATGAAAGAACTGTTCTAGTCTGCAGCTCACAAGCTGAAATCTGCAGTTGTGCATTAACATTTGCCTTAAACTGTCCCACAGTAGGCAAAATCCATTTATACTCAAAATAAGCCTTTCTATGATAAACATTACTTTTTGTTCTACTCTGCTGTTGGCAGAACAATTAAACAGCCTGGTAAAGAAATTGCTAAATATTAAATATTTACATTTTAATATTTCCTGTAGACAAAAGTAAATTTGTAGTTACATAGAAAACGATAGCTACAGTTTAGAAAGGGTAATTTATTCAAAATAAATTTTACTGGAACATTTATGGTGTACAGCTCAAGATGGTCTTTGGATACTCTCTGTGTATGTTCTAAGAAAGTAAATCCACTGATACAGACCAGAACTTCAAAACAAAACTCCTGTAAGTTTGACAAACACTTCTTTCAATGGCAACATAGACTACAAGAATCTCTTCCCTCTCCTACACTTTCAGTTGAACCAGTGTGTGGCACAGCTGCTCCTACTGTCTATCGATGCTAAATATGGAGGAGCTGTAGACTCCCTCGAGGGTAGACAGGCCTTACAGAGATTATCTGGATAGACCTGAGAGCTGGGCAATCACCAACTCTAGAAGATTTAACAAAAGCAAGTGCTGGATTCTCCACATGGGATCGGGTAATCCTGGTTACACATATTATTTGGTGGATGAGAGGCTGGAGAGCAGCCTTGTGGAAAGCGAGCTGAGGGTTTGGGTGGATGGCAAATTGAATATGAGTCAGTGTGCCCTAGCAACAAAAAGGGCCAACCTTGTCAAGAACAGCATCGCTAGCCAGCTGAGGAAGGTGATTGTCCCACTCTACACTGCAGTGGTGCAGCCCCACCTTGCGTACTGTGTGCAGTTTTGGACTCCTCAATATAAGGAGGACATCAGACTATTAGAGTGTGTCCAGAGGAGGGTGACCAAGATGGTAAAGGGGCTCTAGAGTAAGACTTAAGAGGTCACTTGGCTTGTGTGAAGAGAATGTTGAGGGGTGATCTCATCGCAGCCTACAACTCCCTCACGGGGGGCAACAGAGGGGGAGGTGCTGATCTCTCTCTGGTGACCATCGATAGGATACAAAGAAATGGAATCAAGCTGCATCAGCTGAAGTTCAAATTGGACATTAGGAAAAGGTTCTTCACTGAGAGGGTGGTCAGTTACTGGAACAGGCTCCCCAAGGAAGTCGTCACAGCATCATGCCTGTCAGAGTTCAAGGAGCATCTAGACAACACTCTAAGTCACGTGATTTAGTTTTGGGTAGTCCTGGGAGGAGCAGGGAGTTGGACTCAATGATCCTTATGGGTCCCTTGAGATATTCTAAGATTCTATGAAACAGGAGAGTGGAAAATAGGTGAATGGAGAGTTGAGACTGCTGGAAATAACACTGCCACTGTGTGTGTCAGGGGAACAGTTGAGTCCAAACCAAAGGTGAGGGGTAGGCGGGAATGTTTAGTTCTGGTTTGGGGGTAGTAGCAGCTAGCAATTCCTACCTCTCATCCCCCACCTCCCTTTCACAAGTCACATCTTAACTAAGTAGAGCCAGTCAGTAGCCCCACTTTTTGGAGTTGCTCCACAATGCAATTAATTCAGTATAGAAAATAAACCAACTTAATGAAAAGCATTCTCCCAGATCTTAAGCAGGTCCCTTATCTGCTTCCTAGCAGAGTCACACAAACAAGACCCGGGCACTACAGTCCAGAAACATGATTAGGAACCACCTCACAGCTACTTGCTGTTGAACTCCTCCTAAACCTATTTGCTGCCACTTCCTGATCTCCAAGATAACCTAACCAGCTCAAAACCAAAATGAAACCAAGTTAATAGACTGCAACAAGAAATTCACAGGACGTACCAAGGAGGCCTTGCACAGGATAGACTGCCTGTTCCCAGCAAGTTTCCTCACTGGGACTTGTAGATAGACTGTGCTCATCATCAAGCTGTAGTACAAACCACACTACAATAGCATCTAGTATTCCTCCTTCAGTGACTGGCAGGCTGAGCTTCCAGGGCTTTCTAGCTGCAAGACTTTTCAGTTCCTGACCAAAGTGGAAAGAGAGAAAAAGCGTGAGAGAGTTTCCTTCCATAAATAAAAGATGTTTTTTTATTAAGCTAAGTCACTCAAATTTCTGCACCAATCCACAAGGGCACTCAACAGAAACCTGAAGTTAACAAGCTGCTACAATACCAATTATCATTAGTACTCACTAGCATAGGAGCTGTCCTCCCACAGGCAAGTGTAGTTATGCCCACAACCAGCCTGTGCCCATCAGCCATTAAAGCAAACATACCCACATGTAAGAACATACGTATTTAAAAATGCGGAAAACTGCAAGAAAGGCTTTAGACTGGCAAGGCTTGCCTTATCAGTAGTAATAAAAACAAAGCCAGTCTTTTGGGTTGGATTCAAGCCAATGCTTAAGCACATGCTTCACTTAAAACCTGTGTTCAATCAGTTCTAGAAATACTGTATGTAAGCGCCGAATTCACTCGAACGCAGGTTTGGCAAAATCATTACAAAAACACTAAGGTAAACATCTTTGAGGATAGCTTCTCTGCCATCTGGGCTATAGGCTTTGTGTAAAAGCTCAGGTACAATTTCACTACTGAGAAGAACTAAGATCGCCCCTAAAGGGACCAAGTTATAAATTCTCCAGTACTCCTAAAAAGTTTTGACTATGTAATACAAATTAGGTCTTCTTCCATGTACAATTTCTTTTCCTCAGTAATTACTTTCTGCTACCAACATTAATGAACATAAGAGGCCAAGCTCTAATGTAGATAGTTCTGGCATAAACCAGGAGGTCAATCACAAGGGACCAAAGATTCTCGTAGTCACAACCCTTCTATTTAGTAATGTAACAGCCTCGCCTAAGCATTTATCAGCTTTCTGATCTGCTTACGTTAACATTTGTCCTCTCAAGTTTCAATCTCAAAATACATAGGGCAAAAGAAAAGTTTCACTCTAAGAACATGAGTAGCTCTCACACACTGCATTTTTTATTTTTCCTTTTTTTATTCTCATTCTGTGTTCTCCAAGAGTTGGTCTACCTCTCTTCTCACAATTGAGAGATGTCTGGACAATGCACGTGTCAGAATTACTGGATGCTAATAAAGTTCATAATGAGATCTCACTGCTCTTCAATAAAAGTATTTTACTGCTAGTAATTTTGTCATACACCCTCAACTGGAGGAAAAAAAAAAAAAAGTGTAGTAAGCTGAAGCCTTGCTGGCAGTAAGCCCCTTGAAGCAAGACAGCAAGAGCACAAGTGTGCACCTGTTTCTCAGTTTCTGGTAAGTTATAGCTGTTCAGAAGTGTATTTGATATTAAAAATATTCTTCCTGAGTATTCCTCAAAAGCAGCGCACCCAAGGTTCTTATACACTAGTTTATTAACTGTAGTGTTACATTCCTACCTTGTGGCACACAACACACAAAATCCACTTGAAGGCAGTTATTTCAGCTTTCTCCATCATGTTGCTTACCCCATATTTATTGCTCGCGTTTGTCCACTGCATAAACCTTTTCCTATTATTTATGATAATTACAGACTTGAACTGCTCTAGCACATCAGGATGTCAATTTATCAACTACTGTAGTTAAAGAGACAGCAAAGAAAATAAAGCAATGATGCAGGAATAGGCAGCAAGCAAAAAAACAAAATGACGTGACGCCACATATAAAGATAACCTGCATTAAAAAAAGTAAATGGGACTACAAATAGAAGTAACAACTAGAGAAAGAATGCAGTTACCAAGCTTCCTATCTCTTGATCCAGAATTTCTCAAATATTCTACATAGTAACTTCTCATTAAAATTAGTATGAGCTAGTATCTGTAATTGTTGGCAAGAGCTCAGTTCCTCTAGGGCCTGAAAGGGAGACCGAGCTTTAATTACTGGCTGCTGAGGTAAACACTCACTTCCATTCCCAGTGGCACTGATCAGCTGCCAGCAAACAGGCACACAGGTAGTACCTGGCTAGGTGCAAGTGTCTGCAGCCTGTAATTACAGCCACATCTCGTTCCCCTGCCTGGGAGGAACTGAGCTGCTGCTGCTAATAATACCAGTAATAAAGTAATCAGCATAAAACTCAGCTGCCCTTTTTTTTTTTTTTTTTTTTTTACATTTTGACTTCTTATCATTATCTCTCTGATCTGTACTGATGTCTTTGAAGCCTCCTACAACTCAGTTTGAGAAACACCGTTGTATCGTATTTTAAGTCTTTTTCTCAGTTCTGTCAATTTAGGTCTGGATGGTTATTACAAACAGAATAAATGCAACATCCCTCTCATTCTTTGAAAGAGAAGTTTAGAAAATGGGTCTTTGAAATTACCTTACTAGTGCTAAGTGATTTCATATCTGAATTTCAATCTTTAGTAGATAATTCTGCTACTGTCTGTAAGTATAGCATTTTTTTTATTCCAACAGAAACAGAGAAATTTTTTATTTTTATTTTTTAGCTGCACTGATTGAACATCCAGGTGTGGCCATGACAAAAACAAACAAAACCACCCGGATTGAAAGTAATCTACCGGTGTTTGGAACTGCCATATTTGCTCAGTGACAAAAGCAAAAACAAACAGTAACCAGTGATTCCTGATAAATAAATTGCATTTCTTCCCTCTACCTTTACTTATGATATCTTACCATTTCATGACTGGAACATTCCCTTAGTCTAACTGAAACTTCAAAGGAAGAGTTCTGAAACATGGTTTAAAGAGTAACTGTTTTTTACTTGCTAAAATTATCTTTACATGTCTGCCAACAGGCAGATGCTGAAGAGTAGGCATCTCAGATGAGAGCAACTTTCTTATTGATGCTAGAAGCAGAAACAATGGGTCACAGAGACATCGCTCCCAGTAGTATACTGAAGAGCCTTGTCTTATGTCATTTTTAATCTCAGGATGAGGATGTCAGACAAGCCAACTAGGAAAAGCTATTGATTCAGAAACAGTGCAATTCCTGGCCAAGTAGTAGCAAAGAATAATTTCATTTATATAACAGAATCTATTTTAAGCTCTGACTCAATGCTAACTCCTCACCAGAGGTCAATGAGCAAGAAACACACCAGAGATCAGATGTATCATCTTTTTAGCATGCTCAGCTGCAAGTGGCTGAGGTCCTTGCCTTACAGTTCAGGCCTATTTAGTGTACGCATAAAAACATATTTTGTGCAAAATACACAAAACAATGCTGCCATATTTTAGAATGCCGTATTACAGAAATACCATCAGATACCAAAGGAGGTGAAGGGTGGAATCAAACTGGTTGAATAGGATAAGATAATTTCTTCATCTCCCCTCTATTTTACACTTACCCACATTAATGCTTACACACATTTTTATGCCAGATGTAAAATACATTCTTTTTCTTTTGTCTTCGAGAGTTTCTTGAATACTCGAACTTTAGAAGAATAAACTAAGTCAGCTCCAGAACTGCAGAAATCATTTAAGATGAGTCTATTGCATTCCTTCTCCCCCTCCCTGCACTGAGGCTGGCAGTTTTTTGAGCCTGTGGTGAGCTAGTTTAGTTCCCTAAACTGTGCCGAACTGAGTTTTTTAACTCCCTTCAAAAACTCATAGGCTATCATCTGATGAATCACATCACCACACAACCAGACAAGTATCAAAATGAGCAGAGGATTTCAGTGCAGCCCTGCCAACTTTGCATTTGTGAACTGTTCTGAAATTGAACCTGGAAAGCAAATAAGATATGGGGCTCTCATTCATAAATAGATTACTTATAAAGGACATTAAAAAAAAAAGAATCATTACCTGCAGATTGTTGAAATCTACTGTCATTACTTGACAGGGTTCTGTCAGAGGTACATAACCTCCAGGAATACGACTGAGCTTCTCAGTGGTGTAAGGTTCGACAGTTTCTTCTGAACTAGCAGAAGCATATGTTGGACTAAAGAACTGCACTGAATTTGACAAGCGCACACCAGCAACTTCTTGTGTTCCCACTCTGGGAGTAAAGGAAAGAAAGATAAGAAATGAAACTTCAAATTAATTTGACAAAAAAACCCAAAGAAAATTATTCCCAGGCTGGCTAAACATTTTTAAATGCATAGAATGTAAGAATAGAAAAACTAAAAAATAATAAAACAATTTTGGGGGGTTTTTGTTATGTTCAGAGCAGCTCTAAAGCACAGAAAATGCACATCATGTTCAAGAATCAGAACTGAATGCTGTCACTAGAAACTGAGAAAAAGCCTTTGTCAAAGGCAACAGACTTTTTGCCCCCTTAAGTACAACTCTGTGAGTCTTGACAGAGAACTAGAAAGGAGAATATACCCAGTGATAATAAGAATAAATAAAGCTTTTCTTCTACTGCTGCATTACACAAATAATTAAAGTGTTTCTTTCAGGTGAACAGAATAGTCAGAACAAAGATAGATAGATATGCAATAGGAAAATTCATTTTTGGAGTCTCTTTGACATAAAACTTTCATTTTGGAGTACCTTTATATATTTATCAAGCACAATCTACGCAGAATAAGGTATTTTTCGTAGCTGCAAAGAAAAGTCTTGGTGTTGATTTCTTGGTGGAAAAGGCTTTGACAACTCAGAACACATGTATCCTCTCTTGTAAGACAAGATCAGTTAGGTTTCTAGAAACAAACTTATACAAAAAGCTTCAAAGAAGAAAGAATGCTATAACTGCTTTAAAACAATTACTTACATACGCTGTCCATCTCTTAGGTTTGAGGACTTAAGATATATTCTCATTTTCAAAGTACGAGTCAAGAAGTTACATGAGACAAGTCTTGCACAAGCTACACTTTAGATTATTTGGAAAAAGTATATTTGCCTGTGAAGGACTTAGCGCTTCCCATTTAAGTGACAGCTATCAAGCAAATCCACATTCTTACAGTGAGATCTAACACTCAGAAGTTCAAGTAACAACTAGTTAAATTTCTATTTCCAGAACTATTTTCAATTCTGAATCACTTTCTCAGGAACATCCCCTCCCTGCAAAAGATCTCCCAACAGCTAAGTATGACTAGACAGGCTGTCTGATATTATTCTCATCAGATACAGTCCCCTCCTTGATGCAGAGAAGCTCCCAATCACAGAATTGAATAGGTTGCCTTTGGTCATAACCTGGAGTTTTACACAAATTATTTTGAGCATAATGCAGAGCTAAAATACAGAACTGAATCGGACTCCATCTTTGGAGCAGATCCCCTAGCAATGAAAGTAGATGTGTCATACAGAAAGCACAAAGTAGTGAGTACTTCACAATTAATACTAAAATATACAGCAACGCTATCAAAAATTACAATCTTCTCACCTGCTCAGTGAAGTAACTTAGATACTTTAACAAGCACGAGAATGTATTCTTCATTTGAAACTGAATCCACGCATTATTTTAAAAGAAATACTGCAACTAAAACAGAACAGCTGCTGTACAAGGCCTATATTGTAGAAGACGTCAGCAGATTATTTTATTATCATGAGCCCTTCTGGCTTCAATACATAAGCACAGATGTAGAGGCACTTTATTGCCTCTTTTTCTGGGGCCCAATCAACCGAAAATTAAACATTAAAAAAACCCTGCAATCTGTAATTCTTACAGTGACTTAAATTAGTAAATTAACCCACATTCTGGCATATTTTATTGAAAGTGACCAAATGCAGACACACTAATGGAACAGACAGACACACTAATGGAGCAGACCTATGTTCTCCTAGAATATTGTTTTACTCTTACATATGACTCTTGAAAGTTATCTAGTTCAAACTTGAAAAACAGTATGTAGTATACTCTGGTATCTTAAAAGTTTTGTGGAAGTCTAAATTTAATCCTTAGTGGAACTCAAGTCTTCTCACAAGTTTGTCAGTTCATGTGTTTACTTCCAGAAGAACAAATTTCATGTGGATGTGAAACAACTGCTTCAAAGAGAGAGCAATGACTTCAGGAGAAAAGGAAAGCTAACCATAAAAAAATATATATTATATTACACAACACCACAGCAGAGTTAAGCCCTATAGTCATTCTAGGCAACACAAGCAGTAGGTACAAACAGCACCAGCTATAGTAAAGAAACATTACAATTATCACTAAAACATCAAGTAATAAAGCTACAATAACAGGTAAACCAGCACAAAACTTCTTGCAAACTTGGCTCAAGTGCACCAAAAATAGAATGACAAGGAAACTGGTATGATTTATCTGGAATTTCATTATATCCTAGGAAAAGACCCTAAAAACAATCAGAGCACAAGAAATGCAGCATAACTTAAAATTGCTAAAACAAAGGGACAGAATACAAAGCTGAAGATCAGATCAGACACAGATAGATGACTGTGATATGCAAGATTATAAAGAGTTAAGAGTGAAAGGGGATTCAGTCCCTCAGCAAGATGAATCAGTGTTTGATCATAGATCAAACACACTCTTAAATACACTTTAGAAAAAAAACCCTCAGGTATCGATAGTTTTCTGGGCTCTACATCTACTTATAACCACTCAAAAAAAAATTAAGTTATGAGGAAAAGCTCAAAGAAAAGCTGTATTAATTGTACAAGACAGAAACTGCGCTAGATGATATAAAAAGCATGAAAAACCAGAGTCTTTCATATTGCTATTTCATTAGACGNAAAAAAACACACAGACATACACATCCAAACCCCAAAGTTTTGCTGTAGATCATGAAAACACTTAAGGAAATGTGGAAACATGCACATCAGAATAATTCAAAGAGATCTGGGCAGTTTGTATCTGAGAATAGGCAAGTGTTTTACATAAAGCTTAACAACACTTGTTAAAATAGAATTAAGGAGGAAAAAAAAAAAAGGATGTCAAAATATAAAGTCAGGAAACTCTGAAGTGACATTCTTCTTCCTACAGTATTTAATTAATTTGTGGCAATCATTTCAGTCCTGCTAGCAACCTGACCTTAAGCTATCCTATTAGAATGGATTGTTAATTGAACAATCTAAAGTTACAATACATCAACTTTCATCCTGTTTAAATTTTGTAAGGAACAGTCAATGCCATGTTTCAAGGTAAAAACCTATTTTCTAATTGATGAATAATTAGCTGCTTCTAAAAGAAAGTTCTTCTATGACCACCTACTATGGGAACTTTTGTCTCTTTCTGCCCATTGTCCAGGTCTACTGCACGAGAAAAATCACTGATGCAGCCTGGCTATTTTTTCATCCAGTACACTGAAGCTCCTGTAAAAAAGTTTGTGTTTTCCTTAATCTGCAACAAGATTAATCCTAAACAAAGACTTAAAATAGAAGTCCAAACCTCTCAGACAGAGACCATCTCCATACAGTGATACTGTTCTAGAAGATGAGAATAAAAATGAATATGAAAATAACTGATAGACAGTCAGAGCTGGTCTGAGCAAAGAAACCCTACTGTATGCTAGTTCAGAATTAAGCAAGGCACATACTCAGAAAGATAATGCTAGGTGGGGTTCTAAACACTTAGTCTTTACAAAATCCTGTCCTCATCTTCTGCAAGGGTTAGATCCAGCAGTGATGTATGGAGTGGATTATAAAGAGGGTAAAACGAGGACAAAGGCCAAGTGTTAATCCAAGAATCTCCAATGCAGAAATTGAGAAGCAATTTTACTATTAAGGAATTAAAGTTCTTTAGTATGAGTTAAAGGGGTGTATTTCAGCCAAGAGTTTCCACTGAAGTGATCCAGAAAGCCTGAACCACAAAGGCCGGGGGGGAGGGCAGGGGTGAAGAGCCTGGAAAAGGGGTGGGGAGGGTGAGAGGAGAAATCTGTTTAGTGAAAACAGATAATGAAGCATTCGAAAAAACACAGAGAACAGTAAGTGAAAAATCCTCAGTAAAAACCACCTGTCTCTCTTCATGAATAACAAATATGGGTGAAAACTGTGCTAGACTTTAAACATACCTGTGGTGTCTACGTATCTCTCTGCATTCCACTGCCATCCCAAATATTGTGGCACTTGCAGGAATGACTCTGCCATAGTCTCCTGTACTGACATCTTGATTTTTAGGCTGTGAAAACAGAAATAACAACATGCAATGAGATAGTGACCTATTTCTACCATTGCTGCAAAGCCTAGGTTACATATTAAAAAGCTGTTCAATGTTACAGTCAAAACATCAGTTAAGTTCTTAGCGACTAGTAAAGTTTCTGGTCTTAGTCATTCAAGTGGACCATTAAAGGAGTTTCTTAAATACTGTGTTTCAATATATCCACACATTCAGCTTTACTTTTCAATCTACTGCTTCCTCTGCGTAATTTTAAAAGTGTTTTTTAATTTGTATTCTGTTAGAATATATTGAAACATCTGAGGACCTATCCGTTATGCATCATTCCTATACTTAACACTAGAGGTCATCAGTTTCAGTTAAATACAATACAAAAAGCTTTCAGGCAGATAAGACATTTTTTTTTTAATTAGTTGGAATCAATTCAACATCAAAATAAAAGAGAAGTCCTTCTGTTTCATAAGACCTAACAGAAGTTAACCCACGTAAGACTCCTTGTCATATTATTTTGCTTAATGTATGCTAGCTAAAATGCAAAATACATACAGTAAAATCCGAGACACCCAGTGGAATTGTTCAGTCTTCCAAAAGAGTTCAAAGTTAACACAAATAAATTAAGAGTATAACCATATGTCATATTTACCAAACTATAATTGACTGTTCTCTAGTACTATGATGAGAAATAATTCTACCATAATTCAGCATTTTCCTCTTAGACTGACATGACTTTTGCTATTAGTTGGCATCTCAAAATGACCAGGTTGCAATCAGACTTGCAGGAAAACAGTGCTTTTAAAACACACACAAATCCCTTTGGTGTTACTTACAAAGAGGAGAAAAAAAGTAAGAAGTAAAAAAAAAAAAAAAAAAGAATGACTGCTGATCAAGAGTGAACCATCTCTTGATCTTGAAGGTAACATCACGGAAACACACATTGCAAGTACCTGTCTACTCGCAACACGAGCTCAAGAGAATTACAACACTTGCAGCCACCTCACTGCCTTTCACCAAAATCAAATTCATAGAACAAATACAGATCATTCATTTTTAAAATAGGTATAAAATATTCACAAGACAGTTGTTCCTCATTCACGTGTGTGAATGTGCGCACATGCGCACACGCACATACATACGCACAAATACGTATCAAACAAAACGTGAGTATATGTGTATAAATGGGATTCCCATCACCGACCTTTGGTTGTAAAAGTAGATGTTCCCAAGCATGTATCAAGCTTTCCACAATTCCTTCTCCGAATAAACCAGCATCGACTGTTTCTGTGACAACCAAGGAAACTCTAGATAACAAAAATGAAACCATGAAATATAACATAACACGCATTCTTGTTAACAATCATTCTTTTAAAGAAAAAAGCCCACCACACCAAAATAAGCTCAGAGCAAAACTTTTACCAGTATTCTGAAGTTTTGATACAGATGGACAATTTAATTCTTCCAAAAAATGACTTGTTTTGAATTGTTGTTAAGTACAGATAAAAGAGAATAAATATTGAGCAAGAGTTTACCATAAAGCTTCATGTTCAGTGTTTATAAATAAATTGTGTGGGAAGAATCTAGCCAAAACAGGAAGATGTTTCAGCCTGGGCACACAGCCAATGATTCTGCAGAATATGTATTTTGTCTGAATCTTGTGCAAGAGTATACATCCATGCATGTGTGTTAAAAAGGAATTTAAAAAAAAAAACTATAATCAAAGCACAATAAAATTACTATGCAGACTAATGGACCCTAAAATCCTATATTAAATCCTTTGGATTTAAACCAAAAAAAACATATGGCATGATAAGACAACACATTTCTAGAACAGTAACAATTTATTCCTGACAGATGACATCCAGTAACTCATCATATACACCAAGAGGATACATATGATCAGTTACAGTAACTCAGCTGACACAATTAGACAAGGTTTGACTGGTATACTAAACCACAGGAGCTTCACCACTTCAGATTATGAGTCTGTACTATCACCAGACACTTTACTAAATGTTAGTAATTCAAAGTGAAATGGATTATTCCTTCTCATGTTTGATCTGCATCCCTAGCAGCAATGAGCTGAAGTGGTAAACCAGTCCTTCGCATACACCAAACCAAACAAAAATCCCCTCAGGTTTCCACCTGCTAAAAATTTACAGATCCTCCAGAAGAACCCCTGCTGAATGGGATAGTAAGCAAGGAGGATCAGAGTAGCATAAAAAGCCTACATCACATATACTGAAAGCTGTAATGCTGATCAAATTCTAACTTGCCAAGAGCAATTTCAAGCTGCTGATTTGTCCCAGTAGCCCTCATTATGTTTTAGAAGACAATACTCAATATTGGAAAAATAGGCTACTTAATTTTCCAAAGTACATGGATCTCTGCTATACAGACAGGTGGGCAGCTGCGTATATACAAAAAAAAAAAAAAAAATCAATACAAACACAAAACCCTATTCTCACAGGACAAATTGCAACATCCTTCCACTGACTTTTACTCCAATATCCAAACCCACGCTGAAAGCCCCATGGATCCCCGCCACAGCAGGGTGCCGACATTCACAGCTAGAGTCGGCCCAGCCACCACCAGCCTTCCAGATGCAAACAACCAGGAACCCACACACACGATGTGGCACCTTCTCGCCTTCAAACACAGTAGCACTCTCCTTAGGGGAGGGGAGGTTCTCCCTCACTCCCTGATCAGAAGAGGCAATCTGCAACTTCTGATCTCTCTGGCAAACGCAGAAGTTGAAATGGAGTTGCAGGGGTATAGCACATTCCAGAAACAGTCTTCCTTTGGAGGCCCTATTACATACCTCCATCCTACTCACAGGCTGCAGAAGTAAGCCACAAGTTGTTAAGTATAAAAGCATGTTAAAATGACTTTTATGACATAGTAATCTAACCTCTCTTTTCCCGTTGCTGCAATAATTGCACATGACCCAAAGCTCCCACTATCAAAGAATTAAACTCCTTAATTTATGACATTGTTGCTCCACCATCGAAATTAGCATTAAATTAGAAATTGAAGTTAGAATTATACATTAGTATGAATTAGAAATTAGTATTATATAATTTCCGCACTGCTCTATAAAAACATAAACCATCCAGAGAACCTTCTCACATTATGGTTAATATCACCAGCAAAGTTATTTCCTGTTTAGGTCACAGAGTATTTTCTATTCTTGAAATTAAGAGCAAATTAAAAATAGTATCACAACAGAGTGCAATAACGTACCTTTCAGGTATGTGCTTTGGAATTTCTATATCAAGTGACTTCAAATGCAGAAGTTTGATCTCTCTTTCCATATTATTTGCTGCCAGCACATCACAGGCAAGTTCATACATAGTTTTTGATAATTCACAAGCATAGACAAAAGATGCTCCTGCCTTTTTTGCAAACATACTGAAAAACAAGAATCAGTGCTTTTTCCCTCCAGTTTAAATCATTTTAGGTAAACCATGACCAAATATTGAGTGTTCTTAAGTTCTACTTCTGCATCTGCTTTATATTTCTGAGAAAACAGTTCAAGTCTAAAAATCATCTAATATCTCTTGTGTGAACACTGATATCACATAAATGGATATCCTCTTAATATGTTATCACCAAAAAAAAAATAATACAGGTAGCACAAGGATACTCCACAGCTGTGCTAAATCCACACTTCATACTACAGCATTTTAATTAAGGAACTTTCTACACAAAAAGCATTTGCATCAAAAAAAAAAGTTCCAAAAATACTCCAGACTCACATACTCCTGAAAGCTTTGTTTCCTTTAAGTTTTGTCTCAATAAAGGCATGAAAGTAAATTTTTTCACTAGCAACAAAATTTTGTTAGACAAACGTTTCTATTCAGTTCATGTTAAATATGCACTTATGACACACCTCAAGATTCCTGTTCCTGTTCCAATATCAAGGACAGATTTGCACCCTGAGCGGACAGCGTTCTCAATTGCTTTTAGGTAAGTAAGATTCCTCTTGGTATCGTTGAGCATGATGAAGTGCCAGCGCTCTACAAGCCAGTTTGCAACACGGTAAAAATTCTCCTTTGCATCTGCAAAATCTGGGTTAAGCTTCACTGCTTTATGGAAATATCCAGCTGCTTCATCTCTAAAGCCCATTCTAATAGTAAAAAAGACAAATAAATAGAAAGCATGCATTCAGCTACCAAGTGTCTGTAAACATCTGCAGACCTATAAAGAGGTCTTATATGAGTTAAAAGACAATGGAAATATTTTGCATTAGTTAGAAAGACTATCTTTAGAAACACTGCTATTACCTTATGAAAAAGAATGATTTATAGCTCTACATCAAATCACTTTAAAATGCAAAGGTAGTAAAAAAATACCATTGTGCGCAGTCTTCATCTACTGCTACATCCTTTGACAAACTAGTACAGGTTTTACAAGAACTTGCTGCAACACTGTGACAGCAGAAGCTGTGCAATCCAGCCTCACAGATTTTTGAGTCAAGAGAATGCTACGAACCCCAAAAACGTTCCGGAACATGCTGTAAACCAACTGAGTTTTGAGTTGCCTGTGCTTGCATTAAGTGGCAATTCTGAAGCTACACTGTGAACTTGAAGCAAGTTTTCATGATACCTATAGCATATTCTCAAATCAGACAGCACTGAAAAAAAAAACAACCCAGAATCTATGAAATGGAAGAAACATGTACATTTTAATACAGTGCTGGGAGAGTTCTTCCTTAAAACAAACAAAATAATCACAAAAATCAAACCTGATCAAAATTATCTGGACCCCTATGATTTCAATCTTAAAATCCCAGTCTCAGAAGATCTTAGAGCCCTTAGCAACAGCAAAGCACCATGTTTTGCACTGTTTGGAGAAAGGAGGAAAAGAATGCCTTACACTAATAACAGCATAAGTTCAAATTGTTTAAGCACAGCCCTACGCAGTACAGTAAGCACAACCAGCTTCTTCACTATGTGATCTCAACAAGGACCAGAATTAAAAGACAGTTTTCAAGGGCAGTAATTTTCAGGGATCTAACAGGAAAGAAAGGAAGAACTTCAAAAATTGTAGGTTAACCACAACTAGAGTTAACACAGCCACTCTAAACAATTTTGCTCTCTCTTTTGTTTAGAAATTCCTTAATAAATTGTTAGAAAATATCTGAAGGCTGTGCTTTTACTTTTAAGTTTTTACTTTAGTAAAAGTGCTTTTTCTTTTTTTTTTTTTTTACTTTTGCTGTGATTATCAACATTTATTTTAGCACTGGCTACTCTATTCGAGACAGAAGTTCAACAGTACACACTATACAGCACTATATACATATATTTACTTCTTTTAAGCACATTTTACATGCTCTGCTGAATTAGATATTGTTTATTAACATAAAATACTAAACGTGAACCTTATAAAAAACAAATATACATTACTACAAACCTGAAAAGATGTTCTCCCATACTATTACAGATCACTTCATCATTCGGATACAGTTCAAGTGCTTGCTCATAACAGTTAAACAGATCTTGAATCCGTGCCAGAGAATCTAGCTCTTCTGCCCACTTAAAGAGAGTAAACTGAAACGTTTCCTAGAAAATAAAACATGTACCACTGACTTGCTGGCAGTTACCAGAATTAGGGAACTGAGCCCTGAGAGCTTCTAGAGGTATTCTGACATGCACTTGAACACCCTAATTTCCTTAAGCAGCAGCAATTTTTTGCTATCACCCCAAGTTAGTTGGCTCACTTGAAGAAGCAGTAATAAGCTCTCAGACATCCACACAGAGTATCATCACCCAGCAAAGTATACATTAATGCATGCTATGCTACAAGCCAATACTAACAAGGCCCTATTTTTATTAAACTTATTTGACACACACAGACTAAAAGAAAAGTGTATCAATTCCCTTCTCATTGGCATACACAGCTTATTAAACAAGTTACTGGCTGTCTCCATTACTACTGTTTTCTGCTTTTATTCTGAAGACTGAATAGGAAAATCAGTTACATACAACAAATCACAAGCACAAAACACATCACAAAGCCTCAAAAGGAATACAGTAAATAAAATTGTTTTAAGTAATTCAAAGAGCACTTACTTTGACACTAGTTTTTAACTCAGGAGCTAGATTTAGTACCAGGAGATAGTGAGCATATGCAGTTCCAAAATCCTGCTCCTCCAGGCAATGCTGTGCACTCTGCAAAGACCTGGAAACCAACTCCCGCCTGCTGGCTTCCCGACCACTTCTATGGCTACAATGAAATTTAGCGTTCGAGTTGGGCATTCTGAAGGACATAAATACTTGCTCTTCCTAAAATAAAAAAAGTTGTGTATACTGCAGGCCAAAAAGTTTGCACACAAATCTGACAGATCAAACAACATTTTAATTTTCACTGGCATTAGTAAATACATCTTCAGTCCCCCCAAATCCCAAGCATTCAAAAACATGCTCATCTTTATGCCGTTGATAATTCCATTAACTTTAAAATTCGTGTTCATCATTCAAAAGCCAGGCATCACATTTATGTTAGACCTGGTCCTGGAAACAGTTTATGCTTTTTTGCTTTTTGAAATTAGTATTTGTAATACCTATTTTAGCATGTCTCTGGCCAAACAGTTTTCTACATCGGGACTTCACACACTCGTAAATTTCATAATCAGCCACAAAATCTGCTGGTTAAAACTTTTCCACCTCAACAACAGTGTTTCCAAAAAGCAAAGACTCCCAGAAAAAGACCTAAGGAGCTCACACAGTTTGTTTCACACCAGGCAACATAACTATTTTTGCCCTTAACAAAACGTTAAAGAATTAACAGAATAAATATGCACCTTTTTATAACTGCCATGCTTACCACTTTAGCTTTTAATGCTTACCTACATAAGAGTGCCTGATACCGCCTTCAGGATTTTCAGACGTATCCTAAAGCTGAAGAAAGTGAACGTTACATGGAGAAGCACTGCAGGGAACACAGCACCATCACAACTAGGCTTTTTTTTTTTTCCCCCCCTTTAAAAAACCACCAAACACCGGCCACGTCTCAAGTGAGCACCAGTAATTTACACAGGGGCACGCAAAACCAGGGAGGGCCGTGCAACCCCGCCTGCCTTACGAATTTAGGGTCCCGGGGCAGAGATGACGAGGGGGCTGGCTCCGACCGGCGGGAAAGCCTCGCAGGCCGCACTACCTCCAGGCACCGCCCCGCTGGCGAGACGAACCCCAGAGCCGCTGCCCCAGAGCAGGGAAAGCCGCGGGACACGGTGGGCTTCCCCTGCGGCCGGGCCAGGGCGCCGAACGCTCTCGGGGCCATCACCTGCTCGGCGCCGAACGGGACTCCCGGTCAGGCGAGGCGCACGCCGAGGGCCGCCACCATCTTAGTGCCGGGCGGAAGTCACCACGCATGCGCAGGACGGCACGCGCCGGAGCGAGCGGCCGCCGCTGGTTTCCCGCGCTGTGGGCGGGCGGCCCCTGAGGGGACGGTCCGCGGCTCGGCCCGCCGCCTCTCCGCCGGCTTCGGGGGCGGTCGACGCTGCCCGCCGTCGAGCCCTCTGCCCTCGCCGAGGTAATCGGTCCCGCAAGGTGCTGCCGGCAGGGCCGGGCCCCGCCCGTCTCCCCGGGGGGCGGGAAGTGCGCGTCTGCTTAACGGAGGCCTTCTGGGACCGTGAGGCCTAACGGGGGATTGCGCACAGCAAGATTTAAAAACAAAAAAATCATTTTGCTTAAACTTTATTTCTGCTCAGTTTGTGACAAGAGGTATTGTCCTGTCCTCTTCCCCCCCCTCCCCCCCAACTTTTTTCTACAGTTTTAAGGTGTGGACGTTCACTTACTTTATTTGCTTAAAGGAACAGCTGAGATTTACACGTTTAAGAACCCAGAAAAAAATAAAATGCCAGAAACTAGTATTACAGGAAAACTAATGCTTTGAAAGATAACAAGAAGGAGGCACTATGCAATGAAAAGAAAATTCATAACTTTATTGGTAAGTAAAAGGCATGAGAAAAGTATGGACAAAACTAAACTTTTTTTAATGCTAGTTTAGCTTGTTACTTTTCAGGTGACACATGGTGAATTGGCTAGAAACTTCTTAGCATTTCTTCGTATTTATATACACAGGTGGAATAAAGGTATTTTCATCTTCCATGTTCTTTCTCCATCCACATCCAATCTTTTAAAGCTGGTAATTCAGCTCACACAAACACAGGGCTGTAAGTAACCCACGGCAATGCTAAATCCAGTTGACGTTTGATGCTGTTCAAATCTGCTCTACTGATAAGAACTACAAACTTAAATGTTTACCAGATCTAGTGCAGGAAGTGCATGCTGTGCAGGCACTGCCCTAGCGTTCCTAAAATGTAATTTTAATTCCACTGTTGTTAAGTCCAAAGAATGACAGCTGAGGACAACATTCACACCACCTAGTTTTAAGTCATAAGTCCTAGTTGTCTTGGACCTTTGACTAACAACTGCTCTGCAGCAACAGAGATTGCGAGGAGCAAAATTCAGAGCTTTGCTCCGCGTCTCAGGTCCCTTATCTTGCTCCCTCCGATGCCTACGACTCCACTTACCTTCTTTGTGGAGTCTGGCAGGCTGCCTGCTCTGGGGAACAACTACATGCAGGGCTCTGGAGTGCTGATCTTTTCTAAAAAAAGGCAGAGTTCATTTGGTCTTGTCCTACTTCTGGGACAAGAACAGGCCATGGCATTGTTTTCTAATTATGAAATGTTTGGAAGCTGTTCATCTTTACTTTCCTTCTCTAAAGCATGAATGCAGCTTGTCCAGGCTTTTACAGCTGTGGATATTGTACATGCCTCCACTTTTGAGAAATGAGTACCACTTAAAAATGTCAGGCCAACATTTTGAACAAGAAGAAAATAGCACATACGGAGGGGGAATGTCAGTCTAAATGAATACAGTGGCAGTTAAGCTGTAATCCATGGCAAACTTAATTACTACTCTATAATACTATAACAGGGAGGAAGTCTACAAATGTTTTGAAAGAAGTGACCCAAAGGAAAAAACTGAGAACAGGTGACCTGAATGAAAATAGAATCAACTTCTGATAGATGAAAGACAGGCTAGAAAAACATAAAATAAGAACTGGTAAAGCACTTGCGCTGGATGAAGTCCATGAGGCTGTGCAAATACTAGTGTCAGAAAGCATAAAATATTTTCTATCTGAACTGAGGTCTAAAGAAGGATGTAATATCTGGTTAAATCAACTGGTATCAACAAGCACCCAAGACTTCCTTCAGTTTTGAAAGAAAAGCTATGCACTTTAAATTAGTTGCAGAGGGGGAACAAGCTTATCTGGATTTAGTTTAATTATGCTTCCCAGCTAGAGGATGATAGTGCGGGGAAAAAGAAAATATTAGCACCTGTGGGATATGGGGAGAGAGAGAAAAAACTCCACAAAGTACAGGCAATTATGACCCATAGGCAATGTGGTGTAACAGGAGCCAGACTGTACCAAATACAGTAATGAGACAGTATCTCTGTAGCTCCACGATTCTCCAAACTTGTTTAGCTGTATTTTTTTTTGGTCAGAGCAAATGCCAGATGGATAGCATAAATGCTTTATAGTGCCTATTTTTAAGCATAAATTAAGTAGTACTGTGTGCTGATTTGACCCATTTGTGGAAGAAGATTACTAAAAAGTGTCAGTATGAAATCCTCACGGTTTGCAAGAATCAGTTCACTTGGAAGGCTGGGGACAGTATTTGTTAATCTCATACTCACAACTATTTAATTGAAAGAAAGAAAAAATGGCTGCAGAATATAACGTTTGCAACACTGAAAAAGCATATGGCTGCGTACTAAAATAAGTTGTTGAGTAAAGCTTCTACTGTAAAGGAGTGCCAGAAAGGAATGCCCATCTTATCAGATATAGACATGATTGCCATAATAATCATCAAATTGGTTGACAGTAGAATAAATAACTTTGGTCTGTATTGTGGGTGGTCAGAGATTAGTCTGCTTCTATTTGCACTCTTGACGGATGAGAGGAGAAGGGAGCACGCAGCCTTGAGGTACCTTATGTATGCATAAGGCTTCTAACATCTTGCAAGCCAACGGTGATAACAGTCACGAGCAAGATGGGAGTTCGAAGGAAACTCTATAACTCAGGGCTAAGCTAAACATTTAATTTTTATTTTTTTTTTTAAATTTGAATGCAAGCAACTCCATACAATGGATACAACCCAATTACTTTACAACACTTCAGTGGAATTATAATAGGGAAATTACAGTAACTATAAACAAGCATGAAAAATATTATTGTAATTTTAATCCTGGAGACAACTACAGGACAAAGTAAACAAACTATTCATGGAAGGAATACTTACTCTTGAAATGCTGTTCCAGTAATCTAAACAGAGATAAGGATTGTTTGCTATTTCTTTACTGTGTTTGTTTTTTTTTAATTCATTTTAAACAAGAGTTTTGAGTAGCACAGTAACTTCTCAGTTAAATAATATCAGAAAATAAATATCACAGCAGACAACGTGATCTAGCAGGTGGGACACTTGGCTGAAAGGCTGAATGTTCAGGGTCTGCTCTCAGTAGCACCTCCTGGCCTGCTGTGATGTCAGACAAGTCACCTGCGCTTTGAAGTAGCAGCTGATTTGGACTTCGGATTTAAGACTACTTTCAGGAACTATGATTACTCGTGAGCCTTCATATCAAGCCCCATCTGCCCACCCTTTTCTTAACACAACTGTGTTTTCTTATTTTCCTCATCTACATGAACGATGAGGATATTATCTTTGCCTTTGATCACGAGATTCTGTGCTGACACACTTAAGCTTAGCAACTGCTGTTGGGTGGGTAACACAACCTCAGTCTGATTTCTGAAGCGGACTCTGAAGTGCATAGTTATTAACAAACCCTAAATGTTTGCAAAATTGAATCCTACCTGCTACACTGCTGATTGTACAAACAGGAGTAATCTTAAATGAGATTCCTGAAGTGCCCACCTATATCCATACGTGACTTCTGCAGGTTGGTGCCTGGGGTCACGCAGAGGAAGGCTGATCGCTCCCAGCTATTTTCATCTCAGTCATTTCTAGAGATCTTAGGTGCTACTTTTAAAAACAAAGATGAAAATAGCTTTTTTTTTTTAGTGTGAGTCTTCAAAATCTAAGTTATATCCAAAAAAAGACATCTCTATTTTGTTTCTCTGGCAAATGCAGACTAGGCTTAACTGTGGGCCCAACAATAATACATTTAAATTAATACCAAAGCTCATTGCTTCAAAAGGAGCAGGAGCTAACACTAAATTTGCCAAAATACAGAAAATTAAATAGATTTAACTTATTCTCAAAGAAGACACCCAGACGTACATTCATGACTAAAATATATACCCCCAATCATCTAAAAAAATTCCCACCAAATCCATGAAATTACAGCTAAATTAGAAATACAAGTATAATTATAACCCTTTTCTGTTTTCTTCATGAATTTCCTATAACATTCTTAACCAAAACAACTCAGTGTTGAGCGGTCTTCTCAAGGTCTCACTCTCGCTGCAGTAGTTGTTCCTGAGAACTGTTTGTATTCGTTTATCGCACGAAGACAGAAAGGTGAGGCTGTGTCTACTTTACTCTGTATTTCGCAGCCGGCCAGGGGAGGAGCAGGACAGGGACACGGGTGAGCAATGCCAGCCCTCTCTGCCGGCAGACCACCACCATCACCATCATCACCACCACCACCACCACCACCATCATCACCACCATCATCACCACCATCACCACCACCATCATCATCATCACCACCGGCTTTGGATGGAGCTGGATGGTGGTTCCTTCCACCGAGACCCCACCCCCTCCTGAAGCCCACGGGCGCTTCCACGAGGCGAATCACCCACGGGAGGCACCTCAAACTCGGTGGCCTCCCCACC
>VZSZ01011241.1:319309-366957 GCA_013398815.1 Ibidorhyncha struthersii | reverse complement strand
GCTGAGCCGGCGGCGCTCGCTTTTGTTGCGGCGGGTTTTGCACTGGTTTCCTCCAGCCTCCCCCCCTTGGGTCCGCCACCAGCCGCTTTGGGGACATAGGTCCTCTCCAGCCCTTCGCCGTGGAGAGGGGATTAGGGATAGCGGCGGGAGCGCCGGGTGCCTCCGCTCCGTGTACCGCCGGTTGCATCTGCCCGGTGTCTCTCGGCCGGGCCTGGAGCGGGCTTTGGCGGTGCCGAGCGCGGAGCGCGCTACGGTGCTACATCCGCTGACAACGGGGTTTCAGGTTCTGCCGGCGCGTTTCAAGCTGAGCGTCTGCGAATTGCGTATCCCAACATAATGATGTACGTGCATACGCATTTGTAGTCTGTGAAGATGCTGCTGGGAAAAAAAAAAAAAATAATCAAGTATGTTCAGGAATTACCGGACTTACAGTTCTGTGGTGACAGCGTTAGTGATCAGTTCTATGTCTTTGGCCTCCTAAAATGTGATGGTGTTTTTAATTTTGTGTTTTGCTCATTGCATATATGGATATTTCTATATTTATCGTTAGTTATGCTGTGGGTTGTGTAGGAATCCTGTTATTTTCCTTGAATAACCGTGTTAATGCATGTTCTTAATGTAGTATTGTGGCAATATAACTTCTTCCATTTAACTTAAGATAGAGTAGTGTAGTCTAGTGGGATGATTGACTATACCAGTTAGTCAAATAAACACTAACACAGCACTCTGGCATGGTGTTCTCAAAAGTGTACTGCATCTCTGGTATCACTGAAAACCGCTGAAGGCAGGGAACCAGGCTTTCAAGATATTTCCCTTAAAGTAAATCGAGAGGGATTTGGCCAGTAGTTTGAGCGGCATAGCTGCCTGGATATGGTGAGGGCTTTAAAAACTGAGATAACTCATTTTGTACAAGTAAAGATACATTCTTTACTGGTTTTGTCTCTGTTTGATGTGCCTGGGTAAAAAAAAGTAGAAAATGCCATATCGAATTTCATGTGTTTGACTTTTATTCTTTGGCCAGTTAATATTCATTTATTGCAAATTGTGTTCCTTGAGGATTATTGGAAATCTGTGACTTGAAGTCTCAGTATAAATCATGTTAACTTGGAGTGTAAAGTAGAAAAGTGTCCCTAAACTTGGATAAGAATGGTAGAGGGAAATCATTCCACTTCACTTCTGTTCCTCAAGCATCTAGACAGTATTTTGGCAACTGCCCCAAACCCTTGGTTTCTCATATACGGTTACATATACAGAACTTAATTTCAAAGTGTGGAGCTGATGGTGGTGAGGAAAACCCTAACTCATATGAGCCTCCTGTCCACAGCAGAATCCTGTGGTGGTAACTTTGGCTTGATGTGCAGTGCACGGCGCACTGAGCTGTGTGTGGTGGGAGCCAAGGGAGTAAGCGTGCCAAGCAGAGCCACCTGGCCTGAGAGTGCTTAATGAAATACTTAGGGCTAGCCCATGAGAAATATTTAGAGAAGCTGTCTGAGATCCTGTCTGATGTTCAGGTCTAAGCAACGTCTTCCTTTTTGAGATGACAATCAGAAATTTTCTTCTGGAGATTAAGCGCTGTACCTTCTGTTAACAAATATCTGTGCTTCAGCATACTTGGTTGAGAAGTGGAAACAGATATTAGATCCTTTCTTGCACATTTCAAGTTTCTGCAGTTGTCTCTCCCCTTTAGAGTGCCCTGCGTGACAGTTTTGGAGCCGAGTCGACTTCCTCTGCCGCTGGTGAAGCAGTGCCACTGTTAAACAGACATTAAAAGACAAATTGAACCAGAGGAAACACAAGGAGGAGTTAAAACCCGTTAAAAACCTAGTGGTTGGGGTATTGGTCCTCATCGTGTTTTCAGAAGAAAACATCGGCATCTAAATTCTTTGAGGAACTGGATTCATTTGCTGTCAGGAAACCAAATTAGATTAATACTTGTTCCAAAACCCAAGCTTGAAAAGTGCTCTAGACAGAGCTAGCTACTCACCTCTGTCAAAACTGCATTTTCTGCACAAAGACTGGCTTGCTGGAGTCTAGAGAATGTGATAATAAAGTAGGGCATTTCGAGAGCTTAGATGACTGCCTCTTAGAAAACAGTTGATTACAATTTTTGGAAAATTGTTGTAGTCTTTGAAACAAAAAATGTAATCTTAATAATCGCTAAAGTACTTCTCTGTTTCTAGAACCAGGTAAATGACGAAATTTACATCTGTTTTAATTGATATGTGAGCACAATAAGCTTTTCTGAATGGGCTATAAAATAGAAAATGTAGTAGGGGCACTACTGTTCTTAAATCTGTGGGAAATGAAGTGACTGCAATGGAGGCTGCCTGCGTTTCCCTCCCTTAGCACTTTCCTTATTTCACTTGTAAAGCAGCAGCTTACAAGAAATGTTGCGAGGATTCTTTAGGTGTGAATAACTGATGTGATTGAATAGATCCCACTTCCTGCTTGACAGACAGCCTTGTAAATGACTTTGATGCCACCTGCACTGGGTTACATCTTGAGAGGTGGTAAGCAGATACTGCTGCCACTCCCTCTAATCACGGGAGTCATCAGTGTCTCACAGGTCAAACCAGTAACATGATGTGGATCCTCTCCTTGGCTCCTTTCCATTGGTCTCCTCAGTTGCATGCGAGCGTATTTTCCACCTAAAACTCAGAAGAATTGATGAACAGGACTATACGGCCTAAAAAAAAAAAAAGGATCTTTTCTATTCATAAACTGTTGAGTTTCCAGTATGAAGCATACTTCAAGTGTATCTTTACGCTTTTAAGTTTCAGTTGTTTCAAGAATCTGATAGAAAGATAAACAAGACTGACTCAAAGCTGTCTTGTTTCCTGTGTAATGTTTTGAATCACTGAGTTGTCTAGTTCAAGCTAAGTATTGGAAGAATGAATAAACAATAGGTGGCTCTTTTTTTATGACGGTTAAATATGTTTAAAAGGAGTATGGAAAGACTTTTTTTTTTCTACTGTTAGTGAACAGTAAATACAAGCAGCATCAAGTCAGCATCATCTACTGTCACGTGGGCATCACAGTATTCAAATGCTCATCACTTGTGCTAGAATGCAGAGCAGCCACCTTCCGCCACTTGCACCCTGAGGAACTTGGTACCCATTGGCCCTATTGTGCCTTTTCACTGGGGTAGATCTGTCCCTTACTATGTTGCTGTCTGTTTTGGCTGCGAGCAGGATGTTTCCTCCTGTACCCTGAGGTTTTGGGTTGTGAGCTCAGTTCTGTGACGTCTTGGCCATTGTATTTGGTGCAGCAGAGGAGGAAACCAGACACACTGCCGATCTCTGCAGGCAGCTCAGTGTGCTCAGGCTACTGGCGACTATTTTTTATTGCTATTTTCGTTTTATGTTTTTTACAGAAGAGTTCTTCCTTGTACTCTGCCAGACAGAATACAAAACAAGAACCAAATTTCTTTTATCTGTAGAAAAAGTTTGTTGGAATGTAAGGAGTTACTGATAATTGTTACTGAAGAACACTGGAATACTCCAGGGAGTATTTCTGCACTCATGAGTAAAAAAAAAAAAGTGAATTCTCTTTCCTTTCCTCTGAGGTGTTATTAGTCACTGGTCACTTACAAGTTTACAATCAAGAAGTTAAGCAGACTGGAAATCTTGTTGGCAATGGGAATAAAGCCATTCCCAATCCCATCTTCAGCCTACTAGAATAGGCTGAGTATTTCTTTTAACAAAATCGACTAAAGAACATAACCTAAACCCGAGACCCAATCTGATGTCTGAGTCGGCCAAACCCCTGTTCTTTTTCTTGGCTGGTTCTCTTGTGGGCAGTTGTGGTTGACCTCTTGGATACTGGCCTAGGTAGACTTTTGGTCTGACCTGGTGTGGATATTATTATATAACTGTAAAGGCTGTTGTAATCCACATAATAACAGCATAAAAACCACTCAAATCACTTGAGCCACGGTGTGTTTTTTTCTTAAGCACTAGTTGTCCATTTTTTAAGCTTTCCTTAGTATAATCTGCACTTACGAAACCACTTAGCAGAACGTATAATGTGTGCCAGCTCTCAAAGCATTAGAAATTTTCTGCAACAGAAATGTTGTTCTACTGACACTCCAGTACATGTCAAAGAAGTCAGGTAAAACAGTTAATGTAAGACTCTCTAATAACTTCTAGAAAAGAAATGGACATTCACTAATGATTTAGAAAGAATCCAAAGACCGAGTGAAAACTAATGTCATTCTTACTTGTCAAGGAGGGGGGAGCAGGGAATACTGTGAGAGGGCCTCAGTTGAACTCGTGTGCAAAGTTTCCTAAATCAGCAGTGATTAGTTAGGACTCTGTCTTTGATTATTTCACCTTGAATTCAGTGAGAGCTGTGACTTAATAAATCTTCATGTTTAGAGTTTTAGAAACCCATTTTAGTTTTCAATTAGTGCCTCAAAAATGAGCTTTATTTCTGTTGTAAGGCATACTTTAGATGTGATAACAGGGATCAAATAAATGCTCTAAGTGAACACTCCGAGATTTAAATTTGAAATATACTGTGCTAGGGCACACTTAGATAAAAGTTACTGCTAGAGCAGCGCTAGATCTTGTATGACAAAGGCTACTGAGCAGTACATACCTTTTAAAAAAACCCGCTTTCTATTGGAATTCAGCTCAATAATGGAAACATTAGAAAACTAAAGCCAACGGGTACTTTGGGGCCCATCTGATAGAGCTTTGCCTTAAGAGAGAACTGCTTATAATAACATAATGTTGCTTTTCACTTCACTTCAAAATAATTGCCACAGCTAGGGCCTAATTAACTAAGACAGTACGTTTTTTTCTGCTTGTAGGTAAAGTTGCTTCTGTATAAGGATCAGGGAAGTGCTTTCTTTTAAGAAAATACTCTGCAAAACATTGTGTTTAGCTCCACCCGAAGTAAAGCATTCATTACTGTGTCAGTAGCTATAAAAAGTGTCAAGCTCATTCTGTGGAGGATGCCAGTTTGTCATCTTGAATCATGTCTCTTCAGCTTGGATTACTAACTAGCTCCATTACCTTCTTTGTCCTGTAGATGTTCCACTGTTCTTTTTTTTTTTTTTTTTCTATATTAAAAGTAGAGTATTGTGCTAGTGAACTAGAAGATGTGATTTCAGAATATATGAATTTTCATGAATTTATGTGCATTTTTCTCAGTGTTTAGGAGATGTGACAGGCTGTTATTAAATGGTGTGATTCTGTCTTTTAATCATTTGGGGAAAATAAGTAATTTTTCAGCTTTAGATAAACTGTGTAAGCGGTCATTAAAGAGGACATTAGTGATTAGTGTCATTGTCAATCTTCAGGACAAAACCAAAAGAAATAAGTAGTGTGGTTTGAAATTTTTAGAGAAATTATCTAGTAGATTATGTGGGATAGGTTTTTTCCCCGATATTTTTCTTTTTCAGTGACAAGCTTTTTAGAAATATAATGTTGAATTTTATGGAATCTGAATCCATCTTAAGGAGTTGGAAAAATGAATGGATTTTTCCTACAGTCTGTAAAGTGCAAACACCTGGTGGCAATTAAATAAAGAAAAATAGACCCACTGCTAAGGCTGCAGGTATATGCAGTTCCTGAAATTATCCTATGCTTGCCAGCTCTGTATTGCAAAAACATTGCAAATTTTAACAAGCAGAGTTTAAGACACCCGTACCAGTTCTCAAGTCAGTCTAAAATCAACTTCATAGTATTTAGTGAGGCAGAACGTCTCTTTCTGATCGGTACATATTTTTTTATAAGGCGGCAGGATGGGGACATGACCTACTCTGGAGTGCTATTATTTTTATTTTTTTCCCCTCTGATGTACAGCAAGGGGAGGTAGTGTACAGGCGAGGTGTTCTGCCCTTGCTTTAGACGAGGAGCGCCTGGAAACATGTTTTGGAATGGCACAGATGAGCTGCATCCCAGTACTTCTCTCCTTCTCCCTGCTTGTTTTTTAACATTACATAATTAACGTATATAGTTTACATTTACTTTAGTGCTTTTGTTTTACAATACCACCTTCAGTCACTATTGCAGCACTTAACATGTTAACTTAAAAAACAGAGGTTTGGCTCTTTGAGGGAGATAGTCCACAGTGTGTGAATCTTGGCAATACGCTTAATATTTTGATAGGGTGGGTTGTGGCTTTTTGAGATAATTTTTATGACTTGCTTATGTTTGATGGGGTTTCCTTTTGGGTCTAATGCCACTTTTCTGAGTTTCCAAACCAGATTTGCTGCTGTTCTATGACAGTTGTTGTTGAGATGGTAAGACATGCTCAGTGTTTTGATCATCTTTTAAAAGTCTTTGTGTTTTTGAGCTGGCAAATTAAGACACTTTGAGCAGTTGAATGCTTTCCTGGAATATTTAGTGAGTGTAAAATATATGATCAGATGAGCTTGGGCACACATTGGCAGAATAGTTTAAGAAACTGCTGTTTAGGGAATTTAAGATTTCTCTCTGCTGGTGGTTGCTGCCACCCACTGTGGTTGTCAGTTTTAATCAGCACCCAAAATCTGTCTTGTTGCTAAGTCAAACCCATCTTCTTTGCCAACTTTAAACTAAGCCATCACATTTTGCAATGAGTTGAGGGTAGGCACGTGTGCTCCATCCCAGCAGCTCCTGTGTCGGTTGTGCCCTGTGGGTGTAACTTTGATAGAAGAGAGGGCAGCTACAGTGGCTGCAATTTAAAATGTCCCATGTTCCACCATCTAACGTCTGTGACAGATGTATGCCTGCTAGCCAAAGCGCATGTTTAGGTATCTCACTGGGAACGAAGATACTAGAAAGGGAAATCTGTGGCTGGGTTTATGTTATCCTCAAATTATTTTTCACAACAGACGTTTTTGGCAAATTTCAGCAGACAATCTCAATGTCACGTTCTTGTTTTCCATACCTACTTCCACCTTTGGATGGAGCTTCTTGCAGCCGCCCTGTTCTTTGTGAATGCCTCTTACTCCTCCTGCTCTGGTTTTCTTTCATCCCTTTGTTGTTCTTTTCCATCCTGTGTGTTTGCTTTTCTTTCAGGATAAAAATAGATAAAAGTAGAGAGAAATCATCCAGGCCCTCAGAAGCATTGCAGGCCAAGGCCAAATCAGCAGTTCCTGTAAATCATTCCTGCTGGGGTTGTCCTCTGTGGGAAAGAAGCAGTGGGAGGGAAAAATAAAGTACAGAGATGGAAAATGACAGTGTTATTAAACAGATCGTGGTTTTACTGCCCACACCTTTGAATAAAGGTCCTGTTGTTGCCTCTCTAGTGGAGAGGACTGGGCAGGTGGAGGTTATCAGCTCATTAGGTAGGTCGGAGAGAAGGCTTTGCCTCTCAATAGATCTGGTTGTTGCAACTTCCCTTAGTTCTCTCCAGTTTTTGTGTATACACCTGGCTGGTCAGGACCTTGTGTCCTTGTAGAGGAAGAAAAATGCTTTGTTTAATTTGGCAAGGAAAATTGAGTGTCCAGGATGAAACTGAGTAGGACTGTGTATCAGACCTGGGCCTTGGAGGACATTGTAGTGTTTCTGGTGTCCAGAAGTAGATTCTCAGCCACTTTGTTGCTGGTGAGTGTTTTTTATCATTGAAATGTGCCATTTCCTCCATTAGGCTTATGCATGTGGGCTTAGAGGTGATGAATGAATTCATTGTGAAAGAGTCTGAAGCTTCTGTTGCAGTTGCAGTGTTTCAGCCTTAAGAAAAATTAGACTGTAATGTAGCAAATCTCAAAAGTTGGGCCCTCTTCCCAAGCAGAGGGAGAGCACCTTATTTTTGCTCATTTGTCTTAATCTGTGATTTTGTGAGTCATTAGAAAGAGTTCCATGCTTTGAAAAATATTAATAATATTTGAACGTAGGTATGATGGAATAAAATAAAATTGATAAGGAAACTTGTAGCAGATTTAAATGAAAATATGATTGCTTAGACAATTCTTTAAAAAAAAGTCCCACCATCTTGCAAGCAGGTGGAGAGGCGTGTGCTGCCAGCTCACCAAGGACCTGAGAAAACTTTTTTTAAGTATCATTTTGGCAGTGGGTCACTGTTCTTAGAAATCTGTCATTGGGCTGAGTTTGTAGTTTATGTGGATTAACAGGCTGTGAATGCTGCCTAGTTTCAGCCTTTGAAATGCATCAGTGCTCTGAGAACAAAACAGTGCAATTTACATTGTCAATACTTTTTTCCTGTTAAAATCTCGGTTACAAGACGAATGACTGTTTATCCAAAGCTTTTGTCCGTTCAACTCTCAGCCTGCAAGCTTTTGTGGAACAAAGCTGACTTTCTTCCAGTCTGCTCTTAAACAGTCTTGCTCTCTGGTAATATTACTGTACTTTTATTGTGTGTCACTTTCCTTTGTGCTTTCAGTTGTTTCAAGCACCTGAGGACTGGTGGCCGTTATCTCTAGGTAGTGCTCAAGTATTGTAACCTGCTCTGAGGGAACTGACACTGGAAATGCCCTCTTGGAGGGCTGAGATCTAATGAGAAGGATTGTGTCCATATCTGGCCTAGTAATCATGATGATTGACTTAGAAAATGAGTTGTAATGTGTATATTTAAGAAATAGAACTCCTTCAAGCTACTGTCCTAGATGCAAATACTATTTTGAAAATGTAGCTTTGAGACTCAACAGAAATGATTATTTGTGTTCACTTACCTGGAAATTTTACTTCCTTTCCTGCCTCCATGAACCACTTTCATATGTCCATAATTGGAATGTGTCTTAGGTATGAATTCCTCTTTTCTAGGTACAAAAATACCTTGTATTTTGGTGTAACATAATTTGTATTGTATATAGGGCTTTTATTTTATCGCTGCTATAGGTTGCTGTCAGTCCTGAGGATCTTTCTATAGTGGACGTGGTTCATGTCTGCAAGGTTAGTGAAATTAGAGGGGTGAAATTTTCATCTTTTATTCAACTATATTTTTACCTGGAGGCAAGCACAATACAGTTTACATTTCCCCTCCACATCTTGTCTGTATAGGTCACTACTTATTCCTCTTGTAACTGATTTGAGTCTTTTAACATGAAAAAAAAGGACATGTAGTGATAGAGCTTTTCATTTGCACAGTTCTGATCAGACAGTAAGCAGCAAACAAGTGAATTAAATTAATGGATTGATGACATGTTTTCATCCCTTCATCCCATGCTTCTTCCCTTAAAGCTGAAAATATTTTGCCTTTTCAGATACACGGATAATTTTGTGGTGTGAACAAAAGAGCAAGCCGTGTCTAGAGAAGCGACTTTGGGAGTAGCTTTGAGCAAGCCCTTCATCTTTTTATCTCTTTCCTTCTATTGCTATTTAAGCTATTGACTCAAACTTGGAGACATTTATCTATAAAGCATTTCACAAATGTTGAAATATCGTAGAAAAGTATTATCAGTTCCTTCTGCATTGTGTGAGACTGCACCCACTGCTCTTTTTCTGTAGTCATTATTTGAAATGAGCAGTGGTGGTAAACTTTTTTTTATCCTCTTCAAGTAAATTAGCTTAATATAGAATCTGGTAGGAGAATGTGCTGTATTCTACAGTCATGTTTTAGACATCTCAGTATGGAGGGCATGGCAGTATGAACTCAGAAAGCAGCTGTTCCGCCCTTGCCATGCGGATTATTCAAGTTGAAATTTAAGTCAGCAGTTTGGCTTTTCTAAGGTTTATAGCATATTGTCATTCTCATTTTAATAGGAATTATCCATATGTGAAGAAAAACTGGAATGCCAATCTTGTTATAATGCTCCGTGGACATACTGAAATCCACTTCAGATTTGTAAATCTATTGCAAAGCTTGCTTCATTGAGAAGCTTTTTTTCCTCATTGTACCTTTTGTTTGTAGTTCTTTAATCTAAAGTGTCTACAAGGAAGATAGCTTTGAAACCTTCTTGAAAATTAGTTTGGCATTATTACTACGGATGCATTTTAAAATAAAATCAGGAATTAAGATGTCAGTAAAGAAAAGTAGTGGTCTTGTTTTGGGTGGAGCAAGCAGCTGGACCACATTAGCAGTTAATCTGATAACTTCTCCCTCCCCCAACTTCTTTCTGGTACAGAGAAAAATTTCTCTGGAACTTGACAGTATTTGTAAGCAACATGTAACAGAAACAGGCAAAGCCCCTCCTGGAACAAAAATCTCTGATGACCCAAAAGCATCAAATAAAACCCAATTCTATCAACACTTGTTTCAATTTCAATCCTTTTATAAATAAAGCTTTCTGTATATGCTTTCTGGTCCTGTTGTAATAGCTGTGATTTGCTTGTGTTTAGGATCTTGATGGCTTGTGAGCACACAAAAGGGATCGTAAGCTTTTGATGTCTCAGATTTGAAAGTAAATCTTTGTGAAGAGAATTTGTGTCTTTAAGCGTAAAGAGAGTTATCTTTTGAGAAAGGATGCCGTTCTTCATCGTAGTTGGTTTTGTTTTGTTTTTTTTTTTTCCCCTGAAGCCCTCTCCTTCAGTTTCTTTTAAATATAGAAAATTCTTGTATTTTAATAGTGGCCAGGAGCTGTTCTCACGTTTCACGAGACATTATTGAATGGCCTTATTGGAACATTGCTTCCTGGACACTATTATTAGTGTAGTAGCTGAGAGAGATACGAGCAGCTGCAGAGTTTCGTTCTGAGTGTCTGGATGGGTGGGTTGGGGTGGCATTCCCAGAGTGACAAGCAGAAGCGCTGGGGGATCCCAGGAAGGCATTTTGCTTGGAAAATAGTTGACATTAGCTCAGTGGTTTGTGTTTCTGTCTCCCTTCTGAGGGATCTTCATAGTGTGACTTTTTAGGTGATTCTTGCCATAGCCTGCCAGAGATTTCTGCCTCCCTCACCTCATTAAATGTCTTTAGCTGCCTGTTCTGGTGAAAATTTACAAAGCAAATTTAGGTGAATCTTCTAGTTCGAATATTAAGGAAGAGCAGGAAAGGTTGCATGGGTTTTAACACATGGTAGCATGGAGACATGCTCAGGTTTCCTAAGAGAGTTTGGGACAGAGCTATTAGGACAGAATAAAGGCTGAATCAAGTTCTTTCTGAAGTATGTAACTCTGATCCATTGCTAGGCTTTGGAAGAGGTATGGTTTAGGTTTTTAGAGTAATTTTCCTTTGCTTTCATGCATCTGCTGTTGCTATTTCCTACTCAGTAGTAATTTATTGAGTAGGAGTAATTTACTCAAAGAGCAAGAACAGAATGAATGACGTCTGGTGATGGCGTTGCCACAGGCCACTGATGTTACAGAGGAGAGGGTTCTCTGCTGGCAAGTTATTAACAAAACCAATAGGAATGTTGTTCCTAGGATTTTTTTCTTCCTTTTCTTTTTAGGGCTTTTGTAGCCCTAAAAAATAGCGGATGGAATGCATTGATGTCAATAATTAGTAATGTCAGAGAAAGACAGCATGTCAGTTCTCTTCTCTTAAGGAGTGCTGTGGTAGGGTTTCTTGCTTGCTTGTTTTTTGAAGTTACTTGCTTATTCGCAGTCTTTGCCTCCAGAGTGGATCCATTATAAAGCTCTCTAGCACAGTTTTCTTCAGCCTTTTCAGTTGAAGGATTCTCTAACCTTTTCCAGGAAAAAAAAAATCCATACTATTTTGTACAACATTGTAATATTACTGTGATAGCTTTCCTTTATTGAGCATTCTTGAGTGAATCTGCGCATTTGTTTTGCTTTTCCCCTGTCTTTTTTGTTGGCTTAAACCTGTTTGGTTTGGTTACTGGCAGTCACTTCACAAGTTGTATTTTGATGCATTATGGACTATTGCTCCTTTCTGGATCAAAGCCCACAGGAACATTTTAGTGGTATATGTAGTATAGGGAGCTGATAATTCTTCGGTGTCAGTAAACAGTTTAATTGATTTTTGTTTGTTTTCTTAAGTTATGATGATGTTTGTCTGTGAGGTGGTTTAATGTTTTTGGAATGGTTTAGATTCCAGTAAGATACATAGTTATCATTGTAAGTGGGTAGTGAATGTGATAGGGAGAATTCAGAGTTGTTATGTACGTGCCCGTCTGTTGTGTCTAAGTAAAATGAAGTGTGTCTATCTGACAATGGCTAATCCTTCTGCATATGAAACAATTAATGATTTTCCCTTCTACGTGAATTCCTGATTTACCCTATAATCATGCAGTGAACGGCTTGGTGTGCCAAGCCGCAACCCATTCTAAATTCTTGGTAATGGTTTCCGGTGTTCTATTTGTAGCATCGTTTTTCTGCCATGTAAAGTATGTACAATTTAAGATGCATAAATATGAGATTAGTCTTAAAAATAAACAAACAAACCTCTTAACCTACATAGCACTTAAAAAAAGAATCTGAAGTGTGTAAGGCATTTTAGATGCTAGCCTTTCGACATCCTGCGAAGTAGGTTGGGCTGCTAGTTCTGTTTACAGATGGATGAAGTGAGAGACGAGTGATTAGATAAGATTGCACATCAAATCTTTGTTGGAGATAGAGTTAGTAATTAGGAGGCCCTGAAATTTGACCTTATTACCCATGCATTAGAATGTCTTACAAAACAGAATAGTTTGCAGACGTTGGGATTGTGTTGAGAATTGTATGACAGTTTCAGACTACCTGTTCAGTTTCCTAAGCAGTGATCAGAACTGTTGGTGTAGGTGCTTGCAGATTTGAAGATGATGTGTTGGTTTTTAAATGCATGGTTTTAGCACATAGTCGTGCTAAATGTTCCAGCGAGGCGGTGACTGCATGTCTTTGATTGTTTGTAGTCTCTGGAATATGAAGGACATGGGACTCTGTTTACCTTGGTCCCCTGTTAGAATCGGGAATGTGTGGGTTTCTACTGGGTGGAAACATACCTCAAATACAGCAGTCAATTCCAGAACTACATCTGGTCAGGCAATAGTCTATTGGCACTGCACCAGTCGTAGTACAGAGGCTTTGACTTATCCAAACCTCACCTTGTGCCCAGCAGTCCTTTCAGGCTGATGGCGCAGGTGGCTGTCCCACCCTATGCACGTGCTAACCCTGCTGCGGGCGGTGGTCCCCTCACCTCGTCCTGCCTCCCTGCTCCTACTGCTTAGTCTGCCTCAGATGCAGCTGTACCCTTCCAAGCTCACTTTTCTCCTTTTCCTGTCTCAGTGACCCTACCAACTTAGTCTCTGCCCTAACAGAGAGTTACTACTGAGACCAGTCCTAAACTTAGCCCTAAATTGTTTCTTCTGGGCCCATCCTTAGTCCTAATTTGGTGGCTGCAGCCATTAGCAGATACAAGCCAACAAAGCAAATTTTCCCTGCTGATGCTAACATCTCCCCAGCATTTGGCAAACCCTTGCTGAAGCCAGCAATGAGTATTCCTGCTGGCTGCTACCCTGCCCTAAAAGTAACTGACTGAATTTTTGGATCCTTCTCTTTCTGTGTCTTGACAGTGGTAACTAATAACAAATGAAAATTATCTGAAAACCCTGCAAGTGAATCCTAACTCAAGTCTTGCACTAACACAAACCAGGTGGCTCCCACTGAACTGAAATCTAAATCTTACTTGCTTAGTTCCAGTGTTTTACATTGATTGATTTTGGACAAATGTCTTAAATTAGAGTAGCATGAATCTTTGGAACCCAGGAGTGAAGATTATAAATTGTATGTGAAACCAGTGTGGCTTTTGTTTACGCCAGTGGGAAAGATGAAGACAAAATGAGAATCATAAGCACGTTGGGGTTTTTCATGGGCAAAGGTCAGCAAGCCAGCTTAATTGTAGGTTGCCAATAGTCACAAAGTTTTCGATTTTTCAACGTAATTTGGTATTAGTAATGTCACTTGCCTTATAAAGCACTTTCTTAATCTCTTATTACTAATAAGGAGAAGAGGATGGTTGTGCTCTAAGTTGACATCAGACCAAGAATGCAAGAGGACTGTTTATACAGAGGTTCCCATGGGCACATGCCTGCTTTGGGATTTGGTCTCTGAATTGAGACAGATAGCTGGGGAAGATTCCACCCCCACCCCCCTTGCTAACCTTATCTGAGAAAGAAAACATGAGTGCTTTTCCTTTCCTTTTGTATCCATATAGCTAACTGTTGGTGAACGATTTGTCTCATCTGTCTTGGTGGCACTCTGTTTAAAGTTTTAAATACAGAAGGAGTAGATAATGATTTTGTGTATCTTTTGCTGAGAAAAAATAATTTCTGTGGGGAAAACTCTGTTCATTTACTAGACTGTAATTAGGAAATCACCATCTCCCTTCTCCCCTCAGTTCTATAGAAGCTATGCAACTGTGAACGTTGTTAAAAACTTACCTTGCTAACTTTGTACAAGGTTCCCAGGCTGATCTTTGGTATGTTTTACCTTGGTTTTGGTATAGGTTGCTGTGATGTAGAAATAGGAGGGATCAGCTTTGTGATACTCATGTTTGCTTTAAATTTGCTTCTGTTACTGCTAACTCTATACTCTAAATAAATATGGGATTAAATCACTTGTTTTGAAAGAGTGGGCTGTGCTGGAGAAAAGTGATATTGTGCTGTGGGTTTTGGCCACAGGAGCAGAGAGGTCTTCACAAAGGAGTGAGTTTGACCTTCTTTTTATTTTTCATTAGAGGTTTCTTTCCCTTCAAACTTCTGTCTCTTCTTGACATCCCAGCGCATCTCTTCTTTCTCTTGCATCACCCCACAGTTATGCAGTATTTCTGTGAGCGTTCTTGTGGCCGGTAACATAAATTAGTACAAGTTGCACTTCCATCTTTAAATGTGCTTCTGAAGAAACAAAGACGAAAAAGAAACAACTATTTGAGATGTACCAAGGGCCTATGTTCACCTAGATGCACATTTGTATCCTGAACCTTGCACACGCTAGCTGCAAAACTGTGATGGTAGGAGGTAGAAAAACCCTGCTGGAGCTTCCAGAGGAAAAGCAACTGATGCTTTGCAGCATTGTGTCTGGGGTTAGATGTTAACTCTTGCTATCAGTGCAAACTCCCTAGTTCCTGGTTAATATAACTTCTGTAAGGGCCAGAGCCTGTCTGTGAGAGACTTTATCCTGTGCTGAAGGTTTTGGTGCAAGGTGGCAGGCACTGGAACTCCCCCCCTCCTTCTCGACCTTTTTTCCATCCCCATCCCTGCCTTGGCTTTCAGGACTCCTGTCCGTGGTTTAGTGGTGTAGTATCTTGGGTGTGATGGTACTTTGCATGCTTAAATGGCTTTCACGCTGTAGACGTTTTAATTTTAGTGTTACTATGCTATTGGTATGTCACCTGTCGTCAGCACAAATTGGTTTGGTATTGGACCCTGGATGTAGGGGTGTCTCACACAATCTTTATGTGACTAACAATTGCAGAGCCGTGCTTCCCAGTGTTTGCTCTCACGTGTCCTTGCAGAATGTTTTGGGTTTTTGTTTTAGTTTTTTGTTTTTTTTTTTTTTTTTCCCCTGCCTGCTCTGTGTCTTCTCCTGGAAGACGTAGCTGTCACTTCTGTTTAAAAAAATTATTTGTATAATCTCTCTTTTCTATGCACTGAAGCAAAGGAATTGAAGTATAAATTATAGCAGAACTTTTATTGTAAAGTCTCTGGGGAAAGTGGATATTGTGCTTTCCTGTCTTGCATGTATGAGGCTGCAGCGTGTATCCACTATGCTGGATTCTTCCTTAATCAAATGTGCCGGTATGCTTCCTCTTGAATAATTTTCCTTGTAACTTTTTTTAAGTTAGGTACTTATGCTTGAAGCATTGCCTGAACATTTAATCACTTTGGATGGATGGTAATGAGTAATGTTCATATTGTGATCCTGTGAGCTCCCACTGGTATTTGTATATGTGCTTGTGTGTTGTATTCTGATATCTGTGTATGCCTCATCCATGACAGAAAATGAAGGGAGAAAAATTTACTAACAGAAAAACTTGTAATTCAGTCCATATACTTTCTTTGATATGTTGTCCTTTCCTAGACAGGGTTATTATTTGCATTGCAGGATTTAAAGTTGAGGGCAGAATAGCCTGAATCACTCTGTCAAACTAACAGAGAAACCGTCACAATTGGTACAATTTAAAACAGTATCATTTCTGCAGTGGTCATCGTGTAGAAAGAGAACCTCATACATCTTATTGTAAGCATGATGGTAGTATTTCTTGCACATTGTGGATGACTGAACTGCTAGTGGTAGTCTTAGAGGCTTGCTAGCCAGTGATCATTTATGTAGAGTAACTTATGCAGAAAAACTGTCCGCAAAACTACAAGCCTCAAATCTCACCCAGCTCAGTTGTTATACACCGTGGCCTCTAGTAGGGCTTTGGCAAGTGCACCTTTTTTGAATAATGTGAAAGACCTCATCAAGCTGTTGCTGATAATTAGGTCTGACATAGCTAATACCTGAAATACAGGCAGGACAGTCATGTGGCCAAATCATGGCTTGTCAGCAGTGAATGTGTTTGTATTGAGTTGCCTGTGTTGTTTTGGGGAAGGGAGCGTTGCGTAAAGAACATCTAGAAAAATTTTGTACATGCTTTGTCCATTCTGTGCTGAAATAAAAGATTATAGTTCTTCTATGTCAAACGGTTATTTATATATTTAATTAGAGTATGAGTGTTCCTTGTTTGATAAAAAGAGATTGGTAGATGCGCAGACATTGTGAAATACTGCAAACAGGTTGATTTTGAGTATTTGATAGTCACAGGAAGTGCCCATGTTGTCAATGCTTCCTAGTACTGAGGGAATTCAGGCACAGCAACGTTTAACTATGTATCTTTTTTATTTACTATTGACCTCCAGTGTTTCCCCTCTTTTTTAATGGATTATAATAATGTTGGATTAAGTAACACTATCATGCAATCTATCAGATGCTGTTGTTGCTTTTTTTTAATGGCAAGGCAAGCAATTTAGGAAAGGAAAGCAACTAAAGCGTAAGTGCACAGAAATGTCTCCGTGCTTGGTAGCTGAAACTGCAGAGAACATGACCAAGATCATTTAACTGTCGCATTAGATAAAATAATCCTCTAGCAACCTGAGATTTCTGCTGGCATCGTTTCTGCAGAAGAAATTTACAATGTGCAAATGCTGGCTTTTAAGTTTAAGAAAAAGCACAAAGAATTATTTTCTGTTCCCTTATTGCCTTCCTGTGTTCTGTACATCAAAATGTTCTTGTTTATATAAACAAATGAAAATATATTTAGCTTGCTAATAAATGCAAGGGGGCTGCTTTAAAGCAATTCATATGGAAATTAGTCATATTGTAAGCAAATTCCTAAGAGAGATGGTGGGAAGATAAGTACATGATGCAATCTGGAGTAGAGAGTCTTTTTTCCTTTAAAGAGCTTTGCATGGGTGTATTTTGTTGCTTTCTAGCTTTAAGACTTTCTTAATTTTAGCTTCCCGCTATCAGAGGAAAAGTCTTTATCCATTGAGCCTTTTTGCCACAGTAATGCACATAGTCAGAAACAGTTGTCGCTGCTTTCAACCAAAGGTGGCCATTTGCTCAATTGTCTTCATGATTGTTTCCTCCACTTTCTTTTTGAGCTAGAAAAGAAAAGAAGACAAGGCCAACCAAATAAAAAAGTTTACAATTCAAGGAAAGAAAGGTAATGGAACAGTCTTTGGCATTTTTCTGAATTACACATTCCTGCAGGTAGCAGGATGAGCAAAACAACTTTCCCTATTAATGTTTCACTTGGAGCCACAGAATGGATTATGAAATTCCTGCAGTCGAGTGAAACTTCAAATATAGAAAACACAAATAAGAAAAAAATGTGGTGAGCTTGTGACTTGCGTTATATGTAGTTTCCTTTTTTTTTCTTTGGTATTCCCAGTTTTCTAAAACTCTTTCAAGCCTTAGACGTGGAGAGAGCATGAACGTCTGTGACTGAAACCCCTTTGAAAGCACAAAGAATGCCAAAGAAAATCTAGGTTTGCAGCTGTCTAAAGCAACTTCCAGCTGATAACCTGGCTCTCTCGCACCCTATTCTTTATTATACAAGTCTGGCTGCTGAATTGCTTCAGTGTAGTGCTGTGCTATGAGCAGCCAGAGGTTCCTTTGGTCCAGTCAACAGGAGGTTAGTCAAGCTTCACAGAAGAAGTGTTAATTCTGGTTTATTGAGTCATCAAGCCCGTTGCTGTTTCAAATAAATAGGAGATAAATTGGAACAAATGTTTGCATCTTATTCCATTTGGTCTGTTTGGCTGTATCGCAGCATATTATTTAAGTTGCATCACAGGAATCGGTACTGTGATTTTTATTTTTTTCTCTAGTGTATTGCTAGCTCTTTTGTTTTTTTTCCTTTTGTCTTTTTGTTTTTCTCTGATTTCTGTGATGTTGTTAGACTTTTTTGTTCTTTTTTTTTTTTTTTCTTCTAAACCAAGTATAAATCAAACTTGTCAGGGAAAGGGAGTTTCTTACTAGTGTGTAAATACTAGGTACAGAAATGAAGAAATGATCCATGCAAGAATTAGTGCCATAAAAATGTTAGGATATTATTTATATAAGCATCAACGCTTCTTTTTCCTGAAGATGGCTGGATATCCTGGAATGTGCTGTAATGCCTTCTGGTTTTGCCAGTTCATATCTAGCCTCGTGAAATCTCCCTCACCTCAATTAGTTGAATCATATCACTACTGCAAAAAAGGATACCAACATTTGTAGAAGTTCCATATGTAGTTTGTCAAGGAACATATAGTGAACCAATGACACAGCATGGTGTGCAAGAATGGAAATTGTGACAACAACTAATACTTAGAAAAATCTGGAGGAACTTCAGGTGCAGCTATGAGCAAATTAAGCTGTTTCCAGCTTTCATGACTCCTAAGTTACTAAAATAAGCCCCTTAATTGCTAACTTTTAAAAGTTTTTAATAAATATTGATTTACTAATCTCACGTATTCACACAAAGTGAATGTGACTTCATGGGCATGCCTTTATAGGATGATGAAGAATTTGGCAGCTGAAGGATTAAACATCTGGTTAGTTGCTTGTGATCTAGGTCAGATATGAATCTGGTGATCTGGATAATAAACCCCCAAATTGTTGGCAGTTACCACAAAGTAGGTTTTCACTGTAAATTAAAGCTTAGTGCATTTGTCTAATGTTATGTAGAAGTGAATGTAGAGTTGCCGGATCATCCATTTTTGTTCTGTTGTACTGTTAAAAAGAACTTTTTAGCAAAATTCTTGAAAAATGTTATTGCAAAATACAGCCAGGAAATGAAACAACATTATACATGAAGACACTAGCCTTAATATGAGGTTATGTTTAGTTTGGTTCGTTTGACATATTTTAAATGAATGAGGAGTAGTGATGAGGATACTAATTTCTTTATATGTAGTTGAAGCTACTGCTTCTTTAACCTTGCTATATTGAGTCATCAAGGTTAAGATTTATAGTGGCTATCTATTTCTTATAGTGGAAGATCTGCTTAAATATTGTTATAGTTCTGCCTCCAGGTTGCATAGGGATTATGCCGGTGCCTGTAGACTGATTTGTCTGAAAAAATAGATCACTCAATCCCCAAAGTGCTATTTTTCATAATATAGATGTCTTTTTCAAAGATTTTAATTGTAGTTTCATGTATCTTTTTTCCCAAAGAATAATTAATGCTTTTTTTAACATACAAACAGCGTAAGTTCTTCCCACTGTTTTAAAAACCAGGTATTTAAGATGCGTAGGTATACTCTAGTGAAATAGCAGTATACTGTTTCATTACCAATGTACCTGTAGCAGAAGTGGTGAGAGTAAGACCTAGCGAACTGAATAGCTGAATACGTTATTCAGTAATAGATTCTAGCCTGCTGATACCCTAGAGGCTGAAGTACCTTCCCATGTAATAGCTGGGGCACAGTGTGAGTCAGTGACTTTGTCAAAGTCTATACATGGGCTGGAACATAAAACGAAGTCTCTTGAGTCCTGTTCTTTCTACTTTATGCATGAAGCCAACTTTCCTAATTCAATATATTTATTTCTACTTTTAAACACAATTTATGCCAAGGCACTTGAGTACTGGTAGACATGCATTGCTTTCTTTTTTTTTTTAAACTTTCTCAGCGTGCTTTGCTAGCATGAAATCATTGCGCCCTCCTCCTTCAAAATTCCTGCCTAACCATAGCTGTTCTGAGCTTGGGATAATCACACTCTGACATGCATACGGAAGCTGGGCAGGTAGTTTGCAGCTAGCCTATGCTGACAGACCCTTGCCACGTGCAGTGTGCAGATACCTTTTTGATTTGGGAAGAAGATATGGCCCAGTGCTGTGGCGCTGCTGCAGCCAGCCAAGGGACTCTCAGTCATGCAGGGTGTGTGCAGGACACCAATGTGCACTGCATTTGGCAGCTGCTGAACCACTATAAATGATATCATCAGAGTCATCCTTTGTGTATGTCTTGCTGTGGGTTCATAACTTATCTTTAACCCAAAGCAGGTTGCTTCATGTTTGAATCCAATTTTCCTTGCAGTACTGCTGCATCAGTTAGGTCTCGTGGTTTTTAAAAGAATGTGCGCACTGGGTTGCTTCCTCTGTGTGTGCTGCGTGTCCTTGGAGGTCCTTTTCCCATAGGTGCAGGATTTGCACAAGCCCAGGGATGTCTGTTTGCATCTTGGTCCCATGTTTAATTGTAGAGTTACATTTGCACATGGGGGAAGTAGCAGAAACAAGGGTAATGCTGCACATTGGTCAGGGATTTCAGGTGTGCCCATTCAACGTGCTATTTTACTTAAATTACCAACTCACTGTTTCTAATACACAGTTATGTGTACGTGCTTTATGTCACAAAAGAGTGTCTCAGTTCTGTTGATGTTGAAAATGAAAAAATTGTTCTTTTAAAAAAATCTATTTGCACACGTTGGCTCCTAATGTTACTCAGTGGGGATGGGAGTAATGAATACAAAGACTTTGAGATGCCTTATGAAATACTGGTTTGAGACACTAACTGAATAACAGCTTTTCTGCATATATTTCTGCCTGTTACACCCTTTGAGAATTGAATTCTGTGTTTCAAACTGCCTTTTTATTTGCACTAAATGCACTGTCATGTTTTCCCTGAACTACTTTTGGAAATACTTGGTGAGCCAGAGCACAGAAGTGTTCTTCCTGTGTGTAGACCTTTCCTCACCTCAAATACTCAGCAGTCACATGTGCAGGGGTTATCATTCTGGTTTGAACTTTGTTCTGGCTGTTGAATGTGTTAAATGCTCTGCGATCAACAGGACAGCAGTTAATGAAAGTACAGGTCATCAGTGTTTAGTTTTGAAGTGGAAACTGGCTGTGTGAGGGGAGATGTATTTCATGTTACTTCATAATGTGGAAGCAAGCGAGCTGGCTGGACTTCTGTGTGCTCCTCTTCAGAGCTGCTCACCTGCTTTTGCCTGAATGAATTGGTGGAGGAGGGTGGGGGGCTGCATGGTCTTTCATGTTTTGTGGTCCGAGTGTAGTTCAAGATGCCGTTCAGTGCAACACTTGTGTGTAGTATCTCTCCAAATGCCTTATGTGAGTAATTCTCCTCATGTTTGGATCATGGATAGGTGAAGTCTTCCAGTGTCATTAATAGAAAATTAAAAGAACAAGTTTCAGTTCTTCAGCCCAGAAGCACTTTGCTGGGCTGCATGCTTACGACTGAAGTACAATGCTGTGATAGTGACATAAAGTGTAATGCATCCTGATACTCTAGAGTGCATAATGAAACAAAGACATTACAGAGTTGGAAAAAGTGGGATTACTAAATGTTCTATGATAATCTCATTCCAGTCTTTCGAACTATGCATTGATTATTTGAATTTGGGTCATAAAGGTCTGCTTTAGGCATGTTTATATAATGAACAGATTACACTGTGGGTCCAACAATACATTTTAATGTATAATTGGTTGGTTGATGAGAAGCTCAATGTGAGCTAGCACATTGCGCTTGCAGCTCAGAAAGCCAACTGTATCCTAGGCCGCATCAAAAGAAGCGCGGTCAGCAGCCCTTCTACTCTGCTCTCATGAGACCCCACCTGGAGTCCTACATCTAGCTCTGGGGCCCCCAACATAAAAGGGACATGGACCTGTTGGAGCGAGTCCAGAGGAGGGCCATAATGATGATCAGAGGGCTGGAGCACCTCTCCTATGAGGACAAGCTGAGAGATGAGGTTGTTCTGCCTGGAGAATAGAGGAGACTCCAGGGAGGCCTTACAGAGGCCTTCCACTATCTAAAGGGGGCCTACAGGAAAGACAGAGAGGGACTCACTATCAGGGAGTGTAGCAACAGGACTAGGGGTAATGGTTTTCAACTGAAAGAGGATAGATATAGATTAGATACTAGGAAGAACTTCTTTACTGTGAGGGTGGTGAGACACTGGAAGAGGTTGCCAGGAGAAGTTGTGGATGCCCAATCCCCTGTTCAAGGCCAGGCTGTATAGGTCTTTAAGCAACCTGGTCTAGTGGGAGGTGTCCCTGTCCATGGCAGTGGTGTTGGAACTAGGTGATTTTTAAGGTTCCTTCCAACTGTAACCATTCTATGATAAACAAAACTAGGCATCTATATGTTGAATCAGGCAGATACTCTCTGAATTTGTGCCTGTCTTGCCTTCATTTTTCTTTATTCTTCCTTATTTCCCTCCCCTTGTTTTAGTTTTGAAATTTCTTCAGGTAGCCAAAACAGACAGGACTATTTTTCTATTCAGTGAATTTAGGTTCTGACTCTACCTTTGTTGTTAAATAAAAAATGCTTGCAGACATGTAAGCGAGAAGGTTCAAACAAAGTGTCTATGTCTTAGCTATGCATCTTACAAATTATTTCTGTTATAGCTGCAAATATACTGACTTTGGTGGAATGAATTAGGGAAAAAACCCACAAACCAGCAAAACACTTTACAGTCAGTTTTCTCAGTAGATCTCTTGCTTCTGGAGAGCTGGAGTTGTAATGCTGCTATTATTGACCAGTAGAGATCCTTGATACCTGTTCTCTGGCAGTTGCGTATTTTCTCATCTTGGTCTCAGTCAACACAAGTAAGAACAAAGGTAAATTGGAGTCAGCGAGTCTGTGTAGAACCGGGGCTGTTGCATTTCTCTTAGTTAGACCCTCCTGCTCTTGAAATAGCATTACAAAGCATTTCTGTCATAAGATGAAATGAAGTGGCAGTTACAAGTCTGTGTATACTATTCCCCTCCCCCCTGCCCCCCGTGGAATTTGTACCATATGCAACCACTCAAAAAACACCCCACATTTGTTTTGGTTGGTGTCAACCCTCAAAATTTCTCATGAACCTTGGTCTTTTGGAAGGAGAGGTAGGGGAGCTTAGAATTTTATGGAGTCACAATGAACCCCATCTAACAAGTTTTGCAGGTCTGATGGACTGCAGTTGGAGAGTCACAAGCACAGGGTAGGCATGCAGCTCGAAAGCTTTATCAACAGGGTGAATCCTGACCAAAAGTGCCAATTCAAAAGTAAAGCAGCCTTAGTTGCTGAAGCTAATCAACTTTAAAGGCTTCACGTTCTTTACTATGTAGCTTCTGACTGATCCTGCGTGAGAATTTTGTGCCAGCATGGCCTTCATCTCTACAGGACAGTGAGAAACAATACTGCCATGATATTGTAATTCTTTTTAAAATGCAGGTAACCCTATATCATCATGATACTAGTAAGAGCAAGTACAAACCTACTGTACTAGTTACCTGTGCTGCTGAGCCCCACTGAGCTGCTTCATCTCCCTCTCGTCTCCTTCCCCAGGTTCTGGGAGGTGCTGTTTGTGTGACTGCTCTCCCATCCAGTTGTAAGAGGTTCTCTTTTGCCTACCTGCAAACTTTCCCCAGCAAAGTGTCTGAGAAAAGCAGAGGTGTTGTATGTAGACAGTCTGTGAAGCAGGCAAGGTGCCATGGTCTGTGACTCTTGATACTGTTTTGTACTGGACACAACTCAGAACAGAAATGGAACAGGTTGGAACAGCCTAGACCTTGAATGACTGCTTTCCATTGAGTTGTGTTTGTAGACTGTGTATGTGTATTGCATCTTGTTCTTGTAAATCACGGAAAAGTGCCAGTTTAAATGGGCAGGGTAGAAAATGGTAGTCTGAGTTTGACTAATGAATGTAGAGCCTAATGCTGTTTAAGAATCCAATTTGCTTTGGAATGTCACAGCCAATGTGTTAAAGTGGGTATTATTTTCCCCTACTTCAGCATAATTTTAGTATAGAACCTGGACACGAGAAGAAACATTATTAAATTAAGTAAGACATTGCCTTGAGGAACTTTTAGTGTAGGAATTATTTTTTGGTGCTAACTGGAACTAGAAAATGAGATTAACAAGGAATTTTAAAGCAAATGTGTTATTTGGCCATGGGTTCTTTCACCTTTGCAGTTTTCTGCAACGTTCACAAAGAGCTTTTGTTTATGAGGAGCAGAAGAAAAAGCAAGAACCTATGAACTGCCACCTTGTCTTCAATTTTTATTTCAAATTTTATTTCTCATGGGGAACTAAGCATGCTTGACTTTTGAATGCATCTCTCATTCATTCACCCTAACATAAAAATGTTGTGTTAGATGACGTGACCTAGTAGGATAGTTGCTAGTACCAGTACAGTCCACTAGTTTGTTCACTGTGGTCCTGAGGACCAGCTGCGGACCACTTCTTTGTGATCTGCCAGACCCTGGTTTATTAGAAACTGTTCTGATTTACATCAATAGGACTAGGTGAGAAGCTCCTGCTGCCTACAGAAATCAACAAATGTCTATTCCAGCTGTCACTGGCAAATGCATTCACTGAACACTTCAGGGTTTCCAGTATTTTGCTGCCATATTTCCATATGTGGTAGATTGACTGAGGCTAGCTCCTGTGTTGTACAGACCTTTTATTGACTTTTATGTTTTTTTTGATAGCATAGTCTCACAACTACAAAGCAGCGGTGCAGCACAAGTGAGATACAAAACTGGGATTCCTGACTCCTTTCCTTTGGGCTGTATTGCCTTTTGTGGCAAATGAGTTGTGAATTACCCAAAATAAGGTTTGAGCAAATGAAAGTATACTTGATTTGTCTTGTGATAGACTCTTCTCTTTCATCAGAAAACTACTGCTAGTTTTGAAAAGCTTGCTATGGGATACCTGCTTCACAGTATTCTACTAACTATATGTAGTTTTTAAATACGTGCATGTTGAGTAGGTCTTGAGCATGCTTTTGTTGCAGGACTGAACTTGACCTGGCAGAGCATCCATGTTACTGCTTTGTAACAACAATGTATAGCTATTGTTCCAAGTGCTTGGGAGTTTTCTCATAAAGGTGGTGCTCCAGACACACAAAGTAAACTGCTCCCAAAGCTAAAAAAATGTTCTTCACAGGTTCTTCCAGTTAGCTGTCTGAAACTGCCTGTGAGAAATACTAGCAGAATCTTGGGAACAAGCTTTGTCAGCTGAAGAGTGGAGGCTGCTGTGAGTTGGCTGGATCAAGGATCCTGTGTTCATTCATGGTGGTTCTTCAGGGGAAAGAACAGACTTTTCAAGTACGCTAATAGATGGTTAACTTGCATTAAGGAGACCAGCTGTGAAATAAATGTTTGCAGAGTCTCTTGGTGGATTTTTATTTTTTTGTTGTTTCATTTTGGTTTTGTTTTTTAATGTAGAAAGCATAGCAGGATGTCCAACCACAATAACTATCTATGTAGCTGTACATATAACACATGCCTCTCTTGTGTGTCTATTTCAAATGACGGTGTTTGGATTGCAGTGACACTTGGAAAGGCAGGGTGGGATTAAATCTCGAGTTTGTATTCTGCATACCAGATGGTCACCTTGATAGCTGTTGTCTGCTGAGCATGAATGGGCATGGTTGTGGTGAGACAGGAGACCAAAACCTGAGGGAACACTTTTATGCCTGCTGTTATGATTACTGTTTCTCTAGCTACAGAACTTGTTCAGGTAGTTCCAGTAATGCTTTCTTTCGTGTTTTATCTTTCTGAGGGAGGAGAGGAGAATAGCATTATTTCAGTTCTCTAATACAAGAAATGTGTTTTCCATTGGAAAGTAACTTTTAATATTGCATCTTTTTTAATACTATGTTAGTTACTTAAAGAAGGGGGGAAATATTGCATTGTAGCTAAGACCCGTGCTGTCCTGTGACTTGACTTAGCTGAGTAATCACTGCTCTGGCAGTCAGTCTGTCTTTCGCTCTCTTGCTTTTAGCTTATGACTTTGATTATATGGAAAGTATGTGCCTCTTTCATGTTAGCTTGTTGTAGGTTTTCCTTTTCCTTTGAGTGTGGGAAGGAACAGGCTACTGAAGGAGCTGGATTGAAAGGTCTAATTTAGGCAAATACGTATCTTCCATTGTCCAATAACTCTGCCACTCCCACATCTGTTGAAATGTGGGGTGAATTTTAGGGTGTTCTTCACTGCTCAAATGACTCTTATCTCATAGGTAATTTGTGTGTTGAGATAAGGAACTTTGATAAGTATTTGTTTTAGTTTTGCAGCAGGAATCGATGTAATATAAAACTTAGGAGAAATCAAGGGACTTTGCATTAGGAAAGATACATTTTTTTTTTCTTAAAAGAAAAAGTCAAATAGAAGGGAGAGGACTAAAAAAAAAAAACTTACAAAAAATCATGCCCTCATCACCAGGATCAGGTTCTTTTTAATGTTTATAAGTAACTCTGTAGCTAGGTTAATTAGTCTTCCTTATGTACTTCTAATGCTTTCAGGAGTATATATCCTGCTCTGCCTCTGTGGCCATTTTTGTCACTTGTGCTAATTAGAAAGCTTTAAAAAATGAGAAAGGGGTTTCTTCTTCCATCCAGGCTAATTTCTAGTTTATTTTAAATTAATGTTCTCCCATCTAATTTTTTTCTCCTTGAAAGAAAGTACTAAAAATAGAGAAATAAAATCCATCTCCCTAAAAGAGAGAGGCTGCAAATCGTTACAGAAGGATGCAATAACCAGTGTCCAGCATGGGTGTTGTCATTCAAGCCCCCGAAGTTTGTCTTAAATGTGGCTTTGCTAGGCTAGGGTTTTCTGCTGCACCTTGCACAAAGACCCTGTGATCCTACTGCTGTTGGACTGAGATTTTTGGACTGCAGATTCCTGGTATATGGTCAGTTTACCCTGCTAATCCTTTTTTCTCTAGAGACTTGAGAATCTGTGACTCAAAGTGACATTGCTTTCAAAGCCAAAGTGTTTATTTTTTTAAAGGCCTGTGATATACTGAAAAAGGTTTAAAAAAATACTTAAGTGCATATTTTTCCTTAACAGCCTATGTTTTTTTTTCTTTGCAGAGATCAGTAATTTCCACGTAGCAGTCTGGTCACCTGTATTTCCATTTCAAAAGACGTAAGCTGGTCACTTGAGACCGAAAGTCTGTTGATTTGCCTCAACCAGAGATTGGAGAGTATTTAAGTGCTATCTCTTTAGACCCACAGAAAACTAATTGTTTAAATCGGGTTATTATTTTTAAGGCAGTTTACAAAAGAGCCCCTTTCACTGAAATCTCTGCCAAACAAGTTGCTCTCTTGTTGGTTTCGTAATCTAAATGCATAAACTGAGGTGAACCACACAGCAGTTGAGTAAATTGAATGATGATTTTAACTGGTAACATTTTCTATTTTTTTGGTAATATTTTGGGAGGACAGAGGGTGGACAACTAGAGGACAACTACTTAGTCTTTCTTATCAGCCTGGCAAAATTCAGATCTAGTCAGGCAATTATACCCCACAGTTGTCATAATATTTCACATTTGATGCCTTTTTTTTAAAATGTTTGTTTTGTTTTGTGTCAGGGATTGTTTGTTAATTACTTTCCTTTCTTCCATCAGCTCGGTTGTTTTCTGCTTGTTTCCAAGCTTGATGTATGAATAAATCTGATTTAAAAGGCACGCACATTTAAAGTTTTGTGAGCAGCCAGGACAGTTTGTACCAGTGAGTGCTAAAGCTTGAGCTGTAAAGCCAGTACAGCTGGACTGCAGAACGATAGACATGCAGTGTTTATCCTACAGTCTCAAGTTGAATAATTAACATATGCTGATGATGAATATTCAGCAGTCAGCCTGCAGTCAGACAGACCACCCTTTTATTCCCAGTGCTGTCTGAGCCCAGTTGGACAATAGATCTTGTGAATTTTCATAAGATGTCAGGGAGAAGGAATTGTAAATTCTCCTGGTTTTCATCCCTAAATCTCACAAAGTGCTGCTGCACTAAATGCTTTAGTAGTATAATGCTTCAAAGTGTTTTATTGTTTCCTTGATAACCAAAATAACTGTTGCATTGGAATCATAGACTCATAGAATGGTTAGAGCTGGAAGGGACCTTCAAGATCATCTAGTTCCAACCCCCATGCCATTGGCAGGGACACCTTCCACTAGACCAGGTTGCTCAAAGCTCCATCCAACCTGGCCTTGAACACTTCCAGGGATGGGGCATCTGCCACTTCCCTGGGCAACCTCTTCCAGTGTCTCGCCACCCTCACAGTAAAGAATTTCTTCCTAATATCTAATCTACCCTCTTTCAGTTTAAAACTGTTACCCCTCACCCTATTGCTATACTTCCCGATAAAGCGTCCCTCCCCATCTTTCCTATAGGCCCCTTTTAGATAGTGGAAGGCCTCTGTAAGGCCTATCTGGAGCCTTCTCTTCTCCAGGCTGAACAACCCCAACTCTCTCAGCTTGTCCTCATAGGAGAGGTGCTCCAGCTCTCTGATCATCTTCGTGGCCCTCCTCTGGACTCGCTCCAACAGGTCCATGTCCCTTTTATGTTGGAGGCCTTAGAGCTGGACACAATACTCCAGGTGGGGTCTCACGAGAACGGAGTAGAAGGGCAGAATTGCCTCCTTCCATCTGCTGGCCATGCTTCTTTTGATGTGGCCCAGGATACGGTTGGCTTTCTGGGCTGCGAGCTCGCGTTACCAGCTCATGTTGAGCTTCTCATCCACCAACATCCCAAGTCCTTCTCCTCAGGGCTGCTCTCAATCCATTCTCTGCCCAGACTGTATTTGTGCTGGGGATTGCCACGACCCACGTGCAGGACCTGGCACTTGGCCTTGTTGAACCTCATGAGGTTTGCATGAGCCCACCTCTCAAGCCTGTCCAGGTCCCTCTAGATGGCATCCCTCCCCTCCAGTGTGTCGAGTGCACTGCACAGCTTGGTGTCATTGGCAAACTTGCTGAGGGTGCACTCAGTCGCACTGTCCATGTTACACTGCTAGCTGCATGACATGGAGTAGCAATAATCTCTTCATGTATAATTTCAGCATAAGGTTTCAAGTGATAAGTTTTGGTAAATAAAGTTTTATTTGTTACTTTATACCTCTCCAGGATGAGTCCAGTCTCTGTGGGACTGCGAATTTGAAGAAAAGGAGTAGATAATTTTAGGCTGTAAATTCTTCAGTGTGGTAAGGCCTGGCAGTAACTGCTTGTACAGACCCTTTAGACAAAATGCTGCAGAGTGGCTTAGCAATGGTGCAGTTATGTTCCCTTAATGAAAGGGTGGGAGCTGTTTTCCTGCTGCTCTCTATTGCTCCAGCAGCTGTGGCATCGGTTTGGTCACTGCTCTGAGTGGCACAGGAGCTGCATATCCTGCTGGGTGATATGCTGTGGTGGTTCTTTTCCTATGCCAGTATAAAGAAACTCTTACAGTACAACATGTGTGTAGGACGGTCTCATGGGGGAGGGCGGTGCCCTTTCCCTTCAATGGGGTGTGAGATGCTAGGCTTTATGCTGAGTACCAAGTGGAGCTAGTGGTGACATTTCTTCTCAGAGTGCACCTACCTGGCAAGCCACAGCTACCCTGTAAAGGGATTTGTTCTGCACCGCTGAATTCGGGATGTTAGGAAGCAGTGATGACTAGTCTCCTGCTGATTGTCAGTACTGTTTTGGGTTTGAGAGTTTTTCACAGTTGTCAAACCTGAGGTCTGTCTTCTGGCTATTGAGAATAACTCTTAAGTGTCTTGTGGTTTTGACTTGCTTTCTAACCAGCGTTTCTCCTGGTAGATTTGTTAGTAGTGCTCTTGCATGACCCTGTTGCAAGATAATTATCATAGAAGGTGTGGCATACCTTCTTTTTTTCTTTTTAGCTGACTTTAAGTGATTTGGGTATTTTTTTTCTCCGTACAACAATTCTGTGTATGTAGGTGCACATGCTGTGCATAACTCCCTGTGTTGTACAAATATAGTATGTTCACTGGTGAAAGCTGAAGCATTTCCTTCAGGCTGTGTAATTTATCATCCCTTGTTTGCATTGTAGTAATTTCAGGCAACAATTTCCTTGAAATTTGGGGCTCTTCTGTGAGTATTGTACGTATAACATAGATTATCACTGTACAAACAACTCCTCGTTTGAGCTGTTAGGCTAGAAGAATGGATTTTTTTTCATTTTGTCTGTTTTTAGAGAAGGGAACTCATGCTTAGATTTTTAACTTGGCAACACTTGTGGTCAGTCGTGGGTCAGTTTTAGTCCTCTGCTCCCCTTTTGTCCACTTCTCACTCACTCTGACGCATGCAGTTAAAGCTCTGAGTATTAGGCTAGCAAGGCAGAGTTGTAGATCCTTTGACTGATGATAAGCAGGGACAGTACTTGAGTATAAACTGTTGGTGGTGGGTCCAGGGAAGAGAGGCAAAGCAAAAATCAATACTTCCTGTTTTATAAACAAATTCTCTGAAGCTTAGTAACGCCTCAACCCCAGAAATGGGAATAGAAACTTCACAAATCCAAATATTTTATAAAACAATGTTCTCTTTGGAAATGCTGGCTCACTCGTTCATTCTGTTTTCCTGAGCTTCCATCAGTGAAGCTCAAGTACTGAACTTCTGTACTCTTACTTTGTTATATAAAGTGTTCCTTATCTCATCAAAGTGGTGAGAACAGTCACTTCCAGTGCAGGAAATACATAGTAGTTTCGAAGAGAAGTTGTGAATACTTTTGTGGTGTTGCTCGACTTATGCAATAAACTGCATTATCTTCTGTCACAAGAGCACCATATGTCAGAAATGCAGAGTGCAGAGTAATGCAGCTGAAACAGTTAAGTTATGGAAAAATAAAAAAGTTACATAGGCTACTACTTTCACTCTCAAATTATACACATTATGCTCATTTAGAAACAAAACCAGCTTGACTTTTCTCTAAAACCGAGATAGTAAATTGAAGCTAATTTTTGTGTCAAAGCATAAAGGACACAAGTAATCTAAAAAAAGATCCTGGCTGTGTTGGGTACAGGAACTGTTCCTTTTGTTTGAAAACAGAATGAAATATGAAAGTTGCATTAAAAGACTATAAAAATGTCTTTGTTTCCTGCTTATAAGTTACGTTGGTATATAGCTGTGTAGGATTGCAAGATGTCTTGTGCATCTCGTGAGGATGTGGTGGTTGCTCTGGACTATCCTAAATTGGTTTTGCTCAGTTGTTTTGTTTTGGTTTTTGATCATTTAATGATCTTTGATTTGGGAGCCAGTTGCTACTGATATCCAGATTGGACACTCATTTTGGAGAAATGTACTGAAATCCCAGAGCAGTGACGCTTTCAAATGCTTGTGTGCCAGTAACTTTAAGGTCAAAGCTTTTCTCCTAAACAGAATTAGTAAGTTGGACTGTGTGTCTCTTTTACATACATAGTAATATCCTACAACTGATTCATTGGCCTCTTGTAAAATTTCTAATCTGAAACTGACAGAAGAATTAGAGGATTTCTTTGTGCATAGAGTTCAAATATTGCATGACTGTCCAGACCAGAGAGAAGTAAAGTTTCTCTTTTGGCATATACCATACTACATAGTTGAATAAATAAAAAAAATAAATATTGCCTAGCAAGCTCTGTTTGCTATTACTGATGGCAGGAGCAATAACTTTATTCCTCTGCCCAGGCAAATAAACTGCAATAATCAGAGAAGCTGGCAGGTGAAATGATGCTGGAGCGTCAGGGCTTCCTCTAGCAACAACTTTAAAAGAACAACAGTGAGAGCAATGAAAGGGGAGTGGGAGCCTCATCCTTTGCTTTCACGTTTCCTGTATTTCGGTGCTTTCTGCTGTTTCTATTTATTTAAAGGAATCCTGTAATCATTATACAGATGTTGAAATATTCTGTGGTGTACGTATATGGTTTTGGTCTGACCTAATTAGAAGCTTCAGTTTTAATGTGGTTTATCCAGATAAAGCTCATGTGAGAGCTATCAGAAAAATTGCCTTTTGACACACAACTGTTGTGTTGCTTTACATGTAAAATCCCCATTTGATGGTTTTGAAAAAGTGTGTAGTAAAACGTTTTACGAATTTGGGCATCTAGTTTAGCTACCCACTGCAATGCTGTCTGGTGCTTTTTCTAGAAACTATGTATGATGTAATTACAGGCCATCCTCAGTACCACAGTTGCTGGCAGCTGTTTTCTCTGTCAAAACCTGGATTCATTTCACTTCTGTGACTAGCTACAGCAAAGTTTATTCTTGAACTCTTCCCTTTTCGGGGGCCTGTTGTGGTCATCCCATCCTTCTTGATGCTGAAGATTCACCCCAGCTTGCTTACAGTGGACAAAAACTCTGTACCTCAATAAAAGGAGTTTAATGCAAATCTTGGCAGAATTCTACCCCCTGCATTTTGAACTTGGATTTTAATTTTTTTTTTTAATGCAGAAATGCACTAAATTGTCAAGCAATTTCCAAAATGCACTCACACTCTCACCTTTTAATAAATAAGTAAATAAATAGCGCGAAGGTTGGGCACTTGTCCATTACTTGTTGAATTATAGTTCTCAGCTGCTCATGAGTCTGATTCCTCATTGTGTTTTTCCATTGTCTCCCACTTGAATCCTGTTGCACTTAGTACAGCTTTAGTTTCCCATCTAAGGTCTTTCTCAGCCAGCTGGAAGAATTTTCCTTAATTTTCATGACTCATGAGCAGAGGAACTGGTGAAAGTATAACTATTTTCTCAACCTTTTATGGTCTTACTGATGACAAAGTAGCTATTTCATATAACACTCTATATGTGTGCGGGTTTGCTGAGTGCATGTTTGGACATGTTTTGTTGTGGAGAAATCACAGTATCTTGCAAGTTTGATCTCCTTGTGGGTTTTTGTCTACATGTGCAAATGTTGAAAGAGGCAGTAATTCCAGACAAGTGACAATGTTTTGAGATATCTGCCATTTTGAAGAGAGAAAACATTGTGAATGATGCTTTTTTTTTCTTTTTTTTGCGAAGGTTTTCATGTTTAATGTTGACATTTCTGCAGACTTGATATACAGCTTCATAAAATATTTCAAACTGTCAGTTGAACAGCATGTGCTTTTAAAGATGATAAAAATACTTGCTCTAGTCATTCATTAGGGAGGTGGCTACCAGCTCTCCTTGTGTTTTGGCTGCCCACTTCCCGTTATGGAGCTGTCTTCTGACTTCTCATGAGAAGCACTAACACTTGCATTGTTTGCAGATGGCTCTGTCTGGGAAAAGGCCTTTATTGCATGAAATCCTGTTCAGGATTCATTTAGCTACAAACTCAGGGGAAGGGTTGGGTTGTTTGTTTTTTTTTCTTCACTCCCTTGCTTGCTGCTGTGGAAGAAAAAAGATCTTGCTGAAAATATTTATTTGATGTGAACTCTCCAAGATGGTGTTCATGCTCAATGGCAGCCGATGCGGCATGTGAAAAACCTGCAAGCTGCCATGTTTGCTGTGACCTTCCCATCTCAGGCTGAGCTGCACTCCCCCTCCGCCTTTCTCAACCACATTATTTCACTTGCACGTGTGCTTTCTAAAACAATAAACTTCAAATAATGAGGTCAGTCCTGTTTCATGGCAGGGGCAAATCTCTGTGCCCTGGTCAGGTCCTCCTGCTGCTGTTGATGTAACAACTTTACTTTTCCAAATCCAGATGACTAACAGGACATGTCTACCTAGTTTCTTCAGTCATCAAAATTCACTCATGGCAGGCAGATAGAGTGATCTGCATTTAGAGGATATTTCATTTAAGATGACTGTGAGGGGTTAGTGCTTCATTGTCCATATTCAGAGTACAGATTTGATTATGCGGAGTTGCCCCCCAACCACAAAACTCTTCTGTAAGATGGACAATATAATGGCAAAATTGAGTTCCTACCCAACAGTGAATTGACCTTTTCTTTTGCAATCAAAATAATATTTCAACACAATATATTCTGGTTTATGTAAAGATTATAGTTACTGTGTGGGAAATAAGTCTGGGAAGAAAGCAATACTCTTGAACTAAAACATTCAGAATGCTGATGTTGGATAAGTATCTATACAATAAACACATTTTTTTCCTGTAACTACTTTATTTCTTTTACAGAATTTCCCAGTTGATGAGAATGTTTTCAGTTATCTAGCACAATTTTTCATGCTTGAGCAGTATGGTCTTCTGATTTCCTTGCTAGTGAACACCCTTTCTTTGCAAATTTTCCTTGAGACATCAATAGCTTCATTTAGGATATAAATGGTTTGTGGAACAGGAACATAGTCATCCTACAGAATAAATATGGGTAAAGAAACCATGAATAAATGCAGGAGGGCCTTCAAATTTGTGGTGTTTGGCAAGAGTTGAAGAACACTGAAATTTTATGTTCCGTTTAGTGATCAGAGTTGTCTTATAAAAGGCAAGTCAGTTTTAAATTTCTGCTAGAAAATTCACTACTAGAAGTGTAATCTTACCTTCTGAATTCATGCATCTTTACATTAATAATAGTAAAATCCTGATCTCTGAAAAGGAATGTTTTCATCTCATGTTTTTTAATTCAGTTACTTTTGGAAGGCAGTCCCCAGGTCTGTGCTACTTACAGAGCTGAAGGTATTGTAGAAAGTTTTACCAGTGAAAGCTTGATGGTACGACCATTTTGGTATGGTGTATCCAAACGTTGGTTCTGGATTGAAGCAGTTTTCTTTTGGGAACCATTATATACATAATGTTGGTGTCCATCTTGCGACCGTTTGGTGCAGCATGATATAGGGAAACCTTTGCAGTAAATCCTGAACTGCTAGTTTTTATCTTTGGGAACTGTGTGAATTTGGTGGAATGCTGTCATAGTTTTCTGCATTGTGAATTTGTTTTTCTTATTTCTTGCTTCCTAATTTACTACTTCTTTTGGTCTGTTTTGTTGTCAGGAACATGGAGGTTGTAAGGATCAGGAAGATGGTTATGATTCCTTTGAAGGCAAATTATCTGTGTGGTACTCCACAGTAACTTCCATCACAGTTGCCTGATCCTTCAGCAGAGTCTTTAGGATACAGGTCTTATGTCAGAGTGGTTGCAGGAATGGTTCTACACCCTTGAAGCAGTGAATTTATTGGCAGGGTTGTAGCTTGTCTTTTTCTTTCCTAAATTGTAACTTATGCTGTGTTCCTGAAGAGCAGAACTGAAAAATGCAGTCACCATCTGAGCTGGCAGAGGGGCGCACTTTTTTGTAAGAGCTGTTGGAGATGCTCTAGGAGAGCCTTAATCTCCACTGAGATACTAAGTGTGCTGTTTTGCCTAACGCCTGTGATGCAAAGAGAAAAATGCCTTTGGCAGGGTGGAGTAGGGCTGGCTTGCTGATTTCAAAGATCTAGCTAAAAAGGCAAATAACTAGAGCTCAAGAAGGTGTGGTGCAGCTGAGGAACAATGCCAGCATGACTTGGCAGTTTGCCCATACCCAGAAAAGATGCGACTTTGTGATATTTCATCTATGGTAATTAACATGGTAATTGGTTGTTTCTTGATGTGGGGGAATGTGGAGTTTGTGTCCTTCTACTTGCAAAGGTAGAAGGAGGAGAAATGAGTTAAGTCTGTTTTCACTGGTAAAAGTTGGGGACCTAGAGAAAATAGGTAAGATGATATTTTATGTTGTTATGCTGCATACTTTCTATAGGAGAAAACAATGGTTGGAGGTTATGGCATCTAAACCATTTTGCATATCTATGAAAATAAGAGTCTACTCTGCTAAAATCTGAAAGCTCTCTTAACTTGCCTGTTTTGATTGATGTGGACAAATAGTGGCACTTAGACTATGGGGTTATACATTTGAAAGAAGGAAAATCATAAAATATAAGAGAATTAACATATGAAATAGAACAGACCAGTTTTTGCAAGATTTCTATCTCTTAAGTCTTTGCCGTGCCATTAACATGTGGCTTGTTCAGGCTAAACAGCCTGTTTTACTTGTCACATAATTATGCCACGATTAATGACCCCAGCATGTGCTAGAACTGGTAATAGGGAATGTCAAACACTGTGGAAGAAACATTTAAGACAAGATAGTTCTTAGCAGAGGCAATGTTCTGAAGAATGATACTCATTTCCTCAATATTCAGTTGTGTCTTTCTTAGATTGGAGAATGAACACATGCTTTTCTTTTTTGGATTCTAGGTGTTCATTTCCTGTTGTCACTAGTTAGGAGAGTTGTGAAAAAGCTTTGACTTTTAGTGGAGCAGAAGAACGACATCAGTTCCTGTCTGTGACGAGATAAAGAGAAAAATTCCATTAGAAATTAAGATTCCTAAAGTGGTTATTAATTTCTTGTATTTACATGTCAATTACTTTAGGGTTGTTTGTTTTCCATTTTATTCCTGCAATCTCCTTTTTTCTGTTTGCTGAAATGCAAAGCTTTTTTTTTTTTTTTCTTCTAAATTTGGTAACCAAACCCCTTCCATGTTAAAATTTGAAAGACTTTTCCTAAAATACTACTACTGCTGTTTGCTAGCTCTTCCTCTTTTCATTAAATTTGGAAAAATTAAACTCATTTGTGTGTGCATGTGCGCGTGTAAACTTGATCTAGAGTAACTTCATTCTGACAGCAAATTTCTAAGGGTTTTTAGTAAATAATAAAACACATGGTAACTTTGATACAATTGTTGCAGATTTGTTTCAGACCTGAGGATATGAATGCAGAGGGCGTGAAGCTGTCAACTGCTGGATGCTCAGGAGCTGTGGCTGGAAAGGTGCCTTTGGGGCCAGCAGGAGCTGAATGCTCTGTTGCCAGTTGAATTAAACCAAAACGGAGAGTCGTTGTGGTTTTTCTTATTTGTTTTAAAGGTGTGGGATGGTCCAAATATGCTTACAGTGTATTATGCTGGGGGAGGGGGGGCAGGACATGGGGGGAATAGAAAGTTGAGCTATATGACAAGTCAGTGTTTAGTTGATTTTTAATCCTCATACCTGAATTTGCTAAGCTTTCAGAAATTCATGAGTTGCTATGGGTAACGTGACATTGTCAAAACGGTTCTCCAGGAACGTTTTAGTCTTTGAACTTGATTTCCATTTTGGTTTTGGAGGGAAATGAGTAACTTTATTTTAGCTTTATTGTATTTTTTTTTTCTCACTTGATGATTCTTGAAATATACTTATTAGATAAAAATGAGTAGTAAAACGTTTATTTGGTTTTGGGGAGTTAGAACATGTTACTGCTCTTAAGAATCTGCCACATGGCTTGCGTCTGCTAAGTTGATAAGTAAATCCTGTTTATCCACCTTATTAAGGTAATAACTAAATCCTGTTCATGTTCTCAGTGTCATGGATTATACCAGATTCATTGTTCACCTTGGTAAAGGGGACACAGAAGAGAAACACGGAGTCACTTTTGTAAGTGTTGAGACGACACGTGTTTTATACAAAACGTCACATACGTCCGTATTGCAGCTCTTGGACAAACTGTTTTAAATACGCTGTTCCTCTGAAGTGACTTCGTTAGCTCTTGCAAGTGAGATTGATGACTGGGAAGAAGAGGGGAGAGGCCAACTCCCGCTCAGCTTGTCCTTGCCTGTTTCACGATGGTGTGTAGCTTGCCCGATCTTGGCCTACTGCGAAGAACATAGATCAAGAAGTCTAATATTAGTCCTTAAAATAGTAATGTAGCTTGACAATGAGCTTGGTAGTTAAATCTGAGTATTTGTTAACCTTTTAGCTTTTTGAGGAGAGTGTTGTTGAACAAGACCAGAGCAATTTTAATCTCTATTAAATAAAGCCTCTAGAAATCTGTCATTCCTGGAGCATATGTTAGTGTTAATGAGATTTGTAGTTAGGGCTGAGGAATGGCAATGTAATTCCAGTTCTTCTTAGAGTCATCATGATACAGTAAAAGCGAAGCTTGATGTAGAAATCTGTATTTTGCTGTAGAAAAATATTAACACTAACACAAAGGGCTGTTGCAAGCAGGTAATTCTCTTGCCATGCAAAAGAGATCTGGGATAGCCTTAGAAGCAATATTGTCTGGCTTCATGCAAGAGTTTTAGTTTAGATGGGTAACACTGGAGCTAGTACTGATGTTAGGGTAAAGGCAGAGAGTGGAGTCCGGTGCTGTAAGCGAGGGCTGGCCACCGCCTAGCAACTAATGGTGTCGTGTTGGCTCAGCTAACTCAGATAAGGAAGAAAAATATTTTCCTCCAAATCCAAATGGAAAAATGTAGAGGTATGTGTGGGGCACCAGCAGCATGTCTGGCACAGGACGAGCTGACGGGAGTGCTTGTTACCGAAGCATTTCAGAACAAAGTGAGGGAGCTGGCAGCTGCTCCTGTTCCTTCTGGTGTGCTTTTAAGTAGTTACATTCAGAGGTGAAAAAAATACATTGTNGCCCCCCCCCCCCTCCTTATGTCCCTCCCTTCTCTCTTTGGAAACATGTCTGTGTTTCTCTTCTGTCTTTGGTCAAAACATTTACCACATGCTTGGTTTCTTTTAGTGTTTTAAGAAAGTGAGGCTTTGAAATGACTCTGCCTTATGGGTTCGCCAGGATTACACTTTGTTCAGGAAAGAGTGTTAGTGTTTGGTTGATATTTAAACGCTCTTTGATCCTGAACGCCCTATTCCTTTAAATGATAGCAGCAGCTTTCAACAAACAGCCACCCTATTACTGCTTCCTATATTTTTCTATTTGGTGTTACTGTGTAGAATGTGGAGATTAAAGGGAATAAAATAATTACTTTCTGGCCCCCTAAATTCTCACTGTGTTTTTTCAGTAGGCTACAGCATTATTTGGATAATCAGCATAACTGGCTGCACGGTTTGATACACACAGTACTCGTGTTGTCTTATTCTAACGTATGTAGCTGGAATCCATATGTTTCTGGTCTGTTAAGCACATACTCATCTTGCAAGCTCTAACGCTTATGTGGAACAATACTGCAATATATCTGTCAGTGCCAGCCAAGAAATTTCGCTGCAGTAAAGGTCTTCTGACACAGGATGGAAGAGAGCCAAGTTACGTTTACAAAATTCCGAACTTAAGCAACAATGCTTAGTATTTAAATTGTAACACAATAGCAAGAGAGTATAGTACTTATGATATCAGGGTCTATTTTGTTTTTATAGTTTTATAAATGCTTGTAATTATGTAAACATCTGTGTACGTACTGTAGGATATGTATCAGGGTAGAAGCTGGAGCAGTTACATGCTGTTTGCCCCACAGTGGAAGATATGACTGCAGACAGTCTCAGGTGTCTCCCTCTGGCCATGGATTGTCAGACAGCAAGAAATCCAACACAGGGCTATGTTATCTTTTTGAGTCTAGCCAACATCCTCGTAATTTTTCCTGTGCTGTAGCAGAATGAGTTCAGTGTTCTTGTTCTACCTTTTGAGAAAGTTTTCCTCCATCTCTACTTGATACTCAGTTTTGTTTCTTTTAGTTTAGCAAGAGGCAGACCAGAGGCTCTTCCATTCCTGTGAATAGGTGGGCACCAGTGGTTCTGCCAGGCAAGCTGCTAGTGCTGTGTTAGACCAGTGCTGTTTTGCGCATAGGGAATGAAAACAGAATGTGGCCTTAAATGTAAATTTAGCCAAAATAAAACAAGACCGATGGATGATATGTACATTGGAGGATGAATCTTGTAGTTAACATCTACTGACTAAGCAGGATTAAAAACCTCTTTATTTTGGCAACAGTTAGGACTCTGATCATTGCAGCAGTCTGTTGAACCAGATGACTGGAGTGTTCTTCTCCCAGTCAGGAGGTTTGTTTCTTCCCAGCTACATCTTGCAACATGTGATCGGTTTTTATTTTGCTTCAGTGACTTCTCACCTTTGTTGAAAGTGCCAAGTTCTTAAAATACCCCAGAAAATCGCTTCCTACTTTGTTGTCTTTTCTTTCAATAGCTGGGTGTCTGTGGCTTTTCTTGACTCATCAAGTCATTCTTCTGTGTTGCAAACCCCACTCCCCGATGCTTTCCAAGATCTTCTGGAACAATTCTTAAACGCTTCAGAGACAATTTGTGGAAAGACATTGCAAAAATTTAATGTGTCTTCATGGCTTTAACACAGGAACTCTGCAAATCTAGCCTTGGTGTGTTAAAAGACTACTGCTTCCAAGCACCTGCTCAGCGCTTTGGTCAGTAATTTACAGTCCTTTAGCAGATTCAGTAAAGAGAAATGCGTGACTGTGGCTTTCTGATCGTATGAGAAACTCAGTGTTTTGATTCAGCCCCTTCTCAACTTGACCCAAGTTGTTGGACTTTGCACTGAAAGAGTCAGGGCATGGGCACAGGTTCTGTCTGCTGTCACTGTCACCAGAGAATTGGCTTTTGGTGGAGAAGTGGGATATGCAGCCATGCAGGAGGTGGTTTCATACCGCTCTAGAAAGGCTCATCAAAGCCCATAGCCCACTTGAGTATTTTAGTACTGTTTCAGTCTGTGAAGGGGAAAGGGGGTGGTGCGTGCATGCGGTGCTGTATGCCTTCTCCTAACATGTACCTTGCTCAACATTGTTTGAATACTTCACCTCTGCAAGTGGGAGAAAATGTAATAAACAATTCCTTCCTCTAGCGTGGGGCTAGCTCTCATATGACAGGGCTTTGGTAGGGGATTATCGGATTCAAGAAAATTAAATGTTTGGGAGATTGTGTGTTGTTGGACCTGTTCTCCCATAAATAAACTCTTTTCAGCCTTGTGTTGTGACCTGGCTCACAAATAAGCATAGCACTAGATGTTCTTTCACAGCTGGCAGAAACTTTCTTTTGCTGTCTGCTTTATGGACAGCGTTTTAGCCCAGAAGATATTTGAGTTAAAATACTCCTGTTTCCTTTTGCATGGGAGTTATGTTGCCTTTTCCTTCAACCTCCTTATCCTTCTTCCTTCAACCCTGTGCAGCATCCTGCTGCTTCATGTGTGGAAGGGTATGTGTGCAGGTTTTAGAAGCAGTTGCAAAAGGGAGACGAGTACTTGGCAGCATAGTATCACAGTGAACGGTGCTGTTACACAATAGGTGAGGAAAGCAGTAATGAGGAACGGATGAAAAGAAAGGAATGTGGAATGACAAGGAACAGAAAGCATTTTTCTCATTTAAGGCTGTTTTGCTGTTCGTAGAGTATTTGTGATTTACCCTTTTAAGTGATTGAACTGAACTTTCAGTGCAGCGTTGTTATGTTGAAGTTGCATTTGACTTTGACATGTGATAAAACATACAATGTGTTGGATGCAGGACCTTTCATAAAGTTGGGTATTTTTTTTTTTTTTAAAAAAAGAAAACAAGAACAACAGAAAAACCCCAAGTTTGTAGTCTTTTAGCTCCAGTTAATATTAAAGAACAAAATGCTTAGCTGGTCTGTTAAAAGCGTTGTTCTTAGCCTTTCAGAACTGCATGTGATAAGAAACAGATTATAGATTAACTAAATATTTTAAATTGTTCTTAACCTTGGTTGACAACAAAGATGTGAGTAAAACCTTTACTACTGGGTAGGAGTGTACCAGGACATGCATCCTTTTTTTTCCATTAAGCAATTCCATCCTTCCAGAACTTGTGACATTACCAATCTGCACATGTCAGCACAACAGAAAAGTGTGTGTGCACTGCTTATTTACAGCTTTGTAAATCTTAATAAGGGTTTATAATTATGATATCGGGATTGAATATTAGTCTGACTACTTCCTGAGGGATGTAAGAGTGCAACCCTCTGCCTCCAGATTGTCAAACACTAATAGGTAAAAATTGAATTGAAGAAAATGTTTTAGGAATATTACAAAACAGTTATTATACAAAATTAATTTTAATGCTGTGCTTTTAACTTAACTAATTTTTGGCATAGTTTAACTCCATGGAATTTCTAGTTCTGGTGCAACAGTTCTTTTACATTTGGTTTATGTATAAAAGTTTCACTAGCAGAGCTATCTATGCAAAGTGTATAGAAAATCCGAAGATTCATATTTGTGCTGATGAATACACAAGTGAATTTAGGTTAGCAGAGTAAGACAACTGGCACAACCGACCATGAGTGTTGTGCCTTAAACTGTAGTTGCAGATCTGTTTGTATGGTGTGTGCCCTAAATTGTGGTATAGTGAAGCATAAGAATAGGCCTAATACTGTTCACATGATCATGCTTGCTTTGTACTATATAGCCTTGTATAAAGAAATATGTGCGCCAGGTTCCCGAATGAGATCAGAAGACAGCTGGACAATATTGGATGTCTGGTAATGTCCTTAGGCAGACCTGTGTTACGTTTCTTGTAAAAGTTGATTATCCTAGGGATAGGAGGACCTTCTAGCCTGCTTAAACTGAATCCCTAGCCTTCAATCTGTGCTTTTTTTCCCTTGCAGACCTTTCAGCAGCCCAGAGAAAATTTGCCCATTCTCTGAGAGATTTTAAGTTTGAATTCATTGGTGATGCAGAGACAGATGACGAAAGATACATAGGTAGGTAAGAAGTGACTATAAGCGGATATATTTTGCCATGCCATCCTGCAACATGATTAAACTTATTTTCTGTTTTTGTATTACAGATGCATCACTTCATGAGTTTTCAAACTTTTTAAAAAATCTGGAAGAACAAAGAGAAATTTTGGTGAGTTCCAATAAAAATTCTAAAAAGCTGTATATATAGCAAAGAGTAAGATGAAAGTCAGTTACAGTTGCTTACTGCTTTGTTAACCACCAAGATGATGATATCAATAACTTAACAGTGAAAGCTGTCATTGTGCAGCCTCTGATTCTGTAGTCTAGGGTTACAGACAGCAGCTAGTTCTCATTAAAGAAAGCTCTCATGTAAGGACAGATAACTATGAGTTGGCTTAAAATGGTAGTGCCCTGGTAAATTATGGCTGGGATGAATGGAAATGCCGTCATAAGGTTGTTTACCATTTACAGTAAAAAGCAAGATGAAAGACTTAATGCTTCAGCAGGACACCCAAGGTTAGGAAGTTGGCCAGATTTGGATCCAGGATCTCTGCGGCTCCAGCTTCAACACTTACATGGGTTTGGGATGCAATCTGTTGGCTGGATGCAGTAGCAGACTTACAAACCTTTTCTTTATAGGTGAGCTTTCTGGTGGGTGGTTGCATCTGCAAACATTTAGTTGCTCTGTTGTGTAGAAGGGAGTGTTCTTCATTCACATGCCTGTGATTACTTAGGGTTTTAGTGTAATATGGGTGAGGTTGACGGCATGCAGATTGTGGACTGAGAGCTCTGCAATACACCTTGCTATCTTGATTTCCTAAGTTGTCTAGAAGATTGGGGGGTTTCTTTCTGGATGGTACCATGGTTCTCCTCTGCAGTTGCACACCCAGCTTTCATTTCAGAGCAGGGATTCATAGGGCAGGTGATGTGTACCCAATTTTCATCTGTGTGTGGTCAGACTCTGCATCTAGGAAATGCTCTTAGATCTGCCTAGATAGTAATTATGTTCTCAGTGTTTGCTATGTGATTATATCTTTTGTCTTCCTGGAAGTCGGTGACCACTTGGCATCGCTGAGAGGAAACTTGGGCTAATATGTGTTCTGTGCTCCTCTCTGCCAGAAGCTGTGCCTGCAGTGTAGGAGTGTGTAGATAGGTGAGAAAAGGACTTGTGAACATTTTTTTTTTTTAACATTTCTGTCTCTGGCAGTCCTGAGTCCAGTAATAGTCATGGTTCCTTGAGTGTGCCGTGTTACATACTGGTATGTTGTTCTGACCTGGAACCACATTTGGGTCAGAATTAGGGTCTATGTGGTTTCTTGCACATGCCTGAAAAATATTGTCTTTACAAAGGAGAGACAAATTTTCAGTGTCTTGAGTTATTTTGCCAAGTTGTAGGGATTTGCTCAAGTATGTTTGAATGTTTCTTTTGTTTTTCATAATTCTGAAATATAGTCTTTCTCTGCTTTTTCTCGTCAGCCGTCCATAGCTGTATTTTATTTTAGTGAAGTTGCATACACCTAATTAGTGAAAGTCTTTGGGAAGTTTTACAATGGAAAATACTTTATAGCCTGCCAAATTATTTTCCACACTATTTTGATATCAGGTTTTTGAGACATGTCAGCTTCGGGACTTCAGAATTGTGTCACATTTCAGTGACTACGTCAATAGATCTTCAGCAGTAATAGTTTACGAAGACAGTAGGCTGTGCAGAATTCTGTGCTGTCTGTCCGTATAGTAGAACACTTCTGTTTTTCAGATTGAATGCCACAAAACAGTATTACTGGTATGCTGCCCATGCTTACACAGAAGGCGTTATCACACTAAAAGCTAATTAATGTCTGTTTCTTGATGAGAAAAGTATGAAATGCGGTATCTCTTACAACAGGGACAGTTTGAAAAACTGGGGAGTATAAAATATTGTGGGGCAAATATTTAATTCCAAACAGAAACACAATATATTCTCTGAGTTACCAGATGCACGTCCTTTTCATCTGTAGTCTAGAAAATGTTATGTATTGTTTCTAGAGTGAGTTAATAAAACAGGGGCCCTAAGTCTCTGAGAAAATGATTGTACAGTGACTGGTAAACATCATTTTCAGAGGCTGCTGCTCTGTCTTTTCTTTGACTTCTCAATAGATATTTTAACAGTGGCATGAGCTCTAGGGATGTTCCCATGGAGAATATTAGAGCATGTTGCACTAACAGATGTTTGGAATCGGGTCAGGGATCCAAAGAGTTTCCATTAAGATGCAAAGTATATAGCAGGATTTTTTTCAAAAGCATTCAGTCGTCTTTGTTAAGAATGGTCTTACTGAGCGTTTTTCCTCTTACCATTTTGAAGATGACCAGAAGGTTTCTGACTGTTCACTTCAGTTTCAGTGCAGAATTGGTGACATATTTCAGTCACATAAAGTAAAATTAAAGAAATCAGTGACTAATTATAGAACTAAGGGCGTTTCAGATATTGCTGTGCACTGTATTTTTTAGATGTTTGTGTAAAGGTTTATTTTCTTCACAACCATATGGTAAATGAAACAAATGTGCACTTAAAATATGTTCTAAACTGAAATTAAATACTCACCACCTACACTTCTCGTGCTTTTCTGAAAGTATTGTTTGTGTTGAATCCAGAGTCCATAAAACTTTCTGTTAGTGTTTATCATAAATTTACATGTTTGGTTATTATTTGTCTGAGTATTTATTTGGTGGATATTTAGTAATTTCATTCAGATGTTGGAGTCTTGCACTTCATGGTTTTACCATTTCTTCCACCTCCTTCAGAGGCTGCTGAAATTCTATCCCAACTGTCAAAGGATTTAGTTGCTTGGGAAAAGGGAATTCAGCATTAATCCAAACATTTCACTGAAATTGTTATGGAGTGGCCAGTACAAAGACAAATTACAGTTTTCCATAGCACCGTAGCTTGGTGACTTTCTCCAGGGCAGATAGGAAATAGGTGACTTTGTCCTTGAGAATATTCTGGCAATGATTTTTATGTGTTAAGCGTGAATGGAGTCTGCTCCTTTGACATTACAAAAGTGTCATGGAAGTACAAGGATGAACGGGAACTTCACACGGCTAGTAGGAAAAGGCTGGGGATGAACAAGCACCAACGTGGCGATGCTAAGATGCTCTGTCCGGCTACCTGCTTGCCAAACCTCCCTCCCAGCCCCCGTTCTCCTGACAGCAGACACAGGTTTGATTGTTGTGATGGGCTCAGAACAACAGGTTGTGCTCGCTGCCCTCATTTAAGCTGCAGTGATGAGCAATGCAGGGCTATCTGGTAGGTACTGCTCACCTGTGGCTGTTATCCCTTTTCCTTCTTCTTCACCTTCCTTTTTACCACCCTCATACCTCCCTTCCATCCAGTCTTCTCCCAAATGACCAGCTGTAATTAGTTTTCCCTCTTGCTTCCAGTCTTGCTAAATCATAACCAAATTTGATAGCAGTTGTACTGTTCCCTCGCTAATCTTGGCAGTACTTGGCACTACTGGTGCGGTCACCCTGATGCAGTGGCTGTGCATGCCTCCACTCCCTGGAGGTCCTCTGTCCTATCCTTCAGCTACCCCTGGACTTCAGCTGTTTCTCACATAACTCTCCCTTAACCATGCTGGAAGTCCAGTCTCCCCTCACGGCGCTTTCTGTAAATTCTGTCAGCTTCTCTCACAGTTGAGGGCCGTGTCCTGTCCATCAGTCTCTCAGGTCCTGTCTAGTAGTGTCTCATGTCCTGTTCAGTTAGCTTACTCCCCTGAGCGAGACTGAGCGGGTTGGCTGCGTTTGCCTGCAGCCCTGCCAGAGGTATGACTTGCATCAGGGTCACGTATACCTAGGTGATCCCTGATGAGTGCTGGTCTGACCTATTCTTTTAAAAAAGTTTCAGAGACAGGAATTTCTCTAGTTTCATTCCAATGTTTATTCTTCTGGTGTTTNTTACCTGATACCCATTCTAAGTGTCCTCTACTGCAAATTAATCTGGGAAATTTTTTGGGAAATTTTCTATGGTAGTCATGGAGTAAAACCGATCGCTTTTCCTTCATAGTAGGATTTTCACTGTTACCCTTTCAAAGTGGTGGTTTACATCTGTATTTTTCCTTATTCAATTTAATTATACTGAGTTTAGACCATCTCTCTTTTATGTCAAATTATTTTAATTCTGCTTTCTGAAAGCACTGACATGTTCTCTTGGATTTATGTCAATCCACACATGCATTAGTTTGGTGGAGTTACTGGTAGGTCACTCTGAAAATGGGATCATGTGGGAAACCTGTTTGTAGTTTCTTACATGATGCTTGAAATGTCCTCTTAGCTGAACTGGTATTTTTCAGGGTAGCTTTGCAACCAGGATGTTGTTTTCTCATGGTTTATTTGTTAAGAGAATGTCACCAGCTTTGTTTTTTGGGACTGTTGTGTGGGTCAGCTCCTTCATTGAGGAGATCAGCTACTGTGCTGATCTCAAAGTTAGCTAGGTGTTGTTTTTAACAAATTCAAAGTAACTTTTAACTTTCTATAGTTTGTTCTAGGACTTTTGAGTATGAGAGTTGGTATGTCTGGTCTGTAACTTTCTCAGTTTCTGCTTTCTCCTTCTTTTCTCACTTTTAAGTTGCTGCTGTGTTTGCTCTTCTACCATCCTCTGGGACTTTACTGCCTCTCCCTTTAGTTTGTTTTCCTGAGTTCCTCAACTACTCTAAAGCAAAGCCCCTTGAGTGCAATTAATTCTTCAACTGTAATATAAGAATGCATTTCTTAAGAAATACTCTCCTCAACATCCATTTTTTTCCTACTTTGTTAGATGGCCTGCTATAATTACCTGAGATTTTTTCCTTTGTGAAGATTATTAAAATCTGCCATTGTCTTACAGTCAATTGTTTTAAGTCTCTTTCCAGCTAAATAATGGTTTTATAGCTTACTTTCTCTCTGTTTTCTGAAATACATATTAAGAACCCTTTTTCTTCAGGTTTTTCTTTGTCCCTTGACAAATAAAATGTGTTTTTGCCTTAGCCTTTCTAACTTTGTCCCTAAGTACTTGTCCATTTCCTTTTTACTCCACCATGTTTCTCTTTAAATAGGATTCCTGATACAATTATATTCGCCTTTACTATGTTTCCTGACATTTCCCCAAGTCAATATAAACTCACTGTTTTACTTTGATACAGACTTTTTTATTTGGTGCTACAGTTTTGGCACACTTCTGTCCCTTAGGATATCTTCAAAGCAAAGATGCTACGTAGTTATTTTTTTTGAACTTATTCCTCCCCTCCCCCCCCC
>VZSZ01011241.1:253802-313055 GCA_013398815.1 Ibidorhyncha struthersii | reverse complement strand
GGGGTTTGGCCCCCCACCCCCCCCCCCCCCTTTCCTGTTACATCAAGATGCTATGGTTTTGTTTGACTCAGTCTTCATATTTATTTTTAACCTTCTAACCATTTCAGTGCTCAGTTGCGACTTTTAAATGTTTTTAAATGATTCCACTAACCTTGATGCTCTTGCCTCCTGGCAGCTAGCGTCATCCTCTCTGAGTTTTGCTCTGAGGGAGCCTTGTAGCTTTGTCCCTCACTTTGTCAGTATACAGGAAACTGGCAGAAACAATTTTAACTTCCAAGTTTGCCAATGTAGAAGAACTATTCTGTGATTTCTGCGAGCATTTCTCCACTCCGACTTGTGAGAATCCTTGTGGTCAACAAGGGGAGGTCCTTCAGTCCTCACGTGCTTCTGCTGTGTCCCAGGAAACTGTTTCTGCTTGATTCAATTATAAATCCTAATTACTGTTTTGTTTCAGCCCCTAAGAATTTCCAGGAAAGTTTTGGGAGCCAGACAAAATTTGAAAGACCTGAGTATCCTTAAACTTTTTTGGCAAAATCAGGAAATGGATACAGAAGGAAAAAGTTTGGGCCACGAGAACAAGTTAGGAAGTATCTGTTGTATGGATGACTGTGCAACATGCAGTTTGGCCCAGACTTGCCAGATATTTGGGTTTTCAGTTATCTACATAGGTTAGCATGCTGCCCTGGCTGTTTAAAAATCTGGGTTGCTCTGGTTACAGTGAATTGGCAGGATGACTCCCGCAGTAATCCCTGCATGGCTCCGGGGGTGGGTGGGACCAGACACTGCTGTTCAGATTTGTGTTGTGCCAGATCTCTAATACATCCTTCTTGTGTTTTATGATACGAGCTTTTCAGAAGTGTTCCAGGTGGCTTGTTTAAGCCTGCAATATCTTATCTAAAACTTTTCACATTTGAAGAGGGGAGGAGGGGTGGGCGGGAGAGAGAGAGAGAGAGAGAGAAAGCCTTCCAAGGTGGCCTTCCAGGGAGCTCTGCCTGGACTCCTGGCAGCTCAGCCCAGTGACTGTGCTAAGCCCAGTTCTGGGCACGATTTACTCCATGGGTCTGCCTTAGGACTGAGACCAAGAGGATCCCACCTGCTCCTCCACACCTCCAGCACTTGTGTGCTGCTGTTGTGTTTAAGAAGTGCTGCTGTTTTGTTTAAGAAGTTCCAACTTTTGCTGAAATTTCAAACTTGTTTTAAATTTTAAGTCCTGTTTGCACCAAACCCAACCCTGCTCCATCTCCAGTGAAATTTCAAGTGAACTAAAAACTGTGTTTGCTGGCCAGATCTAATAAGCTACAGTTTTCTGTGTTACAATGACATATTGTTTCCTTTTTCTTTCTCCTTAGTATGGCTATGAGGCCTTTTATCATAAGTGCACTGGTGGATGCTCACCCAGCCAACCAAACCTCTTGTTTTTTTGACTTTACACGTCTTGATTTTTATAACTTAAGGTTTTCTTCATGTACTTAAGTGTAAATATTTGGAAATATCAATGCCTAACGGCTTTAACTGTGTGTTAAAAGATTATTATTTGCTACTCAGTAGTCTATTCTGCAGTTTTGTAGTGTTTCAGAAATGTTTGTGTCCCTGAATGAAAATAATTTGTCCTATGTCTCATTCTGGTGTTCAGCCATTGAGATGGTCAACCTGATCTGCAAGACTGGCACAAGTAAAGCAATTGCAGTTTTCCTGCAGCCTGTAAATTTCTGAAATTTCTGCATTTGTTTTAGATGTAATTTTCCTGACAGTGGATTGAAATAAAAGATAGAAATTTTGAAAGCTTGAACTCTGAGATGTGATTTTGTTGGGTTAGAACTTAAGACTCCTAACTTGCATGCATCTCCTTTATTCTACCCAATAGCTTGCTTGCTTTTTTTTTTATTGCTGATGCTAAAATGACTTGTCAGTCTGGCTACAGAAACCTAACCCATGCTTTTTTTTTCTTTAGGCACTCAGTGTTACTGAAACGCTGATCAAACCTTTGGAAAGATTTAGGAAAGAGCAGCTAGGCGCTGTAAAGGTTTGTCCCTCATTGCCTTTATGATAAGTATGTTTAATTTCTCTACTTGGATTGCATTGCAGTAATGACATATATTTGGCAGAGAGATGCTGTTGTTTATATTTCATGTATTCATGCTTTTTTTTTCTCTACTTTGAGAACTTGGTTCAGCAACAAATGGAAAGTATGTTTCAAGAAGAGAAGAATGTGTCCTCTCCCTTCCTTTTGTCCTCCCCCTCCCTTATCTTCTCTTGTGTCTGGAATAGGAGCAATCCTGCTAACAGCCTGCCCCTCTTCCTAATGGGTAACCCTGTTCTGCTTTATATTTGCTTGCAGTTGCACAATCAAAGGCTGAAAAATATTAACTATCCAAAGGAGCTCGCTCATCCATATGCTTTTAACCATATTTTTGCAACCTGCAAAGTGAAAATTGCCTTTATTTTATGTTTTGTTTTGAATAAATAACTCGTTGCCTCTGTGTGAGTGGAAAAAAATAGGGATGCAGAGGCTAAAGACAAGACCTCATTCAAAGTGTTGTGTTTTTTTTTTTGTGTGAAAGTGTTCAGTAATTTTTTTTTTAGATAGTCACTATGCTGTCTGTATTTTTTTTTTTAAAAAGAAGCAGAGTAAACCTCATGTATTAAATACAGACTAGCTTTGCATAAAAGTAACAAGGACAAGTTTGACCTCTTTCTACCTGTCTACTTTCCTTCTTCCAGTAATAAATTTAAATGCTTATTCAAAAAAAAAAAAACCAAACCCACAAACCCGAAAGAAAAGAAACTCCAGCTATTTAACGCAGTTTTCTGTTGCAAAACTCAATTCATACATTTTTAAACTACCACTCTGCAGATGTTTTATTCTATAATTTCATGACTTCATCAGCAGTGATATTTAATAGCTAAGATAATGCTTCAGTTATGAGAGTGCTATACATTTTGACTTTAGCAGGAATGATTAACATGTTCTGAATATGATTTCAGTGTTTGTGAATGGAAAATGCTCTGTTGATCATAAATCATTACAGTTCAGTAGTACAATGAGCTTTGTGTAATTTTATGGGCTTCTGAGAAGTACATCAGACGTCCCATCGAACGCACAATAAAAAGTTCGTCTGTAATATAGGGAGTCTTCCAAGGAAAAGGAGACTTAGTTCTAAATGTAAGCTGTTGTCATAGAACCAGCTGTAATGAATGGATTATTTCAACAGTATTTTGGGTGTTTAAGAACGTTGCCTTTTTTGGGGTGAGAACTCCTAATATTTTAAATTATCTCATAATCTTCACTCATTTCCTGGTCAGAATTCTGTCCCTGATGTTTCTAACATGACAAGTTACATTGACACAGTCTACATCTTGCATTATTTTTTTGGACAGATGTTTCTTCCCTTGTGTCCCTGCATACTGTTTCTGTGAAGCTGAAGCTCTTATTTATGATTTAGCCATTTTTTTGGACAGAATTCTTGGTGACCTTGGATAGAACAGTCTTGCATGATTCTGTAACATTTAAGTAAAAATCGTCTAAAAATATTTAACTCTGATTATTCTTAACTGAATATTTATTCAATATAATCAAAGTACTGACACTGGAAATATAATACTGTTTAGCTCTGAAAAGCAAGTTACAGCATCTAGTAGTGAAATATATCTGGAACATCGTGTAGTATTTGCTTTAGGAAAAATTTACACTCTACTATTACAAAATAAAAGTTGAATCTGCTGCCTTACATTTTCCTGTATCTTACATCCACTGCTGATGAAATGGTCCAAGTTAGGCTTAGAAGAAAAAGAAAAGGAAAAAAGTTTAGCTCCGTAGTGCTGGAAGCTGAGACCCTTATGGAATTACCCCTTAGTAAAAGGTGTTGCTGCTCTAATCCCAAACTACATGTGTGGAGTTTCTGTCTTTGCCTATTTCGAGGTCAATAGCACTCTTCCCATCCCCTTCTCTCCCCTGCCCCCAGCACTGAAATGTTGACCAGATCAATGGAAATTTTGCTAATATAAACACAAAGATTTCCCCCCACCCCTCTTTCTTCCTAATTTCCCATATGATAGTATGTTATCTCTAATCACAGTAATACCATATGTGTATCTTAATGTTTCTCAGTTTGTAAGGAACATTGTGGCTGCGATTTTAAAGGAAGTTCTTAGACTCATAAGGGAGAAAAAAACCTTACGTTTTTGGTAAAAACCCTTCCTGAGAAGCAATTCTAAACAGCTTAGATCCCCTCCTTAATAGAATGCCATCTTCAGAATCCAATTGTTCAGAAAACAAAATCATATATCACTTATGGTATTATTAAGAATGAAAGGTTAAGAAGAAAAAAAATGAGCAAGTACCTGTAGAGTCAGTTCTTGAATATGTAATTAATACATGATTTTACTTATTTTAGATTATTTTCCACTGCAACTAGTTATACTAAAAGTAGCTTCAAAATTGGTTGGCTGATTTTGTCAATACTGGTTTCTGTCTTAACATAGAGTTAGGAAAATAGAACTGAGGAAACAAAAGGGTTATTTTACAATGTCTTCTACTAAATTAGATCCAAGAACTTGGATTTCCTAGAAACATTTAATGGCTGTCTGTCTTCCAATACATTGCTTCGATGGTCAGAGAAATGGATTTGTACATGCAAATAATATTGATATGTGTCTGTGGGAGTTTCTCTTTTGCTAGCATGATTTTGTTTTACGGAGATTTTTCTTTTTCTTTTTTTATTTATTTTCTTTTTGGATGCGTGGTTTTCTTTTCATGGGCGCAACAACAGTTTGGTAGAAGCAGGAAATTCAGCACAGAGCTCTTGAATGGCTTTAAAAATCAAGAAATCGTATAGAATATGGAGCTGTATTCACTTTGGGTTTTGAACTGTTGGAACTTTTCCCCTGTTGATTATAGAAAGTTATTTCTTCAGTGAAACTGGTATTTCCCTTGAAGTCTTCTATTCAAAAACAAGGTGATGTGGGTGATGCAATAAATCAAGTGGAGGTGGGTTTTTTTTGCATTTTTAACTTAGAAGATGTAAGCATTCGTGTGATAGCCTTCACCGTAATGATGCAATGGGATTTAATTTCAAGTTAGCCTTTAAATTAATTTTTAAAGTGGGTTGGAAACATACTTTTCCTCAGTTATTGGCTCTATGATAGGTTGTTTCTCTTTGTTTCTGATTAAGCAAAATTTTAAAATAAATATTTTTTCTGAATAAATGAATGTTACTTTGTTTCTGTGTCTAGGAAGAAAAGAAGAAGTTTGATAAAGAGACAGAGAAGAACTACAGTTTGTTAGAAAAGCATTTGAATTTATCAGCTAAGAAGAAGGAGCTACAATTACAAGAGGTATTGTTGCCTCTATTTTTTTATGCAAGCTAAAGGCTTTTGAATAGGTAAATACATTTTATGCAAATACAAAACCAGCATTCATAGTGGTAAAAGAAAAATTTTTGTCAACTGGAGAGGTTGGTGAGAAAATCAGTATTTGCTGAACTTAGTGGTGTAGCCCTGCTGTTTTCTGAATTGAGGGCCTTACTTGGCATTTGTGTAAAGCACTGAACATCATGTTAATTTTTTAATATAATTAAGGGAATAGCAAAGTACAAGTATATTGCGAAAACTCTGCAATTCTTACGAGGCTTTACCATATAAGAAATTTGCATTGCAGTGTATGTATTTACTAAGTGGCCTGTGTTAATGCTTAATGCAAAGTACAGCAAGACTTGTATTGCTGAAGGAAGTGCTTTTTTGTGCCATTTTTTTTCTTTGTCATGTTTTGAAAATCTGTTTATTTCAAGTAATGGTACAAGTTTGTTGACAATTTATAACTTAAAAACAGATCTGTTTTGCCTGGCATTCCTACTGTCCCTGTGGGTTTATTATCATCATCATTATTTGTAATAGCTTTTATTTCTCAAGCAAAAGCGAATAGTACGTGAGAAGACAGCAGATAAATCTTGCAGAGACTTGCTGTAGGCAGAAAGATTCTTTTTTTTTCAGCGAAATGTAATTATGTCAGAATTATTAATGCTTAGTCTATTAATACCTTGTGTCATCAAACACTGAATGTTTTCCTCAGAGATAACTCGTCTCCCTGCTGTCTACCCTGCCCCAAATAATTGATGCCATTTTTCATAAAAAATGGTTAATGTAAATGGCACTTAACTCCAATTGTTCTGAGTTTCACTAGGATGTTACTTCTCCATAGTGTAGTTGCAGCACAGGCCCTCATATGCATGAACAAGTGTCTTTTGGGGTGTTGAGTTGTCCCAGTGAAGTTAATGGGCATTGCTCATGTGTCAGGACCTCTACCTTTATCAAATTGATCAGCTGCCAAAGAACTTGATGCAGAAAAAATGAAAAAGTATTAATTATGATCTCTTACTTGATGACACTGAGAACCATATTTCACAGTCTGAAATGAGACCTAACCTTAATGGAAAAATTAAAAAATGCCTGCATGAGGCATTTTGAAGCTGTATCAAATATAATCTGAAATATTAAAACATGTGTGAAGACTTAAAATGAGCAAACAGATTTGTTTTAAATGTCCTTCAGACTTTCACGAACAAAAATTCTGAAATTCTTCAGTCTGGCTCTTTCATTTGTGCATTTAATTTTGGAGTATAAATGTATAAGCAAGTAAAAAAAAAAAGACCTGCAGTGTGTTGTCAGAGTGCTAAATAGGAAAAACTTTCTTGCACAAACTTAGAAAATAGGTGTATCTAATTGCACGGGAGCTTCCTAATTTAGTATTCTACATGGCTAGTTGTTTCAGTTTTTGACTAAAGTAAATAAAGTATGCAGGTATAAATTTGACGAAAAACATGCCGTGTTGGGGAGTGTGCCCTACATTAACATAGCCTTTGACTCTATTAGTGGAGGCTTATTCCTGAAATTTCACTGAGGCATGCTGTGTGTCTTATTTCTGTATTTGTTTGGTGGTACACAAAGTACAATGTAACAGTGAGCAAACTTGCTGGATGCACAGGGAGGCTCATCACTCAAAAACCTGAGGAGAGATGTGATAATTTATTTACAGGGGAATTGAGAGGAATTAGTAAAATGGCTGTGTTGGGTATTGTGTTCTTGGGGGAGGTGGGGGAGGCAACCAAAACAATAAACAACTGAAAAACAAAGGGGGGAGAGAGAAACAGGCTTATGTGGGGCTTTGCTGTATGTAGGGCAGTCTTACTATCAATTAGCCAGATGTCCTAGTAGACCCACTTCATAGTCTTTTTCTATGGATACCCTTCAGTACATGTGTATGTCAGAAGCTTTGCTGACAACTCAAACCAGTTCCTATGTTGCATGGTTTATAGGATGCATGGAAATAGCTTGGCTTTTTGGAACACGTTTTCTTTCTGATGTGCATATCAGTGCTTTATTTTTTAATGGCATTTGTTGTTGTGCCCCTTTAATTGCTGACAGATTTCTAGCACAGAGCAGCAAAGCAAAGCATGTCTTAAGGCAAAACTGTCTTAAAGCTAATTTGACTTATCCTCTTAAAGCACAGCAGTCACTATTCCGTTTGAAGGATATAGTCTCACTATTTGAGAGCGAGCGTATGATAATAAGTCTGGTCCTTTCACCCAGCTCTTTCTCCATTCCCTTTTGTAATTTAGTGTAGAAGCATTTGGTATTATCACATGGGCAAAAACTAAGTGTTAATCATGTAGAGTATCCCTTTGTAGCCTTTCTTTAATGTATTTTAATAAAGGTTTCCGTTACCCAGTTCTTGAAGTTTTATAGTTTAATGAGGGCACTTGTACTGTAATAACTTAGTGAAATAATACACGTATGCTCGAAAGTTAAATATTTATGTACAGATGACTAGCTGTTCACTATCAATATGGTGTTGGCATTTTAGCAAAGCTGAGCTAAAAATCAGCTACAGCTAATATGGCTGCATTTTAAAGTATTTGATGCTCTGTGGAAACTTGTGAAGTGTCTTACCAATAAGTGAACTTTATTTTTATTGCTTTTCTTGACAGAGTAAGCACAGGTGTGGGATTGGTACAATAGCATTCTGGATATTTACAGAGGTTATTTGGGTTATAGAGTAAAGCTTACAGTACCAGCAATGTGGTTTTCAACAATAACATTTTCTGTCATAGTTTGTCTGAAGACATGATTTCCCCCTTTTCTAATGGAAGATGTTGCGAGCCCCCTCTCTCTGTTTGGGCAGGCACCTTTTCAATGCTATTAAAGCAGTGTACAAGTACCTTTGGCTTGGATTCCATAGAAAAGAAGCTTGAAGAAGAGGTGTCATTTCTAAAAAAATAGCCTTATGATTCAAAACAACATATGTTATCTAGTAAAAGGGAATTGCTGCTGCCATTTAAAAGTAAACGAATGGGCTGTGTCATAAAGGAACAAATCCCAGTCTGGAGAAAACTGTCTTATTGCTTACCACTTGTATGCTATACATGTGTAATTTTGAAGCTGTCTGCAAAATGTCTTTGAAACTTCATTGGCTGTATTCTGTGTGCAGGCAGATAACCAAGTGGAGCACAATAGAAAACACTTCTATGAGCTGTCCCTCGAGTATGTGTGCAAGTTGCAAGAGATACAGGAGCGGAAGAAATTTGAGTGTGTGGAACCTGTAAGTACCAGTGAATTCAACCTACCCTGTCATTCACCAGGAACAGAGAAGGAGGGCAACTGGACAAAAGCCAAGGAGCTCTGTTTTCTGGGAAAACGTATGCAATTGTGTGACTTAACAGAATTTAAAACACTCGTTACATCTGTGCAAATTCCTAGTACAGATACACTTAACCAGGCACCTCAAAGCTCACCTCAGTAATTACAGTTGATTTGGATCCATTGATATTGATTTTCAGAAAATGTGTGAAACCTTGTGCTGTACTGCAAAAACCTTGCTTTATGGTGTGAGTTAGAATAGAGGATTCATGAAGATGGTGTTGGGGTCAGACTTTCTGAATATTTTTTTTTTAACAATGGAAATTTTATTCCTGACTAATGTAAGGAATTCAGTTTTCAATATGAAGGCTGCACTTAGAGGCCTGTTAGTGAAGAAGTGCAGATATAAATTAATTGAGAGGGTGCTGCTGGCTAAAAAGCTCATTATCAGGTAGTCTGATGTGTTTGATTTCAGTTGCAATTGAATCTGTGCAGAGATCAAGGGGTTCCACTGAATTTTAGTGAAAATTGTATGTGTACTGACCAGACTTACTTAAGTCTCTGAGAAGAACTTATTTTAAACTTTTCTGAAATGTGTGTTAGCCTTGTAGTGTAACTGCAACTTTACAAAACAAGAGAACAGTAAGTGTAATACTGAGATAAAGGGAGGCTGGACTGTAGAATTGACTTTCATTCTTTCAGTCTCTGAAGTCTGTGGTTTTGGGCCAAGTCTGTCCTTTTATTCTTATACAATTATTTTAATGTAATAATGAGAAAAGTCCCAAATGACCCAAATCAAAGTAGTTGGTCATTATGGAGTTAGTGAGCTGTGTATTTTAATATAGCTTATTCCTTTATGAAAAAATTGCTAAAATTCTTAAGTGGCAATAAGTGGCTTAAAATATCTTAGCATTGTTCCAGGAATGGGAAAACATTTGTGAAAAACGGATTTTGTTGTTATTGATGTGTTCCTCTTTTGTGTGTGTGTGTGTGTGTTTCATTTTTTTTTTTTTTTAATTTTCTAGTTTTTCAATATTTTTTAAAAATCCTAAATAGTTTTGGATTTTCATTCTTGTGTTTCAAACCATTTGAAGTTTCCTCAGAGCCAGACTAAAGTCTTCAAATTATGTTTTTGAAACATGTCCCTTTCTCTTTTCTGAAAGGTCCCTCTGGATGGGGCTGAATTCTATGTTGTTCAAGTTGTATTTGAAGTTTACACTAGGGTAGTAAACTGATATTATTTAGTACCAAATTCTTACTCCCTTTCCCCTTCATAATAGCTTCAATTTATGTGGTTTTTGCATTTTTGAAAATGGTTTATTTACATAGGACTTCAGACTGTTATTAAATACGTTCTTCAGTTTATTCTCATATTAAAGAGAGTTCTTTCCTGTGTCACTTGCTTCTTTCCAACAACCTGAACCAAACAAAAGAGGTAGGTGGTACTGCATCTCACCCTGTTTCCAATAGGGTATAACTTGTTCTTTTTTTTAAATTGAAACATTGAAGTCAGAAACTGCAACGTGGATTGTTTGCTGGTTCTGATAAAGGGTCAGATCTGCACACAAAAAGCAGTGATGAGTAAAGTCACTGGAGGGAAAGCTTCCTTCTTCAAACAAACCAGTTGGCTCTGTTATGAAAGTCATCTCAGCGTGGTCATTAGCAAGGAGGGGAATGACCAGGGAAATAGTGACTAAAAGTCAGAGTGATCATTACCTCCTTGTGCATGAATATTTTATTCCAGACGTCATTGGTATCAGAGCAGCTGTAGGAAAGCATCACACAGAAAAGTTTGAGAGACAGGCAATGTACATTGCCTATGGTCAACTTTAACGTAGAGGTCAGTTGTGAAATTCCAGAGACGGGACCACCTAAAAATGTCTGTATACATAGCTGATCATTTGGATCTAAATAGTTATTCATAAATTGTAGGTGTTAGTGGAAATTTGTTTAAAAATAATCATTTTGTCATCTCTCATCTTTCCAAAAAGGGCTGTGTACAGCAATCATATTCTGGTAAATGGATATGTTCATTCTAACAGGTCTTTTGTTTGTATTTCAGGTGCTATCATTTTTCCAGGGTTTGTTCACTTTCTATCATCAGGGTTATGAACTTGCTAAAGACTTCAATCATTACAAAACGACCCTGCAGATAAATATACAAAATGTAAGTTGAGATTGATACTTATGACTTTTCTAATTTTTTGAGTAAAATCGCCAACTTAAGTTACTGTATATACGGTATCTGTATGGCCAATACTTTGCCTCGGTTAGTGCGTTGCCTGTGACCTTCGGGGCTGTAGCGCCATCTCCTGGCTAACCAACCACATCACTGAACAAATCGCTGCTAATTCCAGTGAATACTTTGTCATTTCTAGTACTCCTCCAAAAAATAAACACCAAGTAAAAGGCCCCCACTCCTTTTTCCAGTTTTTTATGGAGACGTAACACAGGGATTATGAAAGAGTTTAAAAATGAATGAAATCTGTTAAAATGTACACAACACTGGAGAATTCGAAGGGCAGGTAGTGAAATACCAAGCTTCTCAGTGTTTTAGGTGTGTTTGAAATGAAATATGTCATGCCTGGGTGTCATTGCTTAATAGGGATATATTATCCATAACTAAGAAAAGGAAAGAAAAACCGCTGGGATTATCAGCATTTTTTTGGCACATCTGCCAGCAGTGTGACTTGGAGTTTCTGTTTGTCTTAAAGCAGCCCTTTCAGGCAAGAGCATCTCTGTTGGTGTTGGTTTGGGGTGCAGAACTGTATAAGGAGACTTGGTGTTAGCACTCATAGTGCATTTGACAAAAGGATGTGTTCCTTCAAGGGCAGGCTAACCGGTTTGCCCACCACTAGTTAGTGTACCCTCACACCAAATTGCCCAGTGTGATCTGCTCAGGACTGGGAGAGCAGGAAGCAAGGTGACAGGCTGAAGCAGTGGGACTGACAGAGTCACTAATCAGATGGTCTGTTTGCTTCCTTGAGATTTGTTGAAGAATAAAACTCGCTCAGAGGAACTTCGATGTGCCAGAGGCCTGTTGGTAGGGAACAAACTATGTACCTTACTGCGAACAAGCAATTCATTATGGTGCGTCTGTTTTGTTGACCTCTAAGGGCACCTGGAATTAAGACACAAAAGCTACTTCTCAGAGGTTGCAGTCTATTTTTAGAAATGGCTTAACTAGCAGACAGTAGCAGAGAGGATTATGGTTGTTGTAATACATAGTGACATGATTCATGTGTCATGATACCATTCCTTTAACTTTCTTCCCATATGATTAAGTCTCAAGTTTCCTTTTGAGCTGTTGTTTGGTTTGGGTAGGGGAACTGAGAAGTGGTAACTTCATAAGCAGACTTTCATGGCAGAAGTCAGTGCTTGTGGAGGAAATTTCAGGACAGCCTTGCTGCTTCTGTGTGCTCAGCTTAACAAAGGGAGGAGCAGCAATGGAGCTGCAGTGGATAGAGGGGAGCTGATGCAACACGAGCAAGAAATGAAATGTGAGAGGGAAGCTGTGATACAGTTTTGAAGAGCTGGATTTCAGATTATGGATGGAAAAGAGCCAGTGAAGTGGTCTGAAGAAGTGATGAGCAATAAGAAAGTAAGCTAATCTCAACAAGCTGCATTTTCAATTGACTGAATGATATTATAGTGTGCCCCAGGAAATCCAAAAGAGATTGAGCATTACAGCTCAAGTTTTATGAATAGACAGAAAGAGTGACCTGGATTTCAAAAAGCTGTGGAGAGAAAGAAGGAAAGGCTCAAAAACTGGGCTAAGAGGACAATAGAAGGAAGCATCTAAAACATAGCACGTTCTTCACTGTGTTGAAGATGAACAAAACATCCCAAATGAAAAATGAACTATGGCTTGGCAGTGGTACAGCTGAGCTGCTGTCGGAACACTGGATTAACATGTTAGAAATTGAAGGGTACAAGAATTCAGTACAGAGAGCCTAGCTGGATACGGAGAGTGATTTGAGAGTTGCCAGTATAGCTGTAGTAGTAGTCTTCCCTTTCATTCCGGTTGTCTTTACTTTGAGATTTATACTGTGGATTTCTTCTCTACACTCTGCCCCAGACCTTGCCTTCCCCTCACTCCTCCCCCAAAATGAAAGAAAGAAAAAACCTGCCCGAGCTCCAGTAAGCTGATTCTTCCAACAGTCTTACTCTTTTTCAAAAATCCTGTATCTTCAACTAGATTAACCCCCACTCCCAGGGCTTTTCTCTTGTTATCTCAGTTGTGCACCCAACCCCATACAGGGATCCTTGCAGCTGTGACCATGCTCTCCTGCCCTGCAAGCAAACCTGGCCTTCCCTGGGAAGAGGAGGCAAAGCCATGCTGGTGCAGCAGCTGTGGCTTACCCCTGGTTAAGCTCAGCTTTGTCACAGCACAAAGAAATTTTCTTGAGTTTTCTGGAGCCGGTGGTGCTCCCAGGGTGCATTTCACACAATTGGATTTGTGATTAATTCACAGCTAAGACAAAGATTCTGTCAGGATCATTAAAACATCTAACCTTGGAGTGATCAGTGTTCAGACAGGAAGGTTTAGATATGAGCAATCTGTCACTATCAATTTTTTTGCCTTTGTTGTGAGTACAGAATATAATTTTTTTTAATGCAGCTCTTCTAGGTAATTGTGAAAAGGAGCTTAGAATTTTTTTTTAAGCCTTGGAAATGAGTTTATGTGCAGGGTCTAACTCCAAAATTTGCAAGCAGATGTGGCCTGAAACTGAGATGATAGATATGGGTGGGGTTCAGAGCAGTTGTTTTGCCTGGAGGTAAGAAGGCAGTTGTTCTTAGTCATCACCTAAAGAATATCTTTAGCTTTCTTCTATAAAACGTATGGGTATGGGGGGCTGCTCTGACCAGCTTGCATCGACTGTGTTTGTGCCCATGAATAAACTCCTTCCAAATAAACTCCTTCCAAACATAAATCTGGAATTTGCACGTACAGTTGGCCAGTCAGGAGCATAGTGTTAACTGTCTATGTACAAGAATGGATACCTGTTTATATAAATGATATATTTGTCAGTGTACGCAACTGTATGCTTGTCTGGGGGGGAAGAGCTGAGGCAACATTTTCAGAAGCTCATCCATTTTCAGAAAACAAGAAGACACGCAAGCATGCATCTGGAATTATGTACTTTCCTCAAAACACATGTACCAACTGGGGAAAACACCAGCTTAGAATTAAAATGTATGTTTTCAGTTTGTGCAATTTGGGCAAGTGGGTTTGTGGAGAAAACTAGGTATTACCATGATTTTTTTTTGGTTTTGTTAGTTGCTCATTGGCCAATTGTCAGTGTTTTTCAGACCAAACTGAAGAGTGTCTTGTGTCAGGTGTGAACTGCTCTGTTATTTTGTGTAGTACTATTGTATAATTTGTGGATGGTGTTGTTACTTTCTGATTGTTTTTTCTAATATTCTAATAAATATTTCTCTTGTGGCTGCTTGCAAACTGAGTGACATTCAGGAATAATAATCAAGTGGACTTCGGTTGTGGGTTTTGTTTTGTTTTGGTTTTTTTTGAGTTTTTTTTTTGCATGCTTCTGCTTGTGTATGATCAAAAATTTGGCATGTGTGTAGTCTCAACGGGTGTACATTTTTGGTGACCTTCCTGTTACTTTTTTCTCAATAACCACAGAAAATCCTCTCCTTCCTGACAACTAGTAAGAATGTCATGAATTAAGTCAACATCTGTAGTAATATTTTTCTAAGGAAACTTGAATATTCAAATCCAAAGTCATTTTGTACTCAAGCATTTCACTTCTTTCTGAACAGGTCAGCACATTGTTTTAGAAGTATACCCACAGTTACAACAGCTAATATCTAAACCACACTTTAATTTTGAAGAATATCATAAAACTCCAAGAGTAAATGTATATGGAAATTGTGCACTGACTGTCCTTAAAATAGCCTGAATCATTCTCTCATTTTATAAATAATGACTATAACTCCTTTCTGCCAGGAAAAGTAAGTCTTTCTTCCACTTTCTCTACTAATGGGGTTTTGTCATCTTGTTTTAGACACGAAATCGTTTTGAAGGAACGAGGTCAGAGGTTGAGGAGCTCATGAACAAGATCAGAAGAAATCCTCAGGAACATAAAAGAGCAAATAACTTCACAATGGAAGGCTATCTCTATGTACAGGAAAAAAGTAAGGTGTATTTTTGTATTCCTATAGTGCCCATATTGTGCATATAGGCAAGTTTTATTTCTACAGGTAACATGAAGATGCAAAGAATTTATAGTTTATTAAACAGAGTCATCTGAGTAAATGTTCAAAGTCTCTAATGGCAGTGTTACCACAGCTCGTAAAAAGAGCACAGTGCTGAAAGCATGACAGTTTGTAGCAAAGGTGATTGAATTCAGGGAAGTTTTATTTGACCAAAAGAGGTGTTTCATGTTATGTTTAATCCCTTACTAATGGCCTCCTGTAGAACTGTCAAACGTTTGTTGTCAGACAACAACATGAGTGGTCAAATTAGCTTCTGAAAATTGGGCTAATTTAATATGATGAAATTGGCTGTTATTTCCTTAGTTCTGTGATATAGTTTCATTACCTAATTGTGATAATAGGGTGAAATAAAGCAGGCTATATGCTAGGTAGCTAGTGTTGAAAATCTTGCTGTGAAGGTGCATCTTTAAATCGTATCTTGTCAATACTTGGACCAATTATAAATATTTCTCACTCTGGTAAAAGTGCCAAATAAGATGCAGACCTCTTACTGCTCAAGGAATGACCACAAAATAATTTATTTTAAAAAAACCCAACATTATGCATAAATCATATTTTTTAGATGTGTGCCCTTATAGAATGCTTGCTTATTCTGGTGAGAGATTTTACTTTTATGATATTTAATTGATTACTGTTTAAGTAAAGACTTCTGTAAAATGTTTCACAAATTGAAGATTCTACAACATTCTTGATGGAAACATTGGTATTACAGTGTTCAGAAATAAGTTTTAAGAGAACTAGCAGTAAAAAGTGGAGAAATCGTTATTTTGTGAGACCAGTTCACTGGTCTTGGTGATCATGAGCTTTAGAATCAGCTGAAAGGATTCGGAAGAGGTAGGTATGCTTGAGGCTGAGTTGGGGAGGAGAAGGGCGAGAGACCTTCCAGGTTAAAAGCACTGAAATCCTCTGTTAGCTTGAACCACTCGTGAAGGGCTTCCCTGCTACTCTGTGGCAGAGTCCTTCAAAAGAGAAGATTCCTTTGCAAACCTTTTTTTTTTTTTAAAAAAGGAAATTAATAGAAGTGAGGAGAAACCCAGGGTCAGAATCCAAGTTTTAACATTTAACATTATGGTGCAAATCAGTAATACTGCATGCAGTAGCCTGGGCACTTAAGTAACTGTATTCTATGTAGGGTGTGCACTGATGAATAGTTAGGAGTGAGTTTTGGTGTCAGAAAATGTGATTGGATCTTAATCAGTAGATAACGTAGAGCTTGCAACACAGGTGCTTTCATCTCCAGTTATTTAGCTTCAAGTTACCAAGTGTAAAAGTAGGTTTCCATGTTCTGCCTAAATAAAGTTTCCAAGGGATATTTATTTTATAGGGAAAAATTATTTTGCCTGTAGTAGTAGTAGTAATAATTCTTTCCATTTGTCATTAAGTGTAAATGTGAAATACTACCTATATCAGTTTTTAGAATAGTGAGCACTGGTTAACATTTCTATTACTTTGTAGAATGTTCTTAATTCATACCTTTGTTTTAAATACTTCATTATTAGGAATTAAGTAGGACTCTTAAGTATCATTTTGGAAAGCAGGAGAAAAAAACACACAAACTGGAAAAAGTATGTACTATTTAATGCTTCCATTTTATGTAGGGCCTGCTCCCTTTGGTTCCAGTTGGGTGAAGCACTATTGCACGTATAGGAAAGAGACAAAGAAGTTCACTATGATCCCATTTGAACACAGATCAGGAGGGAAAGCTGTAAGTTATGTATATATATATTTTTTTATATTCTACTCTTATACTTACCCTATATCGAGATCAGAGGATGTCAGATAAGATGTATCAAGTACTTTCCCTCTCTTCCTTCTTGTCCCTTTTTTCCTTCTTTCTTCAGTCTGCCATTTAAAGACATTAACCTAAAGTAAAGGATGGATTAATAGAATTCTGCAGACTTTTCAATCGCTTCCTTTTAGAAGACCAGAGAACATGGTACAGATAACATGCAGCGTTTCACCATTTAGAATCTGGTTTATCCATGAGGCATGTAACTTGTTAAAGTATAATGAACTTAGAAATTTCTTTCTTACGTGCTCCAGTCAGATTTTTCTTTCAGAGATGTAAGTACTAGAAAAGGGACCAGAAAAGAGTGTTTTAATAGGAATATAATTTGTACTGGCAACTGAATGTAATTTCAGATATCTTTGATAGCATCTGAAATATTCAAGACCCAAGACTGTTGATCTTTAAATGGCTTTAATTCCTGTTGAAATAGTTGGGAATTGAGGGCACTCAGCACCTTCAGAGATGATGCATTAAATGAACGTATTAATATGGATGAAATACACTTTGTTGCAAGGAGAAAAATTGTCTGAAGCTGGGAAATAATGCTTGAGTCAATATTCCTGTAAATGCAGCATCCTGCCCTATCTTCAAATTTGGTTAGAAAATCAAGTTGTTGGAATTTTATCAGGGTATTATATCCCATTAGTTTGAGCAGGGGGGAGATGGCTTTCATCATTTTGAGGATTGTGTATATTTAAAAATATATTGAATTTGGAAGAATCTTTCAAAAGATCTGGAAAACCTGCCATACTGAACATTAGTGGCATTTGGCTTCCTTAATCATTTCAGTACTTCTATGAAATTTTTATCCTGTTTTACTCTAATTGTAATAAGCCATTTTAGTTAATATAGTGTGTGTGTAAGCATTCAGCATTATAAAACACTTATGAAGCCATTTTTTGCTGTATTAAAAGATCTCCCATTTTGAAACCCACAATGCAATTACTCCTTCAGTGACAACCTCCTGTGTCTGGAGATGTTGAATAAGACAAGACATAATTAAAATGTACAGTTAATCCTGATTAAATCCGGCAAACTCATGCAGCATTCACAGATGAATTTATTTGATTTCTGAATACTTTAAGGGTGAAATATGATCCTAGCGTTGGTTGGGCTTGAAGAAAGGACTGGTTCTGTAAGACAGATTACAGATAGTATAGAACACTTTGTTCTAGTTACTGTAGCAGTAGCCTTTACTATGGAAATTGCTATCTGACGTAAAATGGGAGATGTCTTTTACACTCATTGTGTGCTTATATTGTAACGTGAAAATCTTTATAGTGAAGTATCTTTGTTATTTTAAATTACTGTGGTACTGTGGCATGCTGTAAAGTACCTGATAAAATGGACTCAATGTTTTTGCATTTATGTCCCATAAATGACCATGGAATTTATGTGCTATTGTGCAGAGACCCGAACAGCGACCATGAGTAAATTCTTTTACAAGTGTCAGTTTTCAATATAGCTTTTGCCATTATTTTAATGTAAATTTACCTTACTTGGTTTGTATAGCTGGCTTACTGAAGCTTTCAGTTACTGGGTCAAGCATATAAAAACTTTCTCTTCACAGGGTGATGAGGAACTCTTCATCCTTACATACTGTACCAAAAGAAATACAGATACTATAGACAGGCGATTCTGTTTTGACTTAGAAGCTTCGGACAGGTAAGCTTGTGAAACACTAGAAAGGAAAGTAGTAGTTAATATTACTGTAATATTACTGTTGTGTTTTCTTCTTATTTTTTCAATGTTCATTGAGACTGCCAATGGGAAATAGTCACTGGAGGAGCAGGCAGGTGCTGGCATAGCTCACTGGATTTTCCTCAGTTGTTGTGTAGCAGAGGCAGCGAGGGTCTAAACTGAACTGTAGACATTGTCTGAGCTTACATAGAATAAAAGCATAGAAAAAGATAGAGAAACTATCAATTGCTTTTATCATAGTGAAGAAACATGGCTTAAATTGAAGTTCCTGTAACTATAGTGAAAGACTATGATCGCAGTAAAAATTCATACAGTCGTGACCATATTATATCACAAGTCTGCTTTCCAAAGTGACACGTTGCTGAGGGTTTATGCTTGATTCTCAGATTGAAAATAAGATCACTGGGATTTTGAGGCTTTTTTGTGGCTGGTATAATCATCCAGCACATCCTCAATATTGTAGCCACTGACTTTTTGAAACGCCACCATTTTATTGCTTTATTTCAAAAGAGAAGACTTGCTTATTTATTTTGCTAAAAGGATAGTAAAAGATAACAAATACTGCTTTTGGTCAGCAGTGTAGTCTTCCTTAGTTTATGAAGGTGAGAGAATCCAACATAATAGGATGCTGCAGATAAGTATGGCTGGCGGAATGCCATGTGCTTTTGGTGCGGATTGTGTCTGTGTAGAGCCAGGACCATATCTAGCATTAAATGGAAGATATAAATTCATGGAGTGCTGCTGAGTTTTTGCATCCATCCCTTCTGAGCTGTTTTTAACCAATACATTTGTTCCTTACTTATGCCAATTAATTACATTCTAATTTATCATGTAGTAGGTCTTCAAGCTTTTTAGGTTTTTGGTTTTTGTTTTTTTTTTTTTTTTTTATTCCCATCAGATTCACAGTGCCCTTCAGTTTAAATGCAGTGTGGCCAATGCTGGCAGGGCCTTCTGTCCTATGTTTGCTAATGGTCGGCAAATATGTCTGTGATAAGAAACATGTGCACGTGCACAGTGGGAGGTCAGAGGCTGTGCCTAGCTTGCATGGCCAGTCTGACTGGCCTGCCTGAGGCATGCCGATTTCTGTAACAAGCAATGGGTAAAGGAATGCGAAACTACCACTGCACCTGAAAACTTCCAGGTCACGTGGCAGATGGCAAGATACCCATTTACAGCTCAGGTGGCATTTTTCACAAGTCTACAGCACGGTTTGAACTTGCATTTTTGATTTGACGGGGGAGGATGTGGTTTGACTCTTCTAACACTGTGTCCCAACAGTAGGAGAGGGAGTAGAGATTTGAGGTCTTGACATCAGCTTCTCTTGGTCAGTGTGAATAACATTTCAAACTGCGTCTTATTTCTCACGGTACTTTTTTAGTAACTTTATGTCAATCCACCCGCCTCTGTGGGTCATCCCTGCTCAGTAGGGTATCTGCAGTTAAACAGAGATGGATGGAGAGCAGCGTTTCCTTGGTCCTGCAAAACAATTTTTCATTCTCTTTTCTGGGAAAAGTGGGAAAAATCTAATCCATCTTTCTGTCCAGATATAATAGACACAACTGGTCCACTGTGACCTTGATATCAGACATTTTTCTTTTAATAATATATGTGTGTAGTACTGAGATGTTCCCATGGAGATTAGTTCTGTGCTGCAGGCCATTAGCTTGTTTCCTTGGTATCAGTTCAGGGCACACTTATCCCTCGGCTTGTCCAAGTTAAAAAATAACATACAGATTGACAGCTGGCCATGGGGTTTTCTTTGTTCCTGTGCTGTGGAAGGAGGCAAGATTGTAAAATTTTAGGAAGGACTTCTCAGTAGCAAATGTTCAGCCTTGTTCGTGACTTGAGCATAGTTTGGAGCTAGCTGAATATTTACGGATTTTTCTCTTAAAAAGAAAGCCGATATGATTCTTTTTTCTTTAAATTCTGATACTTATGACTATAAGCTCTGAGGGCACTAGGATCCTAGCTAAATCTCTGGAAAGTGATGTTTTCTATGTTTCTAGTGCTCCATTATGTTTAGCAGAGGTGACTAATGGTAAATCCAAAAAATGTAAGTCTTAAAGAGACAGCAGCGGTCTTTTGGGGTAGGAAAAAGATTTTCTATTGATAAAAACTCATTATACTTCTGAAATACTACTTACATTTTAATTTTATCAATACAGGACAAAGAGGAGGGAAGGCTGTCTCTTTTGATTTTAATTTGAAGACAAATAAATAATATTTCCTGCAGCATATACTAAGTTTGGTGTATTGCCTCTAGGTGATACTCTTTGATAACTCAACAGTTACAATTTTAGTGAGAAGAAGGAAAGTTTGCCCTGCATAAAAATAACTCATGGTTTTAGTTTTAACTAGTAAAAGAAAGTAGAAAAGAGAAAACCAAATCATCATGTGGGGTTTTTTGTTTAATTTAGCTAATTACTTAGGGTATTTTTTCCTACCGACTGATTAAGTTTACATGTGTCTGGCTGCAGCTCTGCACTACTAGCAGGCCAGTTTGCACTGAAAAAAGCTGGTATGGCTTGAGAAGCTGTTGCTTACTTTTATTACTAATACCAATATTAGCTTATTTTGGTCATAAAGGTTGCAGAAATTGGGGCAAGGCTTCCCTCACCCACTCTTAAGAGCTCAATGTCTATCACTGAGAATAGTAACAGATTCCATGTTTATGGCTTAATAGTCTCCTTGCTTTAATCAAAAGAGAATGATTTGCTTGCTTGCTGCTATTTTCCAAAGTTATAGTTGGGTCTCCTGAGTTTAGATTGGATTGCTAGAGGGTGTGTGCATGCCTTGTCCTCACATGTTGTCTGAAAAGAGATTTTGAGCAGAAGGTATTTGTACCTATAGAGTGCTATGCTGCAATTAAATTGTGTGGTTTTACAAAATTTATGACAAGGTGAAAACGAACTAGAAATGTCTCTAGTTTTAAAAATATGAACGTGGTGTGTAGACTGTTACAGTTTTAAGTATTGTGCTGGTTTTCTCTGTGCTGTTGTTTTTAGATAACATTTTCCCCTACAGCTATTTTGCTACTTGAAGATAGATTTAATACAAAAGAGAAAGAGAGGGGAGAGAATGTTATGAATTAATTCTCTGTTTCTATCCATCTCTAATCAGATTTACAAATTTGCCAATGGTATTGGCGGGCTGAATGGGATTTTTTTTTTTTTTTAATTGGCAGAAAATTAATTACCCAAATAACCTGTTCTGCTTTTAACTCTCTTTGCTTTGTACACTATGCTGAACCACATGATTTGTATTTATATAAGAAGAAACTAAAAAGAGTAAAGTAGATTTATGTTAATCTCTGTTCACTAATCCCTATGTCCCACAGTTGTAACTTTCCTAAAAGGCAAGGATGGACAATAGTGGAGTTTTGTAATGAGATACTGTGTTAAGACTTGATTATTTTTTATAAGAGATTTACTGGAAAACTATTGTAATTGTTGCTGCTCTTAAGCTGAAGACTAAGCATAACATAAGTTGACAAAAGCCATTTATTATGTAATAGCACAGCAAGAGTAAGTTTATTTAGAATTCCACAACTCTAACTCCCAGCAAGTGTTGGAATCAACAAGCTATCAGCAATGAACTATTTAAAATAAATAGTTTGCAAATTACATTCACTTCCCTTTTTCTTCCCCACCCCTCCCTATTTCCCACTGTGTCTATCAGCTCTATGCCTTTTATTTTAAAGATGAGCAGTGTTCAGTAGTTAAGGAAAAAAAACCCAACTCTGAGCTCTAGGGCAATGGGCTTTTTTGCTTGTAGTTGGAAGTAGAATCTGACTAGGCAGTGCTTTAGCTGCTGGTGAATGCAGTTACTCTGTGTGGTTGGTACTTTTGCAGGCCTGGAGTTCCTGTGACCATGCAGGCATTTTCTGAAGAGGACAGGAAGCTGTGGATGGAAGCTTTGGATGGAAAAGAAGCTGTAAGTGACATTTTTTTAATGTTCATTTATAGCATAATGGAGAAATTCTCTCGCCCCCCACTTCCTGATCCCATTTATACTTTAATAAACTGGGATTATGTAATTTGCAAAATGATAGATTCAGTGGAGAAAGAATAAAAGTGAAATAAAACTCAGGAGAGTAAATCAGTAAAGCTCAGCATAGATAACTGTTAGTGCTGATATGAGATATTTTTCATTGTAATGACAGCATCGATTTTTATAAATGGTTTGTCGTCACAATGATGATATTGGCATTCCAGAAAATGTCTAGTATAAGCATGTCCACTTAGCCTTATGCTGACATAATGCATTCGAGTGACAAAACTTGTGCAAGTTAGTTATATGGTGGTATTATAATTTTTTTTTTTTTCAAACTAGATCAAAAAAATCCGTGTCAATGGGAATGAGGTTGTATTTGAATTTGCTTAATTTCTGGTGCACATCAGGAAATAGGTCTGAACTGCAGAACTGAAACATGCTGCAGGTTATTCTTACAATCGTAAATATTATATTGGTCTTGGTCTTGGGGGCCAAAAATAATGGGGTTTTCTAGTCAATGACAGTCACATGTCTGTCCCCAGTAGTTGGCTACTGGACAGTAGATTTTATTGACATCATTGTCATAAAAATCTTGTTTCATCTGCAGAGGTGTTTATTACCATCACATATTGTCTGAGCTGGACTCTACAATAAGCTTACAACTTCTGGGAATGCTGAGCAGGGACATAATTCCCAGCATTCATCAAAGCAGTTCGCAACGCTTTGAGTGAACTTGAACTGTGGGATATTAACCTGCAGAGAAACATAGGAACATGGAGCACATAAATCACAGTTAATTTCAGGGGCTATAACGAACGTTGTTCTGCTCCCTAGGGATGTGTATGTGTTGAGAATTTTTAGAAAATTTCACTCCTTAAAAAGTGCAATTATCTGCTTTCTGAGGGGGCATGGAGCTCTGGTCCTGCTGTTAGAGCTGTTGTAGGTTGAGGTGATATGTTCTAGCTGTAAACAGAAGTATTTGTGCCTTCTGGGCATTAAGATTGGGGGTGTCTTGCTTATGGTTTCACAAAATTCTTTAAAATAATTTTTGTCTTTTTACTCTTTTTGTATTAGCTGTTCATCAATTTGAATAGAGCAGATGCAAAACGAGAGGGAAGTAAGTATTTGGATTACTATTAAAGCTATTTTTTGTTAACATTTTACAGTTGAGAAAGGCAAAGGTAAACTTTTTTTTCCCCTGTGGATCCAACATAATTAAATATTTTATTTTTAATCTTGAATTCTGAATATATTTTTGTGGATTTTGTAATTAATGGGTTTTCACAGTAACGCAGTTTAGTATATATGTAAGAATTGTAGGACTGGACATAAGCTAGAGAAACAGTCTAATTGTTTTTGCCACTTCATGCTTGAAATTGACTCAAAAAAGGGTTAATGTGTATGTAAATACATCACAATTTCTTAACCCAGATTGTGTGTACACATCTGTTAGAATGCATAACAATGGTTTTAAAAGCAATCACAGTTGAACATAAAGGTCAGCAAAAAACCTGAATGCATATATTTAAAATGTGAGCCATAATATGGAAGTAGAAGAGACGTCTGTCTTTAAGCAACATATACTTTACTAACAGAAGAAAGCTAATGCGTAAAAAAGGTTATCCTTCTTGCATTATCAGGCAATTTATGCTTGCACCCTTTTTTATTAAATTGTTCATTAAAGCTGGATCTTATGTTATGCACAGAGGTTTTTCCACGGATTTTTATTTTCATGGTGTAAGACCAGATTCCCAGGAGCAAGAAGGGGGAAGGGCAGTTTTGCAATATAAGCTTTTAAATGAAGTTTTGATGTGAAGAAAGAGAGTAAGATAGGAACAACAAAGGAATGCTGGATCTCAGCTGTTGTCCTCTTAATGCATTTGCTTTTATGTAGTCAGATCATTAACTGCTGTGAAATTATATGCATGTGTCCTGTATCTTTAGTGTGGGAATTTCTTTGGCTTAGGGTAGGACTCAGTAAAAGCCCTGCTGTTGATGATTATGCTTTTTCATCATAAGTACTTCCTTGTCCCATTTGGTTAACTCTCTCAGATGTTGTCTGTGTTGCAGTAAGTTAGTTCCATTTTTGTGTCTGCCAACATATGTACCTAATCAGAGATCCCGTTCTTCAAAGGTTGATGCTGTGAACAAATGCAGTGAAGCCACTACCACCAGCATGAGCCTTTACTTAGGCTGGGTGGGGTTGTGAAGGAGAAATGGGGAATTACTCTGGAAAAAAGTGATGGAGTATTCCCATTCCAGAATATTTACAGTTTTGCCTGAGTAATCACTAGCTATGTGATTAAGTCCAGCCTTATTTTTCAGTGAAAGACATAATTGTAACGGTGCTTTAAAACTTTTCAAACTTTTTTTTTTTCCTTCTAGGTGCACAATTGGATAAGATAGGTTTCACCGTCATCAAAAAGTGCATCAGTGCTGTTGAAACACGAGGTAATGATCAACCCAACCTGTTTGTGGAGGGGGTGGAGCAGCTGCTCTGTTCTTCAAAGAAGGCCCGTGTGATCTAGTTTCCAGTAGACTTCTGGGAAAGACTTAATCTGGTAGATATTGCACTGATAACACTGACCAGGGCAGGAGCTTCCTTCTGTCCAGTCCCAGACTTATATATATGGCTTTCCCTCAAGAAATGTGTTTTCAAGAAGCGCTCAGAAGGGGGTAATAGGATGTCTCTTGACAAAGGAAGCCAATGTTTGTCAGTAACAGCTGAGAACAAAACCTGTGTCTTGTAGGCAATTCCTGTACCTTTGCTTTGCTGTTGGAACAGGCTAATTAATTTTAGTATTCTGTTTGTGGACTTTGAATGGTGGTTTTCTGTTTTGTCACTTAAGACAGAAGAACAGGAGCTGAGCAGGCAAGTGAATAACAAAGAGTATTGAAGTACTTCTAGTGGAGTTAGTATCACACCAGAGGCAAGGGTGCTGTTAGGCTTGCTAATGCATATACTCATTGTTGTACCTCCAAAACTGGAGATGGAAGAGAAAGGTCAGTATGCAGGCAGTTTTCAAGAAGTAGTTGGGATTGTGGTTTTGGAAAGGGATAATATCAGCTTTTGATACTGCTGCCATGTGAGGATACAATAATGCTTGTATGGATGTGCCAAAATGTGAGGTGACCAGCCACTCTGAGGCTTACTGCGTTGTATATGGTATTCATTGGTTGTCTTCTTTTTTTTTTTTTTTTTTTTAAAAAAAAGAAAAGATTAAAATAGGTAATTGGTTACAGTGTATTTCTTAGTTTGTTAAAAGAGATGTTGAAATTTCTCTGTGTGAATTTTGTTTTTTTCCTAAATCGACCTTTCTTTGCATTCTCAAAGGGAGATTTATGATTTTTCAGGAATTGTGTCTTGTTTTTTCTAGAGATTTAGCATTGCATAGGGCAGAATATTTATATCTTTCTTTGTATCACAGTCCGGCTTAAATAAGATAGATGAACTGAAGAATGGGTTGGTCACACTTCCGGTCAATGCAGAGTCTTACTTAAAAGCAGCGTCTTCCATGTATGCACTTACTGTACAATATCAGTAATAAGAGTGAGCAGCCTTTGTGATACTAAGAATTTAGCATTTAAACAGCAAGAAGTATCCGAAATCCTTTTTTTCTTGGACTTTTTTGTATCAGTCCTGTCTGATACATTGAAGATGTTATTCCAGATTAGACCATATTCTATCTAGTGTTATTTTTGTTCTTTCTGTTCTCTTGAATATTTTTCAAATAAGGTTTGCCTGTCTCATCACTTCAGAATTTCAGTTACTGTCATTTACAGTCTGAATATTTCAGCTGGGAAACACTGCAGATAAAGCTGGCATCCTACAGAGAAGTTGCCTTCACTGCAAAACCCTGCTTCGGTATAGACTGGATCTTCTCTTTGCACTGGATGAGGCAGATTTTATGAAAAGGATAGTGTGTCGTCATGTAACGAAAGGCTGGTTTTGGTCTACAGCATAGTGACTAGTTACCTTACAATACCTTATCAATCATACTTACTGTAAGCAGTGTGGAGTACATTATATTTTGGTTTATTATGTGTAGGTGTGTTCAGATAGTTTTCTTCAAGTAGTCTTTTGGGTTTTTTCTTTCTTTGATACCCTGCAAGGAAAGTGAAACAAGAACAAAACTGTGGAAAAAGTGTGAAAACTTTCTTCATGAAGTGGCTATTTGGAAAAATGGGTTAGATAGGGGGTTTCTTCTCATGGCTGTGGGTGGATAGGTTAAACTGAGCGGTAGTTCAAGTCCACTCTGTCCTTCATGCCTTGATTTAGGGGCATGTAAGAAGTTGCAAGATATAAGTGTAACCCCACCTAATATTGTTATTCAAGACAGCTGTTCATGGGCTGGTTTCAGGATCGCCCTGAAACATACTTGGAAGAAAATTAAAGTTACCAAAGTTAGCTGCAGTATTTACTGTCCTTGGAGATCTTGCAGCTTTGCTGTCCCTCGTACACAGCCTTTGTAAGACCTGCAGTCAGTAGAGTGCTTTGTGGTAATTACTACCAGTGAAAATGACTTTTATCTATTAATTTGAGGAGTACTTAAGAAAAAAGCAAAATCAGTATTCAATAAATATTTATTTTCCCAGAGTTTCAAGAATGGATTTAGGTGAGGTACTACCTTCCACGAACTGAGCAATCCACCTAGCTCTGTTCCAATGAACTTGATTCATCCATTGGATTTCAAGCAGTTGTTGATGATTTTCTGTTTACTGCTTTTGAACTTAATAACTGCATTAAAAAAACAAAAAGCCTAACAAGCAAAATCCTGATTTCATCTATGAGACTAATAGAAACATTCCGAATTAAAGGGTCAGTTTCTGTTTTCTGCAGAACCTGCAGGACATTGTGCTGATGTCTGCTGAGTTAAAAAAAGGGAGGGCCAGGAGAACATTCAGTTGTCTCCTTCAGAAGGGTTTGACCAAATAGTTGTATGATGAAGAAAATCCATCTTTTAGGCTGCAGATTTTATACCTATACTTGTTCTTAAAACAATTTTTACTTGATTATTTTACTTCAATGATAACACATCAAAGGCAAGTTCTGCTCGGCAGAAGAAAACAGGACAGATGCTTCTTCAGAGACTGTGCTTGTGTGCCATGTTTTTATCTCTTTTAATCATAATGGGTGTGAGGTTGGCGTGGGTGGAAAGAGAGGACAGTCTAGTGTGGGTGGAAACTGAGAATAGTCTTGTCATGTCATAGCAGAAAAAGTCTGGTATTCAGAGAGAGAAGAGCATAACAGAGATATTGAACATAAACTTGTCAATGGCTGGATAATTTTTACTCAGTTACGTTCCCTTTTATAAAGCCAAGAAGGAAATTATTTGCTCTGAATGAACAGAAGAACCAAAGGCAGTGTCTTGGTTAAAATGCTGATTCAGCATTGCATTTTAGGACATTGGCTATGCTTTACCTGGTAGGTGACACTGAGGCATCAAGATATGCAGCCTGTCTGTCACGTATTGAGCACAGCGCTGGTTGGATATGCTCCCGTTTTTTGTCTCGGAGAGAACATTTTTGGATTCTGTTTGGAGTATTTTATTTATAACTCTGTACTGAGAATAATACAACGAGGTAAAAGTTTGTAGAAACATCAAAGAGCTGTTTGCTCCAGTAGTAAAGACTGTGCATGTTTTTGTGTGCAAGTAGTTGGTTGTACCTTCTGTGAGGATGTGGTAGGTAAGTGTTTGCCAGAGTAGTGTTTGTCTTTATTTTAGAACTGCCGGAGCTGCTAATCTGAGCTGCAGAGAGAGATGGCAGCATTGAGCTGTCTGTCCAGTCTGTCTGCTCATGAGAGAGAAAGAAGATGGTGAGGAAGAAGTAGAAAACCTTTTCACGTAACAAAAAAAAAATAATCTGGCATTACCTTGAATTTAGAGTGCCATTTGTATGACTGTTTCTGTACCATGGAGTTTGATACAAAAAGTTGTATTTTCAGCTATATTACTGGTCTCTGTCAGCCACATGTACAATGCCAGCCACAAAGTAAACTTGCCTACATAAGTTGCTTACAATAGTGTAAATTACTGTTTTACTTACAATACCTTATTTTTCTAAGCATGTTTCACAAATTGTGTACCTGTGCCAAATTCCGGTATCAGACAGCCAAACATCTTGAGATAATGTAAATATGAAGGAAATTATGCTGCAGGGCTTTACCGCTCAAAGTTGCCAATAGTGACTGGTTGAGCCGGCAGACACAGCGTCTGAGCCCTTCAACGTTTTAGTGGTAAGCTATTCCTTCCAGTGAGTCATCTTGTCAATTGTGTTCTGTAAATGCCAAGCATTATCAGTCTTGGATCTGCTGAAGATCTGAAATGTGCAGATTGAATTAGAAATAGTACTGTTTCAAAACAGGTTTGTATACTTTAAATAAAACGTCATTTAAAGGTATGTTTAAAGGTATCATTGAAAACTGTTGAAATATTAATTCCTCTTTGCACCTCTTGATGTCTCCTAGCAATTAGCTGTGCTTTTTTTAGGTTGATGAATTTGAAACTGATCAGTTATCTGATAACTGCTGTCACAGACTCATGATTATTGCTGGAGGATTGTCTTACTTTCAATACAGTCATAATTCCAGAAACTTTTGCATATTGTCTGTTTTAATATTGAACAGTAGTTTCTGTGGTTTGACCTTAATTATTTTTAAACCTGTAAATGTATGTTTGGGGTCAGCACAGTTTAGTTCCCCCTAGTTTTACTGTTAGAAGCACAGGAAGTCACGAAACAACTTCCGAGATAAGCAAAAGCTGAGCTGTATTTGACAGTGACAGTATTTCTTCATTTTTTTTAGCTTCTTGCGTACGATGCAGAAGGCTTGTTCAGTGGTACTAAAAGTAGTGGAGGACATTGTTCGAAAAAGTGTGATGCATTTTGGCAAAACATTAGAAAGCTTGGTGTTACTTTTGCACCGGAATTTTCCTGGACACTTCTGAGAAATTTGAAGTAAAAAATAATTGCTGCTCTCAGGACAAGTTCCTAGTGCATCCTTGTTTGGAGTGAATCAAGGACTATGTTTATTTTTTTATTGTTGACAGTCTTTAAGTGGTCTATAGCACGCTGTCACACTGTTGTTCTGAGGATCATTGGAAAACTTACTTGGTTGGGTTGATAACTTCGTATTTTGAGACGAATAGCATTGTGGCCACATAGCTGTTTTTGTGGTTGGTTCTTTTGTGCACAGCTGAACTGTGAGCATAATCTAGAGTTGTGTTTTTTGATGACCACAGATGAAATAACAGAGATTTGGCTTATTCTGTTAATTTGAGCCAGCTCTGAACATGACATCTAGCTTAAGACTCAGCATCATTACAGTGGTGCCTGCATCGTGGGGAAAGAAAAGGGCCAGTTTTGCACAGGTGGAGCAACCGAGAGAAGTAGCAGCTTCTGCGGTAGCCCGTCAGCACCCCGCTGGGACAGAGGATGGAGCAGTGCTAACAGGGAGGAGTTGAGCAGGCTTTCAAAGATCTGGGATGGCTGAGAAGGATGCAGACTGTGTGAGGAAGGGAGGGGTGGGAGAAGAAGGAAAGGATGTAGCAAGGCTAGGAAGGAGGAGGAGGTAGAAAATGCAGAGTTCTCTCCACCGTATTGAGAATCATTGTGTGTTATGGTTGTGTCTGACAGTAATTCATTAAAAGGCTGATGATTTTTACATACTTCATCTAATATTTATTTGGGAAGAAACCTTTTCTCTTATGACTGGTTTTAATTTTCCTTCTCTGGGCTGGAACGGTTTGGTATTGAAACTGGGAATTCTCCACAAGTCTTCCTTTGTTGAAGGATATTTTAAATAAGAATACCACATAATCTGTTATTTGAAAATATTTCCTTGGAGTAGAAACACAGGTATTTTGTGGCATTTCTACTCTTTCAGGCCAATGTGAATATAGAGGTAGAGTATGGTAGTGTTTGTAGATGGCTGCTTATTATGTGGCCTCCAACACCTGTGTCAGCTTCAGAACTGTAATATTTTACCTCCCACTATATAGGCTCTAAAACAATGCAGCAAACAAAGGCATACCTTATTTTGCCCTTTTCCTTCCTTGATCCTTCTCTCCCTCCCATTTTCCTTCAATTTATATTTATAGTTTTACTTCCCTGGGGATAAAACTGGGTATGGTGAAGGAAGGGAAAAGCAGAGAAAGAAAAAAGGTGGAGAAGTGAACGTCTGTGAGAGGATAGAATGGCACAGAGGAATGACAGGAGAGTGGTCCAGTGTCCACATGAAATGAGAGTAGGGGACTGAAAATATTATGCCAGTTATGGCTACTCTGTTCATTGCAAGTAAAACCAGAAGTACCGATTTTGGTAACCTGTGGTGGTGCCTCTGGACGTAACTAGTATGTGGACCACAGTGGGTTGGATGAGGCCTCGTGTCTTAAATGAAAAGCATTTACAAACTTGAAAAAGCATTGGTTTTGAGGACTGGGAATAGGCTCAAGTTTTTCTTTATTTTATTCAAATTATTTTTTTTTTTTTCACCCACATATTTGGAAAAAAGCAAAATTATATTTATTAAAGAAATCTTAATTTAGCATTTTAGCTGCTGGTTCATTTATTACGTTATTAGAATGTGGATGCTGATTTAAAAAAATCTGAAAACAGCCAGTGTTTGGGGCTTTTTTCTCAAGCAAAGGTTTCTCTCTGTTTGCTTCTGCTCCTGATTTCTGAAGTGGAATTGAGGTACATGAAACATTATCAAAACGTAACATGAACTTACCTTAAAAAACATGAAGAACAAAAGGATGTCTTCTTGCAGTACTTTATTTATAATGTTGTTTGCATGACTGTTAATACTATGTAGTCTGTCTTTCTTTGAGGAGAATTTGTTGCCCCAGGAAAGGTTTTAATGCTAAATTTGACTGTAGTTGATCTTCTGCCTTTTTTTTTTCCTCCTTTTGTTTAATAGGTATAAATGACCAAGGATTGTACAGAGTTGTGGGGGTGAGTTCAAAGGTCCAGAGACTTCTGACTTTGTTGATGGGTATGCCTCTATTTTACAATCATTTTTTCAATATTTTATTTCATGTTGTTTTACTGTCAATATTTAGTTTTGAAAGCATCTGCCTGTAGTTGTTCTTTACATGGGCCAAATCTAGTTTGCTTTAGTCCATGCAAATAATCCCTGTATCATTATAAGTTCCCCTGGTTTAGCAAGACCAAGATTAGTTGGTAGGAATTAACCAGGAAAACTGCTGTGGGACATGTAGGAGCAAAGCATGGGCTTTGTACAAGGTTGATGTACGTGGGAGTAAAGCAGCCTAAGTTGAAGGGTCTGATCAGAAAATTCAAAATACCAAATTCAAGAAAGTTTGAAGCTTATTGCTTCATTGTGTGAAGCTTCCACCTTTCTTCTCCCTTGTCTAAGATGTGCAGGTGTACACGCCCATGCATGTCTTTAGTTAATCACTGTGCAGAATAAGACATTTAGTTTAAGCCTACTGGCAAAGAGCTCTTTGGTTTATCTGTGGTTTAAGAAGAGGAATATGATATACGTATTAATAATAACTATGTGCCAAGGCAGGAGACAGATGGAGAAAGGATTTGTTTTTATAAACTTAGTAGTATAGCTCTGGTAAGTGGGTAATGTCTTAGACTCTTTTATACCTGGTTAGCCATGTGTAGCTTTTCAGATTTTTTGATTCATAAAATTAGTCTCAGAAACTTTGTCCCCCCTTGTCTTCCTGAAAATTTTGATGCGTCTTTAATCCCAGTGACTGTAGTTCTCTTGCCACCCTGCTGTCCCTAGGGAAAAAAAAAAAAGAAGTATTGGCACCTGGATGAAATCTCGTCTGCTTGATATCTCTCACCAAAGTAGTAGCCATGACTGCACGATGTGCTGTGTTTCCCAATTTCTTGTCCTGAGCACTGACAGTACATGCAGTCAGACAAGACCACTGGGATTAGTTCATTTTTATAGAGCTTCCAAACCTGTCACTTGACAGCAAAGGTCTGATTCTCAGGGATTCATTGGTATGCAAAGAAGCTTGTTTGCAGTTTGCACCAGGCTCTTCTCCAGAACCATGCATGCTCCATCTGTGCTGATAACACAGTGTTCTTTGGCACTGCAAACTGGAGGAAGCCAGAAAGTGAATTCATTTCATTACCCCAGACATTATGTGAATGACAAAGCGCTTTTATATTATATGCTGCTGTCAGTTCAGTGCCACCTGTAAGACTTTTTCTTTTCCTTCCTTTATTTTTTCAAACAGGCTGTCTCTTCAGAAATGATAAGACATCAGGCTTGAGGACCTGCATGTCATATCAATCTGTCATAATGACCTTGCTAAATATTAATTTATGATATCTTACTTTAATCAATATTAACAGCACCCTGAAGTTCTCCATTAGTGCACGTAAACCTGCCTGTATCTTTAAAATATTGTAGCAAGAGACTCTTTTTGGAAACACGAACTGGGATTAATAAAAATGACTGATCTATAGCAGATTCTTATGGTTGTTTATCTGTGCTGGAGTTAGCCTCAATAAACAATAACCATCTTTAGCCATTGATCATAGGAAGAATGATGTGTTATCACTCAGAAAGTCTCGATTAAATGCATTTGATAATTTAAGATGTTTTTCAGTTTTGTACTTACTGGCTTAGCTTGGGCGTGCAGGTCTGGCAGGAAAATTTTCATCTTTGCCATTAGTGGTATCCAAATTAAATAGACTTAAGTTGCCAGTGGTTCGGTAGCAGCTGGAAGAGTTTACTGGGGATTCCAGCATCTGCTTTTAGTTATTTTTTTAAAATTAGAAACATTTTCTGTCGTTCCCAAGATTCATATATTTATTTTAAGTAGGAAGAATACAGTTGGTATCAAGACAAGGCAAAATAGCGAATAGAAAAAAATTAGGGTGCAAGCAGGTGCTCTTTTTCTGATGATTTGTTGAAAGCGATCCTATCTGTGCGCTTTATCTATCTGTCCTCGGAGAAGAATAAAGAGGGTTTCTTTTTGATATACAGTGGTACAGAGAATTTAAAATGACTGATTAATCTTTAATCCTTTGTCTCTGGGTATGCTCTTAGATACCCTTTTATATGAAAGATCTTTTCAGAATCATAGGAACCTCATATTAACTTTCTGTATTTTAAAATGTTTGATAAGATTTCAAAGTATTTTAAGCTACCTGTCATTGACCATGAGGTTCACAGTCTGAAAGGCCCAGAGTGCAAAAAAAAGTCTTCCAAATGGTAACCAGGGACATAATAGCATCTAGTTTTGTATCTTTTTCAGAATATTTTCTGTAAAATTTGGGAAAGCACATTGAGAGTCAAGAGAGTATAAGACGGCCAGTATATGCTTTTGTCATACTATGAATGAACAGATTTTTATCTTTAAAGTAAAAATCTAGTGAAACTGTCTTCTGTAAAATAAGGCTGAGCAATTATATATACAATTCGGCTTTTAAAAAAAAGTTAATTTTGCAATTAACTTAGTCCTTGAAGTTATTTGTAACTGGCATTGTGCTATGGTGATCTAGTTTGTAGCAATAATCCTGTCTAAATTTAAGTGAGGCATTTTGGTAAGGAAAACACTCATTACATTTCAAGGGAAAATGTTAAATTAATCTGGTATCTCATTGTAAACAGGGACACAGAGTTGGGACTTCCAGTGTTATGGGAATCTGTTATAAGTAATCGAGAGTGCATTGTCAGCTGTCAGGAGCCTCAGTTCTTCAAGTGCATTAGGGACCAATTCCTGTTACATCTATGATGTACCTAATAGATCTGATGTGGCTCATTTCATATGAGCTCCCTACATAGATTTCATGCAAGCTACTATATAGGCCAGCTTTCATACAGACCCTTGCTGGTGGTGAAGTGACTGCTGAGGACTTCAAGCTTCTACTGATGAGTTCAATTTTGATTTCTGATACTGCCTGGCGTGAAAAATGCCAGACATTACATGTTGTAGAAGAAAACTTTCAGGTACCTCTACCTTTTCAAACCCAATAGCTTTCAAAACAATTACACTGAATTCCTTATTATTTTATAAACAGTAAATGACAGTATGCATACACTCTTACAGTGGGCATATTGCATATGAAAGCAGAGAGAGTTTCCTCCTAACCTAGTTTAGTGAACTGGACTGTTTTTATAAACTCTAGCTCCCTTATTGTCAGGAAGATTTGCATAAAATTTAGAGCTGATCTGTCAAAAGCTGTTCCATAAATGTGCACGGTTATTTTTATATGCGTAAAGTTGCCATTCAGTGCACAGTGGCTGCTATGTGAACAAGTAGCATGAAAACTAGTAGAGTAATTTTTGAAATCCCAGTTGAAGTTCCAGTTCATATAATGGCCTGGGATGTTTGAAGTAGAGGGAAAAATGGAGTGGAAACAGTCAAATATATGGGGTGATGGGGCAGAGAGCTGTGTAGGACAACTGTCAAACCAAAAGTGAAAAAAATGTGTTTAATTCTTGATGGCTTCTACAGTCAAATTACGGATTGTTTGGGGTTGGTAGCAGGGCCAGATTTTGGTTTTTTTTTTTTTTATTTTATTTTTTTTTCCCCCCAAGAGGTTATGAAATATTTCAGCAATATCTTCAATTTTTTATTTTAAGAGGCTTGCTTTGTTATGCTTGTTATTTTCCTCCCTAAATTCATCAACAAATTTCACATAACTGAGTGCATCCTTTGACTATAAAAGAGGTTGATGACTATGAAGCAGTTATTTAAAAACTGGATATTGCGTGTGGTTTAGTAACAAAATCCCCATAGATTTCACTAGTTCCTGATGTGATGGCAGTTTTTATTTAATTAATTCAGTCGAAAGGTTTTCTTCTCAAAAAGGAGAATTTGAACACAGAAACAGCTAGCATGCTAAAAAGAGGAAAAAAGAAACTCTTTCCTGAGACAGTCTTGGGTATTTTGGGTGATGGTTGGCTAGTAACAATTTGGTAGAAAATTACTTGTATTTTAAAATGAGATTTAAATAATTGATATAATGAAGGAGAATATTCAGTTACGGAAATAATTGCTTGGCACAGCCTTTGGAACAGAATTATTTAGTCCCAGTAAAAGGACTGCACCTTTAATCAGGGATTCTAATTTGATTTTTTAGATGTGTCTGTCATTTGTCTGACAAACAAAGTAACAAATGAATTCTGAATTGTATGAACTGGTTAACACGTAATCTGTGTCAGCAACTGCTGTAGTTTACTGTGGTGACTGGTGGAAACATGTAGCAGTAATAATAACAGAATCTCAAGCATTTGAAGTTACCAAATACATTGGGCTAGTTTGGCATATACATGTGATCTTCTTGTGTCAACTAGCTATTGCTTCTTGTTTTGAGGCCAAAAGGGTTTTTTTCATTGCAAAACATTCCAGTGTGCTGTATTGTTTTCTATGTTCTGTCAAAAAATCTTTCACCTGATGGGTCATTCAGACTGTTTGATTTGATTGGTCTTATAAAAAGACTCTACCAGCTGACGTGGTAAAAGATGGGGAGGGGTTCTGTGAACCTCACAAATGGTCAAGCAAGCAAGTATTTTTTCTCTTTGGCTAAAACTGATCAAGTAGGGGAAACATTCAGGCCATCTTGTAGAGGAAAGTTACTCACAGAGAAGAGTCCTTTTCTACTTTTGAAGCAACTCTTACAGGTTTTCACACAGTCAGGAGGGTCATACTGCACTTGGGAGATTTTCATCAGCAGTCCAAAATAACAGTTTACAAGCAAATCTATGGAAAGAATTCAAAAAGGTGTACATGCATTTTAAATAATGAAAGAAAAGAGGAAAAGATAAGTTATGCTTAGTAGGTCTTTTTTCTAAACTGTTGTACGTCTTTCAGTGTTTGTGTACATCTTTCTGTTTAATTAAAGGGTGTGAAAATGTCAATTGCTATAGAGATCTTAAATGAAAGTGATTTTAATCCTTCATTAAAGAAAAAATCAGCAGTAAATACTTTTTGAAACAAAATATGGAAATAGAATTTATAAAGAGGTTTGAATATTAAGTCTTCTTAATTTTAACTAAGAAGAACATATTACTTCTAAGTTCATGTGAGCAAATACATAACCAAATTCAATGTGTTGCTGTTTGTGTAGGGCATACTGATTAGAATTCCCTTTTTTTATGTCCCTCTTCTCTTTCTGATTATTTTCTAGATGCAAAAACCTGCAATGAAGTTGACCTGGAAAACTCTGTAGATTGGGAAGTGAAGACAATTACTAGTGCTATGAAGCAGTATCTGCGGTAAGCGTGTCTCTCTCATTTATTTCTTTATTTATTTGACTATGAATTCTGTGTTCTAATTCTCTTATGCAGTGTGTTAAGCTACATTACTTACTTTTCCTGTGTTTTGGAGTAGAGGTTCTATTTTGTGCAAATACCATGTTTGTTACTTGTCTTGGGGGAGGCAAAATAGTTTAGCAATGCTAGTACTCAAGTTCATGTGAGACAAGCCCCAAAACATGTGTTAGATACATAAGCATTTCTCTGATGGTTCAGAAACCTGAATTGTTAGTAAAATTGCTGAGAGTCATTACTGAAAGTCAGCCAAGATTGTTAAGATTTTTTTGCCTTTTTGTGTTTTAATGTGGTAGAATGAAAAGGGAAAAGGTTATAAAATTTTTAATATTTTCCTCTTTTCCTTCTGGCCCTTGCTCTGATGTTCTAGGTGCAAGAGTAATAATATTTTGAGTGTTAAAAGTAAGAATTTTAAATGTGTCCTCTGTTCAAATGGCTTGGCCAATTCCTGATCAAGGTGTTTACTGAATTGCCTAAGAACATAGAACTTTTGTGTATCTCTCGTAGTGTAACACAAATACAGGATTTTTAACCTGCTAATCTGCTGGTTTTATTAAATGAAGTATTATTGCAATGACTATCAAAGAATACTGAAGAACTTTTATCAAGATAAGTCTCTCTTACGGCGTGTAGGAAAGAATAAAAAAAAAAAAGTCGGAAAGAAAAAACCGCACATGTTGGAAGTATTTCCCACCTACAGTATTCCCATCTGAGTGTCTACTCCAGTATGTCATAAGCATCCGTTAAGTCAACTTAATAAATGACGGCTTTAACTCTGATGTTTTAGCTCTGATTTCCATTCAGTGCATTTTTCACTGATGACTAAGGTTTTAAATTCAATTTTTCTGTTTGAAATGCTTTAGAATTTTGATTTGTGGATGGATACTGTTCAGCAGACTTACTGTTTTAGGACCTTTATTTCTTCCCAGTAAGGCACTGAGTTGTGATTCTTTGTATTTTAAAAACACTAATGAAGAATTAATTACATAGTATATGTCTACAATCTTCACTTGAGAAACAGTCTGTCTTGTAATTTGGAAAGGTGCCTGATGATAGAGTGGAGGCATCACTTCAGCTCATGTAAGGTGAATTTAGTCTTATTTTCCTGATAATACCAAGTTGTCCGTTCACGCTGGGAATCATTGAATTCAAGGGCCACCGTAATAATGGTTGCCTCCAGTGTGAGGACTATGCTACTGAATGTTGAAAAGGTTTCCTGCTTAGAGTAACTACAAATGGAAAAGAGTATAGCTAAATTTATTATGTTATTCTTGTTTTACAGAAGCCTTCCAGAGCCGCTGATGACATACGAGTTGCATGGAGAATTCATTGTTCCTGCCAGTAAATATGACTGTAGCTCAAATAGAAACCTTTTCTTATTCTGCTGTTGCGGCCTTAGGAGCACATTGCAAATGCAGTTTCAGAAGAATTCTTCAACACACTAAAAATACAGGAATAAGAAATAATAAAGGTTTTAAAAATATGTAGGTTTTTACCAGTGTTCCATTCTAGTGTGTGTCACATATGACATATCTATTGACGGATAAGCTTGTGACAGACTTAACATAGCCCGATTTTCACTTTTTTGGAAAAACTTTTGGATGGACATTGTAAACGTTCATTCTTATTATCTTTATTATATAATGATAAACATCTTAGATTATGATTTTTTTTTTTCTTCCATTTATAAAGAGTATGAAGCTTAGTAAAAGTAAATACACTAATTCTGTCTCACTTGAATCCTTAAAGCACAGCTGTCTGACCCTTGTTTTCAGTGCCTTGTTAGCTCTGTATTCAGGCTGGCTTGAATGTTCCTCATATTAGAAAAAAGGAAAGAGCAGACCAGATTACACTGTGGCAGTTCAAATAAAGACTTGGAGAAGACACAACAGCATTTGTAGTTCAGCTGTATGGTATCTAATGTACACAGAATTTTTTTGGAAGAGGATGGAGGGAAACTGTGTAAGAAAATTTTTGGCCAAGTATCAAACAGATATTTAGCTGATTTTCTTTCCAGCCTGTAGCACTTCTGGCAAACTGTGGAAAACAAAATTAAAATAAACTTTGAGACAATTGCTTTATCTTCTTTGGATTGCTGTTATGACTTTCCAGGACCGCAGATTGTGTTCACTTGTGGTCCTTAATTCAAAATGAGAATTAGCCCATGAAATTCATTGCCAAAGCACATCTTAGAGGCTAAGTGTTTAAACAAAATTCAGTGGACTTACCTAGATGGTGAGTCTGCCCATTTGTATTGGAAAGTGTTAAAATAATTTCTTGACCTATGAAGTTTTGCCAGAAGTTTCTCACTTTATTTTCCTTTCTCTGTTTTATAGTTTCTTTCAATAAGGGAATTCAGTTGAAGTTACATGTTTTAAATAGTACAGTGTTCATAAGCAATAAACAATTTTGTAGAGGGGTTGATTCTGTGTTGTGGGGAGGGAAATCTAATCAATGTTGCAGATGTGAGTTATGGTACACTTAAAAATAGGTAGTGTTGTTTCCTATATTGGCTATAAAAAACTAACAACACCGGGAATAGTAAAGAATATCCTTTTCTCTGAAACTACTGGGGGGGGGGAAGCCAAAATTAAAAGGTTCTCCTTTCAGTTTCCTTTTCTTTATATGTATCAGCATAGGCTCAAACTATATAAGCCTTGATTGTATCTTGCGATTAAGTTGCTTAGCCATTCTTTAATTAGTTTGTCATTTCACATATATATAAAATAGTCTTGCTTTAAAGAAGGCTTATGTTTTTCTGGCTTTCTGAATTTTGATTAGCTGTCTAGAAGCTGTATGTTTTGCATTTTGGTAGCCTTTTTTCTTGCAATCTGTGCAGGGGTGTTGCACTGCAGAAGAATAAAAAAACAACCCTAAAATCTGTAGCAATATGCACTGAAGAAATATAGTGATAATTTATACAAAATACTCTTAACAATCAAAATTGCCTTAGAGTAAAATGGGGCCTGATGAGTAGTCCTGGTGTCAAAACTTCTTGCATTGAGTAGGTTCTAAATTTTTCTCTTTATGTACCTTGTACATAAAGTATTATTATATACAAGAGAAATACTTCCACTCCTCTCATTGTAACCACTACTGAGATGTAATTTTGTGATTTAATACAACTTTGAGAAATAAGAAAAGGGATTATTTTAATCTTTTATAGGTTCTTGTTTTCATCTGTGTACTAGTGAAGCCTGTAGGGACCAAAATGATTCAATTCAACACACAAAAATGAAAAGTGCCTTCCTTATTTTTACTTTATTTCTGTACTGTACTAGAGAGGGCTGCTGTTTTTATTCAGGGCTCTTTATTGTAGTAATCTCAGTAGGTGTTTTGCTTGATTATTCTTCTGTGTCGTCAGACGTCATTAGATTTTCTGAGCATATGAATCTTCTGCATGCGTTGTCTTATGCAGTTTCCGATGTGAGGTAGCATAAATGCAGTATCATTAGCTGCATGGTACCAACAAAGCTGAATTCTAATGATGATGACAATCAGTTAATGATGCTAAAATGTAAAGTAGTACAGTTCCACTCTGTGGCACCCAGTAATGTCGCTTCTCACCTTGCAGTATATTTGTAAGCAGATGAGTCCAATGCAGGAAAACAATAACTACATCTGTCAGGTTTTAAAAATAGATGAACAAAGGCATCCTTTTGCAGGTGGATTGAAAGATGAGTTCACAAAGTAAGCCAATAAGTTGATAATTCTAGAACAAGATTACTTGGAAAACAAAGTGCATATGTTCAATATTGCTATGTTTGGAGATACATAAGTGGTGGAGCAAAGTGTGTGCAGTATGTTTCTGTGCAGGGGTGGGAGAAGCTTTAGTTTCTGTGGATTTTATTTCATTTTTATTTTTTGAGATGGATATTTATTTCTATGTCCCGTAGAAAGTGGGAGTCCTGAATCTCGAGTTAATGCTGTACACTTCTTGGTCCATAAACTCCCAGAAAAGAACAAAGAGATGCTGGAAATTTTGGTGAAACATTTAGCGAAGTAAGTGTTATGACCTGCTTTCCTACCTTGTCAGAACTCTTGTCCTTTCCTTCGTTTAACTACAAAGGGTCTTAGTTAAATGAGGCTGGAGCTGAAGCCCATCTTGATGCTGTCATACACAATACCAAGAACCAAACGTGCAAAAGCAGAAAAGACGTTTGACTCATGCTGTGTATGTTTTGGCGGGAAAGGCAGAAATCTAATCCATTAATGAAGCCATATAAGTATTTACTTTAGCAGTCCTGCCAGCAGTTGAGGGTTTGATTGAAGTGAGAAAGGGAACATTATACTTTCTTTTTGCAAATTCTGGCAAAGTGAATAGTGGAGATCTGTTAGCAAATTTAAGTTGGTTTCACACTTGCCCTAGTCCAAGGCTAAGTGCATTTTATATATTTAAGTTCAGTAAGAGACTGCTTTTGTTTTTAAATTGCCAGTGGAAGAATGGCTTTTCTGTTTTCCAGAATTCAGTAAGACTTAATTTGAAGAAACTTTGCACAAAACAAACTTCTAAAACATAGATTAAGGAAATGTTATGTTTTCATTTGTAGACTGCAGTTTCTAAGAGTAATGGAAATTTTTCATAACCCATTTCCTGTTTTTTCCTTCAATTCTTTTCAAAAAGTGTTTCAAAGCATGCCAAGAGGAATCTAATGACTGTGGCAAATCTAGGGGTAGTATTTGGACCAACCTTAATGAGGCCACAGGAAGAAACTGTAGCAGCCATCATGGACCTGAAGTTTCAGAATATCGTCGTCGAAATCCTGATAGAAAATCACGAGAAGGTAAACTTTGATCCATCTCTGCGTTTCTGAGTGTTGTCTAAAACGATCTGCTAGGCTTAATGGGCAGTGTGGAGTTAAGTATGACGTTACAAATAGCTTAATTCTAAAGAATATTCTCTATACATTGTAGGCTGTATCTATTTTATAGGTATTCCTGTTCATAGGTAAACTGACATTTCAGAGTGCATATTTCCTGGCAATAGCTGTGCTTCTGTGTGTATAGTAGTCAAATAGATTTTCATTATGATATTTGCATTTTTTTTTTTTTTCTGAGCAAAAGTGATACAAGGCTGGAAGAGAGAAAGCCTAGGCTCATTTTTACCTTTTCTGTTAAGTACTTTAACCAGGGTCTGAATTAATTGTTCTATGTCTTCATTTTCTCAGAGTTCACAGAGTAAAAGGCAAACTTCACTATACTCTGAATTTTATGGGTAAAAAGCATTATGAGTGCACCAGGTATTAACATTCCCTTTGTTTTCAGCTGAATGTGTGTTATTTTAAGCCTTTGCATTTGAGGTAATACTGAGAATAGAAGTTGTTGCTGCTGCTGCGGCAGCTGCCAGTTACTAAGGTGTCTTATACATACAAGGTACTGTCCAGAATATCACTGCATGTAATCTGGGATCTGAAATTAAAAAAAAAAAAAAGAAGAAAGGGAAAATAATAATAAAAAAAAGTCTGGTCTCTTTGTTTGGGTGCCCCTTTGGGAATCCTTCATGTCTAAACTGACTTCTGGAACTGGATGTTTGAGGGTTTTTGCTTGTACTGGAAGGAAAGGCAGCATCTCCCTCACTCTTATGGTCAAAAAAAGTGCTTTAGAAAAATTCCAGGATGTGATTTTTCTTCTCGTCTTTCTTAAGCGCTCCGAGCATTGAAATAGTTATTTCTCTTAAAGGTTAACAGTGTTGAAATTGGCTAAGTCAAGTCTTATCTACTCTAAATAATATCTGTCTCAAGTTTTTCTGACAATGTAATTACGCTACCTCCCTGAATAATACGGGCTGGGCAAAGCTTCTGTTGGCATAGCTGTATCCACATGGTGGGTTTTGTTGGCTTAGTTGACTTAGGGTGTAATGCTGCCCTCACACACATATTGAGCAGATATGGTATTGTTCTGTTGGAAAAATACTGTGCTGCAGATGTGGCTCAAGTTGTAAGTGATAAATATTCCAAGAGTTGTAAGCCATGCTATTCATTTTGGACCTTATAAGTGAAGGTAAACCTTGCAGTAAGCTCACAATCTTGAAGCTATTGCAGTGACCACACAAATTTAAGAAAGTGAAGGGAGAGTGAGCAGAGCCAGGGTGTTTTAATAACATATGGAAATTGAGTTATGCTTATTCGAATCACCAGATCACCACAGATTAGCACCATCTTATTCTTATGCCAGTTTAGTCACATGTCCTTAAAACCTGGGCATCAATTTCACATTTGAAACGTTAGTTGTAGTGGCCTTTCTTCCTTCTCTGAAAATGTAGAGAAGCAGGGAATGGAAAGTACGTCAAAATGATACTGCATCATTTTCCATAATTCCTTGGTTTTATGCCTTCTTTAGAACTACAAGGCTATAATTTTTTTTTAAAAGGGGTTTCTGTCATTTCACTGTCATTTCTAACGGTGAACTTGCCATCAGTGGTCTGCCTGCAGCAACCTCTCCCACGCTAGAGCGGCTTCCAAGATGGAAGGAAGCTCCAAGTGTGACCTCTGTGTATTTATAGCAAAGGCAATGGAGTTTGTGTGTTGCCTTTGTAAGTGAGCCTTCTTCACTTAGGGCAGACCAAGGACCTACTTTTAATGGCAAGCAGGCTTATTGTCAGTTTAATTTGCATTTTATATTGTTGTTTTGAATTTCCATGCGTTTCAGGCTTTCTAAGAGTCTTGCGTTAGGTATTTTTATTTATAACCCTGGTGAGTCCTAGGAAAAGCCACCAGCTGTGGGTTAAAATACTTCAAAATATTTCATTCAGCCACTACTCTGCCTCTGCTAATTTTTAGCAGCTTCTGCTAATAGAAGTGAAGTTTAGAATTGTAGAAGAGTGGTGGAGTCAAGATGGAGATGCACTGACACAAACGAACTTGAAGCAACACTTCACACTTCATGCATATGTAATTTATGGCTCTGGCAGACTGCAGAGAGGCATTCATTTTCCCCTGTAGCAAATGAAATGACTAATAAACTTCCAAACTGTAGAAGCAATAGCCGTGAACATTTCCGGTTTAAATACAGTGACTTGGTAGGCAAAATGGTAAAAAATTGTTATAATTCCTCAAATATTTTTAAGTTTCATAAACCGTCATTATGTCTTGTGTGGATAGCTTCATTGAAGGAGAGCTACAATTAATTTTTAGGAGGAAACACAATTAATTGTGTTACTAGCTTTGAAATCCTGGTGCAGTCATTCTTCTATCATCACTCTGCTGAGTCCTAGTTGGAGAATTTCTATGCAATTTGTATGTAGAAACCTGGATATGGGGACTTTCCCTGAGATAGGAATATCATGCTTAGTACATAAACGGTGGTGTGTTGTGGTTTTGGGGGTTTTTTAGCTTTGTTGATATGTGTATTTATTTCCTGCTAGCTAGAAACCAGTCAGTACCACTTTCACCTTGTTTACAGGCTACACACGTACTTTCAAACCATGGCTGTGAAACAATTGGAGTAGGTTGAGGAGGGGATGTTTGGCAAAATCGGACCAATGCTGAGACATGAATGCTGGAACTAGACTGCGCAGCCTGATGTGTCGTATAATTGGCATCAGAATGGCATCACAATGACTAAGACTAAAAGGGGGATAGAAGAGCCATTAGGGAAATAACTGACAAGAACATAAGTTAAATAATTATGGATAAAGTCTCTTCTATGCAGAGTATTTCTCAGTGTCCAGTCAGAAGGTAAGCTGTAGAAGCAGATTCTCTACTTTGAAAGAAAAAGCAAAAACTATACCTAAACTGAGACAGTATTTTACCCAGGACTCTCAGAACCACCTGCTGTGGAAGGGACACCTGTCCCAGAGGAAAATGAAACCTGTGAATTGTCTTGCTTGCTTCTGCCTTATGGCCATAGCGGAATGCCAGCCAGATATGCAGGGCAAAGTTAGGTGCATGTTCAGGTTTGAAATTAAATGATCTCCCTATAGTTTTGCCTGGAATTGCCATGTTTTGTGCTGACTGGGCTGTGTGCACTTGTTTCCCTTTGCTTTGCAGGTCTTTAAGGTCGATTTCATTTCATACTTGGCTGTCTTGTCCCCTTCTCTCTTGCCCTATCTGTCTGGTCTGCCTTGATTTCCATGTCCCATATCCTTCCCTTCTCTAAAAAAGCATCAATAAATTCACGTTTTTGTGTCTTATTGTTGTGTTCATTTTGCTTTGAAGCTATGCTTTTCTTTGGTGTTCCTTTTCATGAGGTAAGGAACTCAGGGGCTGACTGCAGCTGTGCTTGTACAATGCCTGGAACAATCTTTGCTTGGCCTTTAGATAATCCTCTGATGAAAAGTGGACCCAAAAAAAAGGTTTTGATTTCTCCTTCTCCGCCAAATGAGTTTCAAGGGTATACATTAATTTTTCTTCCCTGCAGTTTCACAGGCTGGAAATCTTGGTCATCTCAGCTCTTCTGGTCTTTCTTTCTGACTTGCGGTGAGGAATAGGGCAGTCCTCTCCATGACAGCATGAAGAGCATGCACGTGTTCGTCTTGCTGTTTGTTATAACGTTTTGGCATCTTGTTGGAATGAATGTCACTATTCAAAGGGCTTATTTATTTGCCATTTAGAGATGCCTCAGNACCCAGGATAAAAAAAGGAGTCTAAGAAACGAAAGATGAGGGATGAGGTTGGAATAAAAATCACAGTGGGACTGGAATATTTAAACCAGTGAGCGTATGGGGGATGAAAGAATAGTGAGTACAAATAGCAAGATTGCAAAAATGGAAAGAAGATGAAAAATACAGTGAAAGAAAATTAGAAGAAAGAGAGAGGCTAGACAGAAGTCCCTTCTGGAGACTGGGAAGCCAAAGTCTGCTGAAAGGGAATAGGCATGGTAAAAGATAACTTTTTCTAGAATTCAGAAAACCTATGGGCAAAATTATCTCAAAGACATTCTGAAAAACTCAGTAGTTCCTATATATGTCTGTTACTGTTTTCAGTTGTTTTCTGTATTAATCTTTTTATCAAGGGCAAATATTTTACATACTTTAGACAAAATATGTCTTTGTTTTAGCTTTGTTTTGTTCAAAACAGTTTTATGGAGAAATCTTTTTTTTATAAAATATAAATATTTTAATTTTTCTTACTCAAGGCACTTTTATAATTTTTTCTTAAACTGTAGGGAAGAAAAGAGTTTAATACTACTGAGCTCTTAAGCCAATATCAACTTCATATAGTAATACTTGGAGAACCTTTAGTTTTAAAACATGTTACAGGGCACACAATACATGCAATATTTCTGAGAGAGAAGAAATGGAAAGAGGTGAAGTCAGTTGTTCGTTTGAGAGCATGAAGTGGCACGGTCAGGTGTGGCTTGTGTCTCCACTTAGCAATCACTGCATGTTTAAAGCAGTTCTGTTGCAGGTAAGTGCTTTAGGGTACAGTGGCACTGCCATCATCTAAACTAAGACTTTTTTTTGACAACACAGCAGATCTTTTGAAGTCCTGGTAAATGGACATACAAGAAATACTAAAGAAGGCTTGTTTCAGCTTTCGTGTTGTTTTGCCTTTGGCTGCAACAGAAGACCAAGAAGCAATGTATTGTGATTGTGGTGGTTTGCTGTGGTGTAGCAATTTGAAACCTCCCCAAGCTGAATGTTTATCAAGTCAACAAGTGTTTGACTTGAAGGGGGGAAAAATTACATCAAGGCATCTCCATTAGGGCAGCATTTGCAGAGAAACACACGAGCTTCAGTTCAGGAAGGTGTTCAGCATGTGCTTAACTTTAAGCACATAACTAATCAGAAGTGTCATTGAAACTATTGCTGTACTTAATTCAAATTACATGCCTTAAGGATTGGCTGAGTCTAATGCAGAAAGGGCAGCAGGCACAACAAAGAAATTCATCATGGTTTCTGGTGGAAGTCACAGCAGCTCTTTCATTCCACTGTAGCGTGCACAAACTTTTTAAACCCTTTCTCTGCCTTGTGGATAGCAGAAAGCCATTCCATGTGAGACACGCACACGTTGTGGTAAATTGACTGCAAATCTTTTTTTGTTTATTTGTTTAAAAGACTACTGTTTTCTAAATTTTAATGTAGTTTATGCATAGTAAGAGACTGTATATCAAATCTCCTCTCACGTTTGAGACTGCAGTTGATGAAATTAAGAGGAACTGAATCTGGATCAATAGCTGGATTGGTATGCTGTTAGACTGCTCCAAAAGAAACAAAACGTGTACTGTGAGTAACCGTATTAAATTAAAAAAGAAAATCAAAACAAAAGTCATGTTCTCGGGGATAGAAGCAGTCTGCTGAGGTGCAGCATTACAAATACATGGCACGTACAAATAATATGGACACAGACTTCTACCTTCTTGATTTGCCTATGTTATTTCCATTTAGTTTTGGGAAACTTCCCTCAACTTTACATGATAGTGTGATACAGATCTCATCTTCCGCTGCCCACAGGCAAGGTTCCTAAGTAAGTAAAGAGAGATGATGATAAGGGAGTGGAATTCGTTTGACTAATATTTGCTTCAGTCTTGATGGTCAGGGTGCTGTGCTTGCATGTGTGGAGGAGGAGGCAAAGGAAAAGTCCTTATGGAGAATGCTGAAATGGATGTTCTTAAATAAAATTTTGTTAGGCAAAGAGAATATTCTGTGAAATGCTGCAGGGGGCATGGAGGGGGGAAAAGTTGTTGCATTCCTGAAGAGTTTAAAAAGTATATTCTTATGCAGAAGCTGTGTGACATAAGAATTATACTTTATTGCTGCTTTGAAGGGTAAGTGAAGTATTGAATTTACAAACCTTTTTTTCTTCATATTGGCTAAACTGACCTGAATGCTATCCTGTGTGATCATTGCTAATGGATAATAGTGCAATATGTGCTTGAGTTTTTGTACATATTCTTCAAAATTCTAGTAAGCTTTTGCCTTAGCAGAGAGGTTAGTGTATTTCAAACCATTGAACAGATTTTTGAATAAACAAGATGTGGCAGTCAGCTGTTAATTCTTTATTTCCAATATTTTTGTGTGCATGCCATTTACACTAATGAAGCATCAGTACTTCATTACAGAGAGTGCTGGACATACAAATGAAAAATATGTTCTTTGCCTCCAAAGACCCTACAGTCATAATGTAAGATAAAAAAATGTATTTTAGCAAAAACAAAGAGCAGAAAATGTTGTACAAAGAATGATGACATAAGTCCTTGTAGTGGCAGCAGGGAAATTTGTGGAGAAGAAAATACTGATGAGGCTGCTTGGTTAGCTACAGTTGGAACAGTGTCATTTGCAAAGATCTTGATATTTCATTGTGATGCTTTGTACAGTGACAATGTGGTAGGGGGTCAAATATAGGTTTTTATTCTCAATACATGATTATTTGTATTTCTGTCGATAAATTTCATAGAAAACTATATGTGACATATATATTTATTTGTATTTGTGTGTATGTATAAATGTTTATATATGTATATTTATTACAAATGAAGGGGAGATCATGTTTACCTGTGGTATGTTTGGCCACGGTTGTTGCTTTTGCTGGCTCCTGACTTAGGTTTCTAAGTGCCGCCTTTTATCTTCTCAGTACTTCTCATGCTCTTTGCAAGAGAAAATACATACAAATGTTCTCCTTCTGCATTATTTTCCATTTAGTAACTAGGAGTATGTTGTGTTTTAAAAAGCTAGGTAATTAGATTGAGTATTTAATCTTTTAATTTGAAGGCTTTTTTTGTTGTTATTTTAAGTATTTCCTGTAACTAAACAAGATATACAAAGCTGTATGTGTAGCTGTAATATACGGAAGGACAACCTTTTGGTGTGAGTTACAGCAGGTGAACATAGAAGAGAAGGTGAACCTGCTGTTTCTGCTGGTGCAGTGGACAAATGTGTAGGTATTTCAAGCCTGGTGTATGGTTAACTCTCTCATTTCCTTCAATGAATGAAATGGATTGGTTGATAGCAGTGAATGGGCTGCTATCAGGAGCATCCTTCTCATGAATTGTTAAAAGGTGGAGCGAGATACGATACGGTGGAAGCTGCAGTCTTTGTATCAGGAGTGCTACTTTTAGAAAGGCTGAGTCAACAAACTTGTAATTCGCAAGCGATCAAAGGACACAAGTTTTTAACCTTGGTATGTGTTTTTCTTTCAACCTTTCACAGCTGTCCTCCAGACCATAATGTCATATTTTACAGGCTATGTTTAGTTTCTTCATTAAAGCTCAAACATGAACTACATGATTCAAGGTAGTCAGGCCAAATGAGTGGCTATTAGGGTCTGCATATACATCAGGTTTGTCTGAAAATGCCTTTGATTCTTTTGTTGCTCTCATAGTTTGCAGTTTGTCCAGAGCTCTAGTTCTTTTTGTATTAAGAGGCGCAGATAGCAGATATTCCAATTTTAGTTTGAGACTGAGACTCTCAGTGTCCACAGATCCCTAAAAGCAGTGTTTCATTTGGTTATGGATAGTCAGACTGCTAGGCAGATGGTCTCAGCAAATGATATCTTTGCAATGAAGAAAAAGCTGTCTTGGATGGATTTATTTATTTATTTATTTATTGGGCTTTGTGGTTTGGCTCACAGCCAAGGATGTTTCCTGTTTCTAGTTTTGACTTCTAACCGGTTACTTTTCCATCCTCTCTTGCACTGTAACTAAACAGAGTGTGCCAGGCAACATCAAGAGCATTATTGATGCTTTCTGGTTGGTGGCCCTCTAGAGCCTTTGCTTCAGGTATCTTTCAACTCTTGATCTGATTTTTTTTTTCTCAAATAAAATGATTGTGGATATTGTATAAAGGTGTTTTGTGGTTTATAGTGGAATTCAAGCCTCAAAATCCAGAGCCTCAGAATATCTGCATCCTGTGCAATCTTATAGAAGCCAGTGCGCAGCAAATTGTATTTTACAGAGTATAGATGCTGAAGCACAAAAGTCAGGATAACTACTTCAAGGCAGGCACAGCTGTATTGGAGTGGACATGATGGTAACCTTGGGGAGGTAAGTTAATTAAGGATTCGAATTAAGTTGCTGATAATTTTTATTGAAGGTTTTGTAAACCTTTTTCAAAAATTTTTAATATGATTTTTAGAAATAATCAGCTTTATCACATTTTGTACCCTGAGCACAGATTCTACTTATGTCAAGTATTTCTAGTGCATTTATTTTATATTTAAGGAATCATGTGTTTGAGAATTGGAAGAAGAAATGGATCATGTTGACTAAAACCAGAAATGAAAAACAGGTTGATCTGACATTGTCCATAGTAAAATAAAATGCAAAAAAGTAAGAAACTACAGTACCAAAGGATCATTTTTTAAAGATTTCAGTACAGTAGAAATTGTATGAAATTGTATAAAATTGTTAGAATTGGTGCAGAAATCAGTTTTGAAATAAAACTTTTGTCCTAGCTCTCCAGAAGTGGATCTTTTATAATTCCTATTATGATTAAACTTTCAATAGCTCAAATTAGCTTCTGCAATCCCTTGAAATAGGAAAAAAGACCTAGAACTGTTCATCTTATTGAATGTGTTTTTTTACTGCTAAAAAATGGATTACAGTTGGTATACAGTTAGCTGCTAGTGGTTACAATTAGTGGCTGAGCTACTGCAATGTATTTTAAGATGCTTATTTTCACCTTGCACTTCCCGAAATGCTTATGTCTATAGTAAAATTACAACTTGACATAAAAGATATTGTCGCTTTATCTTTGCAGAAAATGGAAAAAAGGAATGCCACAACCTCTGTCTTCATTATCTTAAGAGGAAAAAAAGCTTGGAAAGACTATCAGGGTAAGAGCATACTGTGAAGCACTAAGACAGCTGACCTCTTTTTTTAAGCATTTTTGTCTGTAATAATAAATATATGTTTTTCTGTTTTGTATAGGTTGCTGGATCTAACCTGAGTTGGGTTTGTATTACGTTGAGAAGAAGCTAAGTCAAGAAAAGACCATAGTGATGATAAGTTTCTCTTGCACTATCTCATTAGCTGCTGATTTATAAAATATTCTTTGATCAGTATATGTTATAGCCAATTGTCATGGAAATGCAAGGACTGTAATAGGCATAGAATGTATAAGGGCAGAGCAGTATATGTGGCTTAGGTGTATGGTGTTTTATATTGTTCAATAAACCTTAGTTGAAGTGTCTGTGTGTGTTTCTTTTATTTATCAACTGCAAATCAAGTATGTATTGAATGGAAATTACCCAAATAAAAACTTGTACGGATGTTGTTCTTGTCCTGAGAAATACTGTTCTCTAAAAAAATATGATTGTAGTAGTGGCGGCTATACCACTTGCCGAATTTCAAAGAATTGGAATGACCTTGCAGGTTCTAGTCTCCTCTGCATTAGACCGTGACTTCTGGTACTCTGATTCTTGTTCATATATTCAAAGGAAATAGATGCATGTTCTGTGTGGTAGGTGTTGGAGAGTGAACAGGGGGTTTTGTCTTGCAACAAAATTATGGCACCGCTTTAAGCTGTTAATGATTTTTTATAAGTTTATCCTCATTAGCTCTATTACTAAGCTTCCAGTTTTTTTCTCCCCTCTTTTTCATCCCACTCTGTCCTTGCTGTTTGCCTCCCACTGTTTTTTAGAGGAAATTTTAATTACCCCAGTGATACAAAGCAGACAGAGATGACCTGATGTCTGGGTCTTTTCCTAAAGTGATTCCTGGCAAACATACTGAAATTCATTAATTAGTTCTGCTTGAGACCAGAAAGAACAGATCTCAGTATTCTCTTGTAGCAGCAGAACTTAATCTACATTTCCATGTACAACTATACATCTAGTCATAAACTTGCGGAATAGGCCAAGTTAAATCCTCCCAGCCATGGGTTTTTTGAATTTCTAAAATTGGCTGTAGTATAAGAGCTCAGGATCTAGAGTCCAACACTGTTGTTGCAGATTAAGGGGAGTCTGGCAGAATTCCTTGGGCTGTTGCCATGTGGATCTGCTGGTAGAATGCAGTATGATAATATGTTGAGTTTGGCTCATTACTCTCAAGAAATGCTTCCATAGACTTTGTGGGACACAGGTTTAGGAACTGGAATGGCTGTATGTAGGGATGGTCTTGGGCTCACTGCTCTAGACAGAGCTGTTATTAGCGGTGTATATCCAAGATGGTTTGTGGTTTGCTTAGCCCTGTAAAATACCCATTTTGTACTATTGCATAGAGAGAAATAGGTCAAACACACCAATGTTTTAAATAGCTTGACAAGAGTCTCATCTTTTTTGTTGTAACTTTTACACTGCGGGCTTGAAGACTGATGCACCACTTAAGTGTGACTTTAAATTCTGCTTTCATGTAAGATCAGACCTAAACAACCATTTCAAATACTGGACTAACTGGGATAGGACTGACTGACTAACAGTTGGATTTGTTGCTTGATAAAACTTTGAGTGCTACATGTGTTAGTCTTCTCCCGTATGTAAATTGTTTATTTACCTCCTGAATTTGCCCCCAAGTAGGTCAATAGCAGGATGCCAGTGCTTTTGAGAACTAAAGTGTAGAGAATTGGTATTCTATAAATCTAACGCAGTTAAGCCACAGTCTCAAAAACTGTGTAACACTGAATGTGACTGTGAAGTCCTTAACCTTTGAGGTTGGTTTAGTACATTTTTATTGCTTCTTGAATGAGGTAATTCAATGAGCGGACTTCATTCGTGTCTTTATACAGGCGTTAGTCTAAGCAGATGAGTGATGGTGGTAGACCTGACTTTTACTTGAAGGGGGGCTTTTTTTGGAGTAGCAAAGAAATCTTCTATCAAATAGCATGTTCCAATCCTGTTCTCCCATTGGAGGATTCACATCCGATTGGATATGTGTGGTTGCCTCGCCACGCGTCTGATAGCAACAGCTTGCGGTGCAAGAAGATATTCTGAAACTTAGTCAGGTGTGATCCTATACTGTGGTGCAAGTCAGTCAACACGAGAATGTTCGTACCATTTCAGGGGCTCATGTAGTATGTGTATGATTTTGAATTCCACCTTCTGTGCGTATGCAGCGTGCTTCTGACAACAGGTCACTCGCAGCAGGCATCTTTTATTAGCTGCTGAAACATGTATACTTCAATGACATTTAAATAATTAATGAGGCTAGGAGCAAATTTGAATAAAATCAAAACAAAAAAAAATTTCTCCCCACAATTGGAATAAAGCATGCCTCCATCCCCCCATTCTCAGGCAGACGTTACAATGCTTGTGTCAGTGCAACACACAAATATCCATTAAGCCATGATGCAAAAATACTTGTTTATTTAAGTGAAAATAAAGCAAGAAAGAGAAACCGAATGCTCTATGTGCAATTCTTGGGGCAGAGGTTGACCTTCTGTTTGCTTTTCAGATGCTCACCTTTGCAAAATGGTGGTACGAGCTGTAGCTTTGGTCTACAACAGAAAGAGATTCCTGCTGCTGAAGAAGCAGGTCTAGTTATGGATGGGCTGCACTGGATTTTATTTTCCTACTGAAAAGACAAAGAAAATACCAAAGTAGGGATGAATGCAAATGTGAGCTGTTTGAAAGAGCAAAAATGACCCCAAACATACTTTTTCATGCAACACGAGGGCAGGATGTTTCACATGTCTTTTATGTATAAAAAAAAGAAAACCCAACTGGTGATCTTTTCAGTGGTGGTTGTGTGTTTGTGTGTTTTTTGGGGGGATTGGTTTGTTTGTTTTTGTGTGTCTCGGAATCCTGCAGGGCAACTCATGATACTTGGTGATTTCATTGCTGAGTATGACAGTCTCAATTTGCTCCGCATGGATATGTTTGCAGATAGTCAAGAGGTTTCATTCTCTAGTTCATATTTTAAATACTTCTTTCAGGAATCCCTTTCTTCTCTGTGGAGACAGGTGCTGAATGTGAGCACAAGGAAAAAAGTGCTACAGCTTGTAACATTGCATCAGAGAAATGTAAGAGTGAGAGGATGGAGTTTGTGTGGACCCTTGCCCTGCTCCCAGTGAGTGTGGAGAAGAGGTGGCCTCGTGCTACCCAGGAGCACTCAGGAGGTGATCTCCGCTCCCTATGAAAGTGGTATACTACTTACTGACCTTATCCCAGAAATTAAACTTCCCTACCAATCTGTTATAATAAGAAGTCGAGAGCAGAGTGAGGTAAAAGAGGGGATGGGCCTGATGCCCGCCTGAGTGTCCTGTCTGCAGAAGGGAACTTGGACTGCCTGCCATGAGCCCAGCACTGGGACTGGGTTGCAAAATGTGGGTGCACAGATTTGCTACTAAAAGAATTAAAAGTAGAGGTGACGTGCTTATCCTGACAGTGAAAGAGAGGACTCAGTACCCTGAACTTGTTTTATTAGAGAGAGAACTGTTCTGGGGAGCTCATGATTACCTGCCACTGGTATCACTATGAAGTTAGCTAGCATGTGCTGGACTAATACTGTTTGAAGTGTGACTTCACCGCTTTCTTGTTATTTCTCCTGTTTATTGTGTGAGGGTTTTTTTCCCCCCCTCCAAAACAGAACAAACCACCAAACTTTTTCACATCACATAGCTACTTGCAATTAGAAGTCTGCTTGGTTTCATACCTGTCTCCAATTCGTTATCCTCTTGCCTGTCTGGCAGTAAGTATCTTTGAGTAGGGATCGCCTTTATGGTTTTCGAGAAGGTGTTTTGCTTTTGTGACTCTGTTTCTCATGCTAATAGTTTCAGAAGAGTATAATGAAATATTTGTGAGAGACAAGGAAAAAACGCTTAAGAATTTTACTGCTACCTGTGCAAGTCACCTAAATGCGTACAAGAAAGCTCATCTCTTACAAGGTGCTCCTGGGGAATACTTGTTCTTCTCACCATCATTAATTTCAGTGGAGATATGTGGATAAGGCTGTACAAATAAACACAGCTGTGGAATGTGACATAGTAAACAACATGCTTGAAACCTCTTGGCAGAGAGTTATTTACCAGAGAGCCCAAATGCAACACTTAGTCCATGGAAAAGATGGCATTTAAAGTTTTGGTACTTTTGAATTTTTTCAGAAGCAAATATTTATCCCTAAAACTGCTCAATCTACCCTTGTGTTTACATAAGGGGGCAGTGTGGTACTGCTAGCCAAGTGCCATGTAGTTGCACATTAGATTTCATTATTCTATATTGCATCATGTTTTAAGAAATGGCTTTAGCACTCTGAGCACAATTAGAGCTTTGTTGCTGTCTGAGTGCGCTGCTGTGTCTGTACTGGGGAGAATCAGGTTGGGCTGTTTCTTTTCTTCTTTATAAACATTTTGGTTTTAGAGTTCCTTGTACTGTTTTGATGCTCTCTTGAAACCCTTGTCTGTAGGCGTGTGAAGGAGTGGGAGCCAGTTTTCTTAACACTGGTATGGGAAAGTTCAAATTACATCATTTTACCTCCCCCCAAGAAACATTCACTTACTGGGAAGGAATATTTCCACTGAAGCTTTCCTTTGCACACCACATATAGGCTTCTGGCCCACTGGTGCCCAGTTTTGGCAATGTGATCATTCTTCCACAGTTTTCATGGAAAATGGTGTTTCTGATTATTTTCTACCAGCACAGTCTTCTACCTGCCAGTATGAGAGTGATGGTTAAGCGGCTATAAGCCAGCGTATACGTGGGTTCTTGGGTCATTTTATTCCTACACATGTTAATATTCAGAGTTAACAGGCCAGGATATGATTGCATGGAGAGTTTCTTATACTTTTAACATGACTGCTTCAGTGCCTTACCACAGGATGTTATGGCATTTTTCTCACCTGTAGAGTGGCCTGGCTGGCTTTTAGCTTCGTGTTGCACCTGACATGTCCTGTAATAATCCAAAAATGTGCTGTCTGTGCCATCTCGTTATACCTTCTGCATGAGTTTCTACTTCATAAAAAGCTTCCACTTTGAAGATTCATTACGAGTCTCCTCTTTATAGTATTTGCTATACAGATATGTAGCAATGTGAAGTTGCAGGGTAAAAGAACACTGTATGCTATTTCATTATATCTTGTATTACCATGTTGCATTGCTGTAAGGTGCCTTACAGACATACGCAGGACTTTTCTTGTATAGCTATTGTTTGTGTTTTTCTTGATCTGCTGGTTTGTCTTCGATGAAATATATATTAATCTAATTTGTTCATGCGAGTCTGCTGTGATCACTTGTAAAGGGCTGCTGTTAAATTGTACCCCAGCATACTGATAATTTTCTAGAAGTAAATCAGCATCATTACACTGTACCCTGCATGTGACAGTTAAAGTAGAAATGCTATCAGGTTGAGCAAATCTGCATCACTGGTTAATCCAGAGAGAAATGCCACGGTATCTTGTATGGACTGGTGGTAGGCTGATGGTCATGACTCAAAAGATAAAAGGATGATAAGAGAGGAAATACTTTTTATATGCATCTTTGTGAATATCATCGTTTAATATAAAGTGACTCAATATGAAATAGTTAACTGAAAAAATTCTTGCATGGAATGTTACTATGCTGTCTCTCACTAAAAACTCCTTCCCTCAATATTTGCCTCTTGCTCTCTTCAAGAGAACTTTTTTTTAATTCAGTTGCGTGATACTATAATGATATCACAAGTTTTGAAAATTAAAATGGGTATTCTGGCAAAATTATAGATCCTAACTAAAGCTATAAAGCTTTTTGATTACTGTTTCATAAAGTTAGTATCCCCCTTTTTCCTCTTCCCCCCGATCCTTGCTGGCAAGTGTGGCTGCAAGTATTTTGTCTCTGGGTTAACTGATTTCCAGCTTGGTTAACGTGTAGACAGTGCTCTTGCTTATTTTCATATTATATTTATTTATTTATTTTAAAAGCACTCATTAAAGACCCACGGCATACTCCCAAACTTGAAGGAATGGATTTTTGGCTCCTGCCTGCTTTGAATGAAATCCAAAACAAATGTTGTTTGATAATGGTTTACAGTTGCATTACACAGGTTGCTCTTCGTGATAAATAATTAACACCCTTTGTGTTCTTGATTGCAGATTTTCAAAACCCTGCCTGATGCCACTTTCCCTGAGCCAATCTCTATGTCAGTATCTCCTCCAAATGCCCCACCAAGGCAATCAAGAAGACAAGGACAACGTATTAAGAGGCCTCTGGCTGTGTACAATCTCTGTCTTGAGCTGGATGATGGTAAGATGTTAGTACCAATTTCAGTCTTTGCAGCAGATGGGTTGTGTATCCTATCTTCAGTAGGTGTTTTCATTTCATGTTTTATTTGTATACGTGTGTGCATGTACATGCATGCTTGTTTAATTGCTTCAGAACATGTAAAGAAGCAATGGGAGTACAGAGAAAGGAGAGGATAGAGTGCTGTCCTGTGGCATGTGTTTAAAAGTAGGACGAACTGTCTTAAATATGCTTTTCTCTTCTAAAAATGAATCAGCTCCTGTTTCTTTGGAGAAGTCTCTTTGACCTCTACTGAAGATTACACAGCCATAAGATAAATGGAGAGAGAACTAAAATTAAAGCAAATCTTTTATGAGAAGAGCTAATGCACTCTACAGTTAAATTCATCTGGATTAAAGGCTCAGGTCACCACTGCACTAGAGAATACTAGTACTTCACTTGAATCTTTAATACTTTGATGTAACTAGCAGTAAACACTTGTAAACTTGCCTTACTGTTGAGCAGCAAAGAAAAAAAATATCTTGCTTTTGCATGGAGTCTGCAGTAGTAACATACAGTGAGGCAAGGAGTGTATAAGATCTTATATATTCTGACTGTTGGCCAGAAACATAATCATTTTCCTGAAATTTCATTGCTTGGGGGTACGTACAGTACTGAGAAGGCAAGTCAGGGCTCATTTTGTATTACAGATTTTCTCCACCCTATTCCCTTTCTCCTTCCTAATGTTATTAGTCAATTGTCGTTTCACATGAAGAATCATGGCATCCGGGCACAAAGTCCATGTTCTTAGAAGTGAAAATAAACAAGAAGATTTTGAACTCCTGCAGTAGTATGAGATGCACTGATAAATTGTCATTAATTCAGTGGTCAACGGTGGTTGATTTCTTAAGGAAAGAGCACAAATACCTAGAACAGCTGTTAAGTGCAGGCTTTAGAAATAAGCTCAGGACTGCTTATTGTCTCAAAGCCAGTTTCACAGAGAGTCTGCAAGAAATTCAGCATGCCTGCCATCAGGTTTAATTCACCAGAGAGATCTGTAATCTCTGTGTCTCTCTTTTCTTGCATCAAATACAAAACTAAATGCTTGGACTAGAAGGTGTTTAAGGTGCATCTGCTTAAAAAGCTTAAGCTGTGTTAATTTGAATAATATGCTACCAAAAGCTAAATAAGCTCTTGAGTTATATCTGCAATAATAAATTTATCCTCGTTTGAAAAACAAAACAAAATTGAAGCTACTCACAGAGTTGTTTATATCTAATTTTGAATGTGAATCCCAGCAAGTCACAAGAAGTACCACAACTTCTCCAATTCCATGCTGCAAGGTGTGCACTGAGAACCTGACTGTGACCCTAACACAGTAGACAGAAAGTATTTGATGGATTATTTTTACTGTAAGATCCAAAAATACAGTGTTACTGTTGAAAACTTATAAATGTTCAATTTCTCCTAAATGCAGTCCATAGTTTTGTCTAATCCTGGCATCTCAACAAAGAGAAGAACTGGGGTTGTTAAAGGCTGTAATTGTTATATATCATACAGAAATTTGGTACTTGTCTGGGACTTCTAGTGTGGTGAATTAAAGAATAACCTAATACGTCATGATGCGTCGTAGAACTGTGATGAAGGCTGAATCACAGTGAAGGTGAAATCACGGTTCCAGGTTGGATGGCACTGAGTTTCAGTGGGATCTGAAAATAATGTTTCCCCTTGTGACATTGTCATGGTTTGGCCTCAGCCGGCAACAAAGAACCAGGCGGCCGCTCGCTCAAGCCCCACAGCCGTGGGGAAAATCGGAAGAAAAAGGTGAACCTCCTGGGTTGAGATAAAGGCAGTTTAACAGAATAGCAAAGGAAAGAGAAAAACAATAAAAATAACATCAAGGAAGTTGCTGGGCACCAGCTGCTGAGGTCAGTTCTTATTACATCACCACTGCACTTGACTCAGCTTCATCAAAGTCCATCTGTCGTTGGTTTGAGTGATTCTTATTGTAGTACCATTGATAGCAATTATAGTAATGATGACATACAGTGGCAGGGTTATTTAGCACTTAACATCATAAAATTTGATTCATTGGCTATTCTCACCCCAAATCAGATCCCCATGAGGTACACATCGGACCTCCCCGTCCTTCCACATCACCCACCAAGTGCACCCAGGTCCTTGTGCAAAAGCAATCCCACGGATGGGTTTGCCTTTGCCGGAGGCAGGGCTAACCCAGACTGTCTTCCCTAACATATTCTTCATGTGCACTACAGGAACTTTATCCCCTTCTACTGTATGTGGAAGTTTTGATTGGGCAGGGCCATCTTGATTGGCAGACCCCCTGGTGTTGACTAACCAGGTGGCTTTTGCTAAATGTGTATCCCAATGTTTGAAGGTCCCACCGCCCATGGCTCTGAGGGTAGTCTTTAACAGTCCATTGTATCTTCCCTGATAGATCTTCATTCTATCTTCCCTGAGGCTGGTGCGTGATAGGGGGTGTGACATACCCACTCAATGCCATGCTCTTAGGCCCAGGTGTCTATGAGGCTGTTTTGGAAATGAGTCCCGTTGTCCGACTCAGTTCTCTCTGGGGTGCCGTGTCACCATAAAACTTGCTTTTCAAGGCC
>VZSZ01011241.1:215315-253315 GCA_013398815.1 Ibidorhyncha struthersii | reverse complement strand
CCAGCTGGATGGCTTTCACCTCTGCAAACTGGCTCGATTCACCTTGTCCTTCAGTGGCTTCTGCAACTTGTCGGGTGGGACTCCACACGGCAGCCTTCCATTTCCGATGCTTTCCCACAATCTGGCAGGACCCATCAGTGAACAGGGCATATTTCTTGTTTTCTGGTAGATTATTGTACGGCAGGGCCTCTTCCACATGCGTCACCTCCTCCTCCGGTGATATTCTGAAATCTTTGCCTCCTGGCCAGTCCGTGATCACTTCCAGTATTCCTGGGCAACTGGGGTTTCCCATTCAAGATCGCTGTGTGATCAGTGCAATCCACTTACTCCGTGTAGCATCAGTTGCATGATGTGTGGCAGGGACCCTTTCTTTGAACATCCAGCCCAGCACCGGCAGTCGAGGCGCTAAGAGGAGCTGTGCTTCAGTACCAACCACTTCCGAAGCAGCTCGAACCCCCTCATATGCTGCCAATATCTCTTTTTCGGTTGGAGTATAGCGGTCTTCGGATCCTCTGTATCCCTGACTCCAGAACCCCAGGGGCTGACCTCGAGTCTCCCCTGGTGCTTTCTGCCAGAGGCTCCAGGTAGGGCCATCCTCCCCGGCTGCGGTGTAGAGCACGTTTTTAACATCTTGTCCTGCCCGGACTGTCCCCAGGGCTACTGCATGAACTATTTCCTGCTTAATTTGTTTGAAGGCTTGTCATTGCTCAGGACCCCATTTAAAATCATTCTTTTTCCGGGTCACTTTATATAGAGGGCTCACAATCAGACTGTAATCTGGGATATGCATCCTCCAAAAACCCACAACACCTAAGAAAGCTTGTGTTTCCTTTTTACTAGTTGGTGGAGACATAGCTGCTATTTTGTTGACCACATCCATTGGCATCTGACGGCGTCCACCTTGCCATTTTATTCCTAGAAACTGGATCTGCTGTGCAGGTCCCTTGACCTTACTTCGTTTTATGGCAAAACCAGCTTTCAGAAGGATTTGAGAATAACCTAATACGTCATGATGCATGGTAGAACTGTGATGAAGGCTGAATCACAGGGAAGGTGAAGTCACGGTTCCAGGTTGGATGGCACTGAGTTTCAGTGGGATCTGAAAATAATGTTTCCCCTTGTGACTTCTAAAAAAAAAATATCGTCTGTAGTGTCTCCAGCCGCCTCTGAAGGCAGCAGTGCTCTCAGTCTATTGTTGGTACAAACTGTCTGCTAGTAGGTCCTGACTACATGCTAATGTTATTTTATTTGTGTTTAGCCAGATAGTTGTGTCAGTAAGGGAGTCAGTAGTTGATACAATGGTTGTTTGGCACGTGTGCAGTATACATGGCAATACAGTACCTTGAGCCTGACTGGGTCCTTGTGTTATCTGAGGAACTACCCCAATGCATACACGGTGCATAAATCAGCCAGGCTGATTAATTATCTAGTGACTGAGTAGAGCTCAGTGATTCCAAGTATGCTCCGTGGCCTTCAGTTACTTTGTTCTTTGGAGAGGGGGGGAAGGAATAAAAGTGAGCCTGGCTTCGTTCCGTATTTACCTAGTTTCTTGGCTAACAAATGCATGTTTTATAACTGCTCTGTGGAAGATTTTATCCTGTGTGTGTTTTTAACAGGAAATTAAACATTAAACCCCTTCCCTCCCCCCTCTTTATTCACAATGGCATGAGTTAAGCACCAGGCATAAGCTAGTGTTTTGTATTTCCTGGATATGGCAAAATTATCATAATCTTGTTTTAAACCAAGTAGCTGATACATATTTATATGTAAATATATTTGCAGACAAGTATCTTTAAAGTTATTGTAATCATATATAAATATTTTCTATGCCTTGAAACTAGAAGTATGTTGGAGACAAAATCTCTCTGCACTGGAAAACTTCTTGAGTGTGTTTCTTTTAGGATTGTTATGCAAACCAGGAAATTGTTAGAAAAGCGGAAACAAGTCTTTAACTATCAGCTGCTCCAGGGAGTTAACAGGCTTCAGAATCCACTGCTTGAATTGGAAATGCAGGGTTTGGGCCAGCTTTTCTGTTTAAAAGCACGTTTGCAGTTGGGAAGTTTCTTGACTGCACGCAAAATATATGCAACAACCACCCAGAAAGGGCTGTAAGTGACATAAATATTGATAGACTTAATTGCTGAAGAACACACACTATGTTTGATAAAAATCTTTATTTTGCCTTCTAGTGATTAGCTGTACTGAGTTCTGATGGCGCGTAGATTTTCCTTGTACACGGCAATTAGATGATTAAACCTATTTGCAAACAATTCAAGTATTATATTTACTACTGTAAGGATCTTCATTTCCTGAAAGACAAACTTAAGTCGCAGATGATACTGTCTGTTTTTCTTTCAACTTCTTTCCTCTGTGGTAAGCCAGTTACTAAATTTTCACTCTGAAGTTTTTTGACACCTCAGTGTCTCAAGTAGAACTAGACTCAATGGGGAACTCTGAGCTACTTTCATACGTGGCCTAAACCCGAAGTTCTTGTTTCAGCAAAATGCAGATTTGTCTGAGATTTACATTAGGATCATTTCCAGAGTTTTCTTGCCTTCCAAAATGAAGACATGGGANCTGGAAATAGCTTTTTTCTTCTCTTTTTTTTTTTCCTCCCTTCTACTATTTGAATGAATTTTAGAGTGAATTAAGTAGCAATGCAGAAACTCCTGTGGCTTACCGTTTCAGCTATGTACAAATGACTTTGCATTCTCTCTCTCTGTGCAGAGAGAGAAAGACTGTTAGCTAGAACAGGGAGTTGTTTATCCTGTTCTTCTAAAAATGTCATTGGGTCTTTATTTTCCATTCAGACAGTCAGTATATATCAGAAGAGAGCTCTGTTTATATTTCTTCTAGAGGACAATGCAGAGTTACATTTTTCTTCCCTCCCAATTTTATTTTAATTTTTCTATACTTTTCTTATCTTGTAGCAAAATAAACAGTTTGTTTTCTTTATTTTTTTTCTGTGCCAGAGACTTAGAGATTATTAAACTATTTTGCAGGGCTACTAGAGCAACATGGCAAGAAAAGTCCTGTGTAAGGTAGGTAGTATAATGCAGTCCATCCAAGATGAACAGAGAGTCAGCACGAATTGCATAAATCACACCTGGAGTCAAGAAGTGGCTCTTGCGTGGCAATTTGTCCAACTACAGAACTTGTTTTCTGAACAACCCAAAATAAACATCTTAAGCCACAGTGCTTGCTGATGCCTTATTCTATTTGAATATGCTCTGGGTGTCAAAATTTCTCACTGGCGCATTCATGGACATAGCACCCTAGTATCATATGGGGGGCTTCTTTGTTTTGTTTTTAAGGTGTTTGTGTCCTATCCCACCCCTCCGGAACTCAGGAATCATATGGGGGTTTGTGATAGCTTGCTGCTGTAAACTAAATACTATATTTATAGTGCTTTAGAAAGCAGATTCTTGTGTAGAATTCCAATAGAAATAAAAGTTAGAACTTCTATTTAACCCCTTAAAACTTAGTGCTAACTTGTATTACCCTCTGAAGTATTTACGGAAGCCACACTATGAATGGTACGTTAGTGTTGAATAGGAGTAGCTCTTTTTAATTTTTTTTTTTGGGGGGGTGTGAATTGGAGTGAGGCAGTGTCTTAAATTGAGTGATAAATTAATTTGCGTGAACTACTGTGGCATTCAATTAAATTACTTCACCAAAGTAAAACGTGATACATGTAATGGTTTTATAGCTTCCATGCAGTATTCCCTCTCCCTCCTCCTCCCATCCCTTCCTGCCCCAAACAAATAAGTAAAAAACCATAAACTTCATTTGGAATTACTGAACCTAAACCTGGATGCTAGAGGAAGCCTTGGATTTATAATGAGTAGACTGGTCTTCAGGGCTGGAAGGGCCCAGAGCTGCAAGGTTGCAGGTGTGAAACCTGGCCTTGAACTCTTGCTATTTCTGAATCTGCTGCTTGGAAGTGTTTCTGTAACCTGGCACATACTAGGGGAAACGGAAAGAAAAGCAGCTACATAGGCATATCAAAAAGCCATAAGGGCTTGCAATACTTGCTTACAAAGCTATCGTTAACAGCTGAGCAGAACACACAGTTATGCTGTTACAAAATAGGTGCACCAATATTAGTTGTGAGGGGAAGATCAGGATGATTGATTGCTGTTTGCCCTGTAGAATTTAAGATACTTTGTATTTCACCTTGCTGCAAGAATAGTTCCTGCAATTCCGCCTGATCTATCACAGCTTTTTCCACCTGATGGCTCTGAGTAGGATGAGTGCTATACAAAGTAAAAGTCTTTTTGAGCTACTGCCAGTAAAGGTGAAACTTTTTCTTAGGTAATAGTGGGTATGTATAGGGTCCTAGTTTTCTATCAGATAATCAACTAGTGTTTGGAAAGCTTTGGGTCCGTAGAAGGTACTTACTTTCTTGGAGGTACGGAAAAATTTTGGCCCATGCTTTGTATACACAATATACATTGTATGGCCATTGCTATACCTGTGAGAAATGTACTTGCTGCAGCCTACTTGCTGCACGGTTACCTGAAAGCAAATTTAACTGTCATAATAGAGTAAACATCTCCTAACTTGTTTTCAAATGACGTGTGTCAAATCTTCATGGTTGGTGTGAGAATTGCCTTAGCATCATCGCCAGTGCTTGTCCGCTTTCAGTACGTGACATCTAGAGGCTGTAGAAATGTTCAAAATAGACACATCCACATGTTCACGTACACGCACGCAACAGGAGTCAGAGGTATAGGGAAAGGGAACATGAATAGATTTAAAACTAAAATCTGAATTTAAAGAAGGAGTGGGGAGTTCGGGAGAAAGGGTCAGTCTTTCCTTGAGGCCAGGCATTATTAAAAATCTCTGATCTCCTGTAATAATCCATCATCTCTTTAATTCTCTACCTTCTGCACACAGACATGCAAGGGCACGTAATACTGTAAGAAGGCCAATTTGGCATGCTAAAAGCCATTAATCCCGGGCATTGGAAATCACTGACGTATCTTTTCTACGTGCCAGCTGTGCCCTGGCCAACCTCTGTTGGTTCAAAGTAAATGCTCTCATCCAGCACACGAGTATAAGTAGAACAAAGACTTCAAGCTGTTCAGCTCTTCAGTCAGTTTGCTATGGATGAGAGTGTGCGTTTCACTGTATGAGGTGTGCTCTTGCTTCCCTTCACTGGTGACACGGATGGGAGAGAAGGTCTTGGAGGGGGGAGGTGGTGAGCTTTCTGAAAGGCTGGTATGCGAGTTAGAAGATATGATTCCCTTCCTGTTCTGCTCCCACTCTGTCAGTGTTTTTAATTCAGTCAGAAAAAAAGGTATTCTTGTTCTTCCATTAGCTTCTGGAAGTGTTTGTCCTATTTGCTCTTCTGTTTCCCTTTTATTTTCTGTTTTCTTCTTTTGAAAGTTGCACTTAGTGCAAGGTGAATTACGTTACTCTCACTTCTTTCCTTCTCAGCTGTACTTGCAACTTGCTGAACCAACGGAGATTGAAAGAGCACTTAAGGAATATCATGGAGAAATAATAGTGGTGGGACTAGCTCGGCTAGGATTGCAGTCTCCTCAAAGACTACTTGACTGGGGCCAAGCGAGTTAGCCTCAGAGACCATGTTAGTAGGAATCTGCGAGCAAGAAGATGAACGATGCCTGGCAAGTTTGGTTATCCCACTGAGCAAGTGTGTTTCTGTTGTTCTGTAATGGGTGCAAATTCACTGATGAGTGCGTTCGCTTCTTCGGTCTCCCCGGCCATTAACACTGCTTGGTGCTGCCTGTGTGCTGCACAGTTGCTTTGAGTCATCTCCACAGCCTCCCTTCTGCAGTGCAGCTGAGTCCAACCCTGAGCCCTCACCAGATGTTTAAAAAAATAAATAAAAAATTGCACTTGCAGTCATCTAACCCCGCAGTGTCAGAGGCATGGATAGTGGTAGAATAAGCCAAGCATGGAAGAAAATGTTGACCTAACTACATCGAGGTAGCAGAGTCTGTCTTCCTAATTGCTGCTATTTAAATCATCAGCTGGGAGATCAGTAGGTTCCTCAACAAATGTGTCACCTGGATGTCCAGTTAAAACAGCTGATAAAACTTCCTTAAGGGCTGCTGAGCTTGTTTTCAGTTGTCTTTTTAATAAGGCATAGGCATCCTGCTTCATCCATTCCTCTAATGAAGCCAGTGTTACACCAAGAGGAGAGAGGTGAACAAAATGAGGAATAAGGCACAGCCGGGTGTCAGCAGCATACTGAAAATGTTTCAGAGTGGATTTCTTGTGAGAGACCCATCACACATACAATGTGAGAGCAGATAGTCTTTGTCATTATCCAAGCACCACAATGGGTTGTGGAATTATCGGTTAGAAACTTCTTTTAATAAGTCGTGGGAAGTAATTGCAAGTGAAGTTAGCTAAATAGCAAGAGAAGAGGAGACAACAGCATGATATTATCTCTGTTTGACAGCTCAGGAAAAGAGTTTTTGAACATCTTACCTTTTGGGGGTGGAAGGACCCTTACAGAGACATTTTCCAGCTGATCAGTGGCTGAATTGCCAACGCAACAGAAAGAATAAGAAACATGGCACAATATTTTAATGGACTTCGGAGTTTTTGATGCCATTTAAGAAGCGCTGCTGAATTAGGGAACTTTTAGCCCTGATTATAGCATTGTACCAGTTTTTGATCTGCTTTAGTTTTTCACAGTTCTCATCCTCATTGATTAGACTAGAGCTTTTCTGTTGGTACGTTTCAATACAGGTCTGGACCATAGGTAAATGTTGCCTGGACCTATGGAAACCCAAAACTCTCAGTGCTACCAAAAAGCTATGAAAGCTGTGGGACAATCCATTTATCTTACTATTTGTCAGAGTTTTCAGGAAGTAGCTTCAGTTCATCACTGCATTTTTCAGCCATGAAATTCATGTGTGGCATCTGGCCAGCCTGGTAAGGCTGGAGGTCGCGTGCGGGTTCCTGCCAAGCAAGCTCTGGTAAAAAATGAGTAATCTCTGGGTTTAGATACTGCTCTTGTTATCATAGTATACACAAATCAAGAGAGGAACCCCTCTGCGTGCTTGTATCTGATTTCTGTTGTGTTCCAAAATTTAATTATGTGATATAAATTAACACCCCAACTTTGTATCCATGACTCTGTCCTGAACTGTTTTTCCACAGCATGAGGAATAAATTGGAATTCTTTACCTACTTCTGTTTTAGCTTGCTCAGCAAAAGGCTTACCTACAATTCTGTGCGTCTTTCAGATTTTAGTGACGTAAAAAAGTAATCCAAGCAATATTTCTCCTGAATTTTGAAAGAGGACCTGCAGTGAAGGAGATACTTATTGAAATAATTGCTTGCTATTACAGGTTAAATATATGTCTAGAAAGATGCTTGTTTAAAATTGAACTTTGCATTTTAGAAATAAGCAAAAAAGTATCAAAAAGGAGGAGGGCAGAGGCATAGTCCCAAAACCCCACTTGCCCCTAAGCAGGTTGGAGATGAGCATATTTCTTTCCTTTTCCTAGACTCAACTCAGACACCCACCTTTCTGGCTACAATTCTTGAGTTGCATCAGCCAGTCTTGAGGCAAATTCTGTCTAGTGCAGCTTCCTCCTTTTTCCAACATACCTGAATCATTGTGGAGTTGGGAAAACAATCTTTTTATGGGAAAGCTACTTTGTGCCTAAGATACACATGCTTGTACATGCATGCATTTGAGAAATATATCAAAGTTGGTCTTTATCTAGGAAAAAACTGCAGTCAAATCTAATAGTTGTGTTAATTATTTTGTCTGAGAGAAAAAAATAGCTGGCGTAGAGATCTAATTCTTACTGTGTGTGTTTTGAAAGACAGCATGAAGCTGATGGATGTGTGCGCTGTCTGCTGTCCATTTGCTCCATGAAAGCTCTGTTGGTTTTAGGGCGTATGAGTCTGTGATGTCTAAATTTATGTAAGAACTAACTGCATACTAAGGCAGTACTGTAGCGTATAGGATTTGCTACACAATGAGGATAATGGATACTTTCTGATAATGGAATGCAGTAATATAAAGCTATTTTTCTTACTGTTTACAGGAATCTGACCTCCAAAGTACTCATTATTCGGGAACAGTGAAATAACTCCCTTGTTTCGTTTTAGCATTCTCTATGATTATTTTTAACCAAATAATAGATCGTTATTGGCTTGCTTTTATGTGATTTCACCTTAGTTGGGAGACTTATGTGTTTAAATAGCACAATTTCTGTAGCGTGGAGGTGAGTAATAAAAGTTTCTGTTGACCAGTTTCAGTGGTGCGATAAACGAAAGTGCACAGTTTCTTAATTTATTCAGAAACAGATGACTTCATTAATTCAGAGAACTTTATAAATTTGAAGAAGAATTTCTGAGTTCACCTGGTGCTTGGTGTGATTACCACAGGAGGATTTGTACTGTAAATAGTGAACAAAGGATGCAGCCCTGCATCTAGAAAAGGCCGTTCTTGACCGCAGAGTCCTCTGATCACTCTGACTATCACATAAAGCTTTCTCCACTGGAATTATTTCTGGCTTTCCAGGAATGGCTGAATCCTTTCCAGAGTGATTGGTACTTTGTATTATGGGATCACTTCAAGTTTTATTAATTGTGTGAGACAACTTATCTTCAGTTACATTTTTCATGCCTGTTTTCTGTGGATGCTGAAGCTCTAGCACATGGGACTAAGTTCTTGCTTGGCAGAGGATACTTTATGATACTCGTATTTCTGTTCTGTCCCTGATCTATGAGATTCCTCTTAAAATGAAAACATAGTACATACCCACAAATTAACATAAGATCAAAACTACTTTCTACTTAGTTAAACTTCTGTATTATTGTGGGAACTTAGCTATTTATGGTGAATGAATGTTTGTTCTGTCAGAGCTGCATGCAGCTGTGATGCTGATGGGGGAGGATGGGTGGCTGCACAGCAGTGCAGCTGCTGCTTCCCCACCTCGTGATGCAGAAAATGTCAGACTTGGAGGTGGTAATAGGGATTTTGCAGCATCTTTAATTTACTCTCCTCAGTAATTCTCCCCATCACCCCTTGTCCACGACTAGACCTGTGTGACTGTGTCAAAGTGGAATAAGACATGTCTTTTATCCTCTTATTTTGCCATGATTTGTGTATCCCATCAGCACTTAAAACATACATGACAGTTCTGTTCTGCCCTGCCCAATCTATGTATCTCAATACAACCTGTCATATATTCCTCATTTACTCCAGAAACATTCACTTTTTCATAAACTGTTTTTATCCTCTGGCTACCCTTAAACCATAGATGTTGGTTGTAATGTTGATGTTAAAGATTAGTCTTTCTTTTTATTAGTAAAGTATGTAATTCTTTACTTAAGCTGAAGTTGGAAGAAAACTCTGTCACTCGAGCAAGTAACTGATAGTGTTAGCACTCTGGTTTTCATAGTTTTTATTACAAATGTTTTTTCTTACTTAGAATTCTTGAAGTAAAGTAAGGATCTGATTATTGACACTGCCAAAGTATTTCAGCTTTTTTCAACTTTGGATGCCAACAAAAAATATTCTTAGACTAGCCAGATGGAAAAAGGAGAAAAAAAGGCAACTGGGAGGCATGTCATGCTCAGTTAGGTAGAAGCTGAGTTCAGATTTCTGGTATGGAGGGTGAGAGCCTTTACTATCTAAGGCTTATCCAGACAAAAGGGAAAAGGAACAGAGGGTTACATATTTGCTAGAGAGAAGCTAGATGAGGAAAGTCTTAGTCTATATAGGTACTTGCTTACCTTGTGGGGATTTTTCATTATGAGAAAAGGTGACGCAAGGCAGGGAGGTGGGAAGGAGGAAGGTTATTTGGGTTAGAAACTGAATGGTAATTAGTACCAGCTAGACACAACCAGTAAACACTTAGGCTCAACCTAAGTTATCTTATTTTCTAGATAGGGCTGGTCTGAACTATGAAAAGCCATAAAGGCGTACCATGGGTATCTGTTGCAGAGGCACAGTGAAAGCTCTAAGTGTTGTGACTAGAACAGTGAAACAAGAAGATAATTTAGGTGACAGTTTAAAAGGATTTGAGCAGTCAGAAAATTTAAATAGTATGCAAAAGGTGGTGAGAATGTGAAACAAGTTTTAACTCTGTTGAGAGTAAAATTGGATCTTACACCTGTTTGCGTAGGATGAGGAGATGAATTGTAGAAGCAGCTTGGTGGCAACTCCAGAAAGATGGCCACGCTGAAGGCGCTCAGAGGCTTCCCGCAAATATAAGGAAGAAAAGGTGAAGAGTAGATGGCTGGAGCGTTGACAGAAATTTATGAGATGTCATACAGACTTACTGCTTTTATACTGAGAACCCTCATGTCCTTCATCTGTTCTGGCACTATTTAGCACACAAAGATAAGAGTGTAACGGGAGAAAAAATGAAGGCACCATGAACACCAAACTGTATGCTTGAAGAATGAGTTAAATGAGCTTTAAAAGAAATCATATCTTCCCTATTTTATAGTGGAAGACCTCATTAGAATTCAAGTGGTAAAAAAGAGGAATAAGAAGTTTCTGGAGCTCCTCTTTGACAGGACCTGTCAGTCCAATGTGGCAGTCAGCCTTTTTGTAGAAGTGGGAAACCCGACAGTGCTGCTCACTGGAGAACAATATTGGAGGTAAAGAGGAGTGGGAGGAGAGAAACAGTAAAAATATTAGACTATCAATTTTAGGGAGCCCCTGGATTCTGAAGTAAAATGAAAACCTTAAAGTTGATTCAATTCCAGCAATGTCCTTAACATGCTCTTTAACAAACAAACCATGTCAAAGCTTTAAAGGCTTTTTAATCTCCCGCAGCTTAGGATCTATACTGGCTCCACAAAGCAAATTACAGGAAAACGGTAGCGGGGGGAGAAGAGATAATAGCTCATCAGAAACTATTAATTTGAAGCTATGGCAAAAAAGTGCTGCCCTTGGATGTACAAACAGGGGGACTGATGAGTAGGAATAAGGGATGGAATTAATGCTCAACATGGCACTCATGGGACCACAACAAAAAAATCATGAATTCAGATCTGATGTACACTTTTCAGAAAGCACTCTGGGAAATTGTAACAGGTTTATAAAACAGGCGCCAAAATTCCCAAAGATTCCAAAACTGCAAAATCCCTTACAGTAAGAGATTTAGTGTTTAACGTATAAAGGAGATCGTTTAAATACTTCACACAGCACAAAAAACAGATACGAGAGATACTATAATTATTATGAATGCATATTACGTGGGTCATGCCTGAAAATAAAGCCTAACAAAGTGAAGGTACATGCATTAATCAGCAAATATGTTAATTAGCAGATTCTCCCTTACCTTTATCATCTGCTGATGTCTTCAGACAAAAACTCTTTGGAAGATACAGTTTGGCCCAATGTGAGATAGGCATTAATCAAAAGCAGGTTATTAAGCTTAATAGAGAGATAACTAGATACAATTCTATGGCCTCTGCCACGCACAGGAGTTACTATAATTTGTGAAGTTAGCAGAACTTGTACTGTTGAAATTAGAGCAGTGACGCTATATTTCGAAGACTTAAGTTTTGAGCATATGTTGTTTTTAATCATGAAAGTGTGCTAGATGATCACTGGTCATCTGTTTTTGCAGTTATGCAGAATCATCTTTTCCTGAATAAAGGTATTGTTTTACTTTGCAAAAACAGATAATTGAAAACATCAGAAATGTAAAGTATCTTTGAGCATGTTTTTAGAGGGTGTTCACTAACCCCATAGAATTTGCCTGTATACTGCCGTCTCCAATGTAGACTCTACTGCGTGTGACTGAAGCATTTAGTATTTTTTTACTTTTTCTCTGTGCTCTGAGAGATGATTTAACAGAAAAACCTCTGCTTTCTGTAGGGAGGTGTGGGGTGAGTTGGTCATGATTGTAATATTAAAGACAGATTAATATTCCTTTCTACTGATGTTTTAGTAATGTTAAGTGAATGTGGCCTTCTAATACAGTCTGTATAGTTTGATAACCTGGGTTGCATTAATTCTATGACTTTGAAGAAAATTTGTGATGAATTAAAAAGACTTAAGTCTATTTACTTTTAAAGAATTCAATTTCTTTATAAAGTAAAATTGCAGTATTACTGTCTAATCTCTCCAGTGTTTATCACTGTGACACACATGTCTGCAAATGACATGTAATTAATTAGTTTTTACCTGATACTCCTACGATTCTCATGTCATGTAAACATGAGTGGCAGCATCGTGGCCTGGCTGCAGGGAGGAGGTGCGAAGTGAGCAGGATTGGGCTGGAATGTGAGTGACTCGCTTTCCCTGGTTATCGTTCTCCTCCTGAGAAGAGAGGAGAACATCCTCCTCTCTCTCCTGTACTTTGTTACTATGGGCTAATTTAGATCCTTAAATTAGCAGCTGCTTTAGGGAGAAATTTCCAGATGATCACTTTAATCATGTTGGTGTTTTTAGTTGTATGTCGTTTTACTCTGGGGGAGTTGTTCTCTGAGAGTCGCTGGGAGGGAGGTGAGGATGAGATGGCTGGGGAAGCGGATGGGTACTTTGTTAGCTTTCTGCTTTTGAAGCAGAAGGAATTGAACTGGTTAAGGCAGTAATAAAGTTGTGAGAAGGATTTTATCCAGTGAAGGTGTCTTTTCATTGTCCACGTTTCATTGTTGTTGCATTTTTAATTAATTAAGAAAAAAGTAATAAATGAAAGATCATTGCAACAGTACTGCTTAGCTTGATGTAGTAGAATTAAGCTTAGTTATTCACTGTGCAGATGCTAATTCATTTAGAAATAGAAAGTAATATTGTATAGGACTTTGTCTTGTGTAGTACTGTATATAGGAGAAAGGGCTTGTCAGCCAAGCACAATATTTTAACATCTTTTGATCATACTGTTGTGATGCGGTTTTAGGACTTGGTTGTTCATTTTTTCCCCAAAGCTTTTGGCCCAAAGGAGCAAAACTCTTTATCAAGACTGCGGGGTCAGCGGTATCTAATCCACACTAGAGGGACTTCTGTGATGATGTTATTTAGCAGGGCTGTGGGCTATGTTCACGAGCGCTAGTGGGAGTAGGACAGACAGAGAGGAAAAGGAGAGGATGCAGAGAGCCTTGTATAGGGTAGCTGGAAATGACTTTTATTACTGTTAAATATTAATATTAACATTCTGAAAACAGCCACAGACCCTATTTGAGACTGTGGGCTTAGCTGTGCTGGACACTTTAATATTTGCAGTTGTCCTCATTTCATACACCTCCTTTAGCATTTGTAAAATGTACAGCTGATGTTTAAATAAAAAATTAAAAGGGAAAAGCTATGTCGGTGATGGTTAGCGTTTCAGCGAAGAACGTGCTGTTTGGCTACATGTGTCAGCGTGGTTTGCAGAGTGCTTTGCCATATTGGTAACTATTTTTACAGTCCATGGGGTAGGAATGGTGTTCCTCTAATGTTTTCTTAAGTATTCATATCTGAATGTGTTGCCTCCAGAGCAATATTCTAAGAGTATCCTATGAAAACAAATAGTAGACCAGAATACAATGAATTATCGTAAAAATAACACCATTAAAAAGGAGTAATAAAAGTAACATTCTTGGGTATTGCATGTTTGTTAGAGATCTCCTGCTTATTCTCACCTTTCTAAATGTCATTGTTTCATGTTTGATAGGATTTTGCTTATGGTACTTGAGAGCAATCATTTCCTCAAATGTGCATTAAGTTGTTTTTAGAGACTGTTTTGGAGATACACACAAATGTGTATGGCCTGAACTTTTGTTATCTGAAGTGCTGCATTTGTCTAAAAATAACCCCCCAAAATCTAGCATTTCGTCCACATAAAACACATGTTGAAAAGGGGACCAGGAATATGTTGTGCTGTGAAGATAGCCTGGTGGTAATGATGGGGGAAATTGTGCAATGGTACCTTTTGGGAAATGCTGGGGGCTTGCTTGTCCTCCAAAATATCCTGTGAAGATTGGACAGTAAAGTTTCTTCTCATATATATTTCAGGACATTTTTACCAAAGCAGCTTCTTTGGTTCATGAGAAGATTCTTTTAGTATCCTTCTGACTTGTGCTCTCTTCTCTAGCTGACAGTCACAGCTCTCCTCGAGACGACACGCCAACTGGGAGCATGGATTCTCTTTCTTCCCAGTCTCCGACACCTGCCTTCTCTAGTAGCCCCCCTGGGCTTCTGGATGGAAATCACCTTATTATGGACAGCGGAGATCTTGCAGCCTGGACAACAAATCTGTAAGTAACCTGAATATTAAATAACAGTTTTTCCACTAGTATGATTGTGCACGTTTCCCTTTTCAGTTTGGTGGCAAGTCAGTGATGTTTAGAAATTACATATAATTGTGTGTGTTTTATTCTGCTACAAAAAGGTAGGTGTTTATATGTTGCGGTGGAGCTTAGAGGCTACTTGAATGTTTGTAGGAAAGAAATGTTCTTTTTCTACAGAAACCTAGAGCATTTTACTGTAACCTGTTATAAAATTTTAAATGTTTTTTGTTTAGGCAATGAATATGTAAGTTATTCTCTGTATGATGTATTAGCCTAGTTGTATTTCAAGACAGTGTTAAGCTACGCTTAGATGCAGGGTGACTAAGATTTAGGGCCAAATTTGGGGTTTGGATAAATACATAGTGTGCGCTCAGATACTGTTGTCTAAGAACATTATCATTGTTAATCTCTTCTTAACAAATTAAATGCCTGTTTTCCAATGAAAGTGCAGTCTGTCACTTGCCGTAGTCACTGTAGATGTTCGGTTTTTGAGCGTAACTTCAGTTTAGCAAAAATTGACATCACAATTTTAGTCCTATCTCCATAGTACTTATTCCGGTTTGATACACCAAAAGCTGAACATAACTTGTTTTTTAAATCAGAAGTTGAACTCAAATTGAATTCTCTGGTTTGCTATTCATACAAACTTTAACATATCAAGACAAAGTTTTCCAGACTTTGGTGCCAAGAAGATGGAAGGAGCAGGTCTGGAGAAAAGATTTGTTACAAATATTTTCCATAATGGCATTCTGATTAGCCTGTTTTGTCGATGAAGCAAGCGTGTAAAATATATGTGTAGGTGTATGTAACACATGAGAATATATAGATAGCCATATAATGGGTTTGTATTGCTGTATGCACACACAAATAATTAACTGCTGATTAGAGCACTTATTAGCTAGAACAATATTTTCTCATATGTATTGAAAGAATTCCATATTTATAGGTATTTTACATAAATGTTGTTTTTTCAGTAGAGGACTGAAGTTACTCTTTCCTTATCCTGTTGTACTGTCCACTAGTAGTGGGTAGGATTTAAAATAAGTTGTACTTGATGAAAAGAGGTGCATATGTGGAAAACAAGCTGTAGACAGTATAAAACAGGCATGTCTATGAAAGCAAGCATAGCTAATTAAGGCACATAGGGTTAGCAGAACACTGATAATGTCACTTCAGAGAATAAAAGAAGGAAGTGTTGGTTTTATCCAGACACTTCAAGTGTTTGAAGGAACATTGCATTTCTTGCATTTGTTAATTTTCATCAAAAATTATACTGTACTTCTGTTTTGGAAACTTTGTTTGGCTTGAAGTTTTGTGCTGAGTTGGAAAGAGTAGGGGAAAAATGATAGGGGGGAAAAAAAGTGCATGGTATGTGCGTCTAGATTATTTGTCAAAAGCAGTTTCTTTCTGCCACTCACCTGTCTGTGAAGTTTGCTTAAGAGCTACCTCTGTAACAAGCCTGGACAGTGACAGAGAGTAGTCTGGGAATGGTATGTTCTTTCTTTCTCTACTTTCTCACTCCAGATTAGCTTCTCTTCCCCTTCTGGTTCTGATGACTCAGAGTGCCTTGTTTTAACGAAAAAAAAAAACCCAAAACAAAACCAACCAAACCAAACCACGAAACAGCCCCACTGTATTAATGGCAGAGGTAGATGTCAGCAATGGAGAATGTACCTGGTGGACTTCAGCAGTCGTTGTGCATCATGGGGTCCTGTGGGCAGGGAAAGGCGGTGGTTGCCTTGCTGTTGGGTAGCTGTGGTAGCTCTCTCAGCTCCAGGAAATGTAGCATTGGCTGTTGAACTCTGCTTTGGTTGTAGACTGTTCTCATAAATGGTACTATCCCAGAATTAGGTGGAGAACAGTCCTTTCTGTTTGTGCAGGATTTCAAAATGTTTTGCATTTTGTGCCAAATTCGAACAAAAATAATTCTTAAAGTCTCAGTATCCTGTCTAAAATGGTATTGCAGGTCTTCACTGAGCTACAGTAAATACCATACTGAGCCTAGGGGAGATGGAAATACAAGAGGATCCGGTTTCTCCAGTTTCTGCTGATGTTTATAACACATGGGTGTTACTTGTAAGAGATCGATCACTATAGAGTTATGTAGTCAACAAGGTGGTGGTGACTTCTTTGTGGTAGATGAGTTGCTTGCATTTTTTCCTGGGGGAGGGATGTTGCGTTGTGGGTCAAAATATGTCAGATATTCCAAGGCTGGTTTATATCAGTAGTTTGCTTTAAGCAAGAACATGTGATGGACAGCAAGAATACTTTTTGTGGTATTTGTTTTCAAGAACGGAAAAGCTTGCGTTTTCCTGAATGATAACTGTTGTCACCATGATGTTTCCTGGCAGAGTTTTTTGTGATGCATGCCCTTTCCTTGTCCCACCTTTAAAAACAAAAGGAGCTACAGCTTCATTTGGTGCTCCTCTCACCATGCTGGAAGGGAAATATACCCTCACCTCCTGGCTGGCACTAGGCGGGGGACTGCATGGCCAGAGCGGTGAAGGGCTATACCACTGATTTGAAATGTCTCACAAAACCCTGACTGCTCAATTGTCATGTCAGTATTTAAAGATGTACTATGCATACGGTGTAACTGGAAGGTGATGTTTTCACATATGTGCCATTCTGAAGCCCTGCTAAGCTGTTGGTTTTCATGTCTATAAGCGTGTGTCTGCCTGATGCTAGATTTTCTTTGAAAGCTCTGTGGGGATCAGACATATGCCCTGCGTTGTCATGTAGTGCTGTAGGGGTGAGTAGAGAGCTGGGTGGTGGTTGGCTCTTACTGCCCATGGCAGGGGTGGTTCTCAGTGGAGACCCAAGTTTGCTGTTCTAAGATTATCTTGCACCCTAAACTTTTTTCAAGCTTTTTTTCTGAAGATATTTTTAACTTCACACTTCCATCTAGAGCCAAATACTAAAAATAAATGCATTTTATTTTTACATACAGTTTATGGTAGAAAATAGAGAGCTTTTTTCCCCGTCAGTCGTGAAGTTACAGAGTACTTTAGGTAGACCTAGGATTCAAACTCCAAATAGCCCAGGACAGGCAAATTACCTTTTCTACTTGATGTTTGGAAATCCCTTCTATCCAAGGATGCTTAGCACAAGCTAACATCAGACATAAACTGATAATTATGCTAGCGATGCTGGATAGAGTATTGCTCCCTTGTAGTGCTGGTATGGGCATTTTTTCCCTTTGTGGCAGAGCAGCAATGGCAATCTCAGTTTAATGTTAACGAAAGCATTTGCATTCTTTCTTTTTCCTCTCTGCTTTAAGTCTCCATGCACACTTGCCCTCAAGCTATGTTGCACAGCCATCTAACTTCTTCAGATTCCACTGGAACCACTGTCAAAGTCCACTTTGCTCTTGACAGAGCTCCAGGTGGTTACTGTTTCTGTAAGGAGAGCACGTTCCAGACTGTTTGGGACCGATATTGGTAAAGTTTCACCAGCAGTTCATTCTCAAAATGGTCTTTATTTCTCTNGGGGCAAAGAGTTTCTGTGTTAGATGAACCCAGTTCCTTGCACATTCTGAAGGTAAGCAGTGTCTTTTAGATGAAATGTGGTTATCCATATAGGAATTCTTTACCAGTTTTCTTTGATACGCATTTTCTGCTATTTGAGACATTGGATTCCCTGTTTCAGGAATTTGCCAATATAAAAGTCTGTAAAGGAGAATGTACAAATACAGTGATATTTGCCATGTTGTGCCTTGGATTTAACAAGTAGGTCATGTATTGTAACATTTTACTCCTTCCATACAGAATAGATATATTTTGTTAGTTGCCCATAATGTTATTCTGACTTGGATTAAAACAAATAACCCCAACCCCAACCAAGCATGCTTCCTGCCATCTTTTATCCATAGCCATCGGTTTCCTCCAAACTGTTGTCTACACTAAAATTGCAAATTACCTGGGGAATTTAAACCCCATAATCCACCCTTTGTTCCTTCCTTCAGAGTTGCTTCAAACCCTAGTTGATCTGCGGAAGGGTTATGCTAATCTCGCATGGTGAATGAATTTGTGTTTTCTTCCTCTCTCTCTCTTTCCTAGTAATATTTTGTGCCTTCCTTATTGGCACTGAAAAATATGCACCTTAATCATTCAGGTTTTTATTCCTATGGTGTAGAAAACTCAAATTTTTAATAATTGAAAATATGTAGTTTCCAAAGAGGAGTTCAGGATTTCGGATATGAAGAAGCTGACTAGCTTTTCTAAGCTAGTTCCCAAGCTGTTTTCATAATCGTGATGGTCCTGGTTTTGGAGATGTGTATTAGAGGGGTTATGGATAGGTCTTACAGTGCAATTGAACTATGGAACGATAGTTGATCTTCCCATTTACATGCAGTTGAAAGCCACGGATACATGGTTTGACTTTCACCCTTTTATATTATGGCTTTACACATGCAAACAATATATAGATACAGTGATTGCTGTACAGGTGTATACATCTGTGGCTAATAAATATATCTAAACAAGTAAAGGTACAGTGTAAGTTAGAGTATGTAAAAGACAAATTTTTTCATTAATGTCCTTTTGTAGTGAAGTAGGTGATAGTGCAAAAGGTGCAATATCAGAGATGAAGTGATATAATTCAACTAAAAAAGGGCGAGGGGAACTTCTTTGCAGCTGTCGTGGTTTGATTGTAGAATTTACTACATGGCTATATCAAACTTGGTATCAATCTTCAACCTGTTTTATATTGTTTAGGTACTATTAAAATACTTTTTTCCCAATTCTGTTTTATTGTGCACTAGAACTTACTACCTTTGAGCATAGTTTTGGGCTTTTTAACATTTGTAACTAACCTACTCTATGCCAAAAAAGATAATTATGGTAACTGATGTCTCTTCTTTGAGAAACAGAAGCATATCATGTCTTAAACCGTAGGACCTTTTATTTGATTCCATCTGAAGTTCCAGGTACTGCAACAGATTTTCTTCAGAGAAAATATTCATTATTCTGTTTTGGTTGTATGGCCTGCGCACACTCAGTTCCCAATCATAGAATCATAGAATTGTCTAAGTTGGAAGAGACCCTTGGGATCATCGAGTCCAACCATCTACCCTACTCTACAAAGTTCTCCCCTACACCATATCCGCCCACACCACATCTAAATGTCTCTTAAACACATCCAGGGATGGTGACTCAACCACCTCCCTGGGCAGTCTATTCCAATGCCCAACCACCCTTTCTGTGAAAAATTCTTTCCTAATGTTCAGTCTAAACCTACCCTGTTGGAGCTTGAAGCCATTCCCTCTTGTTCTGTCATTAATTACCTGTGAGAAGAGACCAGCACCAACCTCTCTACAGTGTCCTTTCAAATAGTTGTAGAGAGTGATGAGGTCTCCCCTCAGCCTTCTCTTCCTCAAACTAAACAGTCCCAGCTCCTTCAACCGCTCTTCATATGATTTGTCTGCTAGGCCCTTCACCAGTTTCGTTGCCCTCCTCTGCACTCGCTCCAGCACCTCGATATCTCTCTTGTATTGAGATAGCTACTTTGGTGCATCTCCAAAGCACCAAAGTACTTCTGTTTCTTTGGTACTTCAGGTGCATACAAACAGCACCACGGAGGTCACAAATAGGTTTAAAGTTACACATAGTTTAGTCCACTGCTGGATCTAGGTTCAGCTAAGCATGGTAGTATATGAAAACCAACCATGGAAGATCTCTATGAACACTTCAGCATCCCCCATCTATCTACTATGTTGGCATTTGAAATGTTCAGATACAGATACAGATAGATATGAAAGAATTAGGATTCTTTTCCTGTTTCCGTGTAGCTTGATTCTGGTGACAGCTTGTGTTTCATCTAGAGAAGCCTACAGAAAAATTTTTCATCTTTTCCTCTCTGAAAACACTGTCCCAGTACTGGAGATAGAACAGCCCTAGTCTCTCACAAGGTCTCTGGGTTATCTGATGCGACCAAACACAAAAAGAGTCTTTAACATTTAACTGTCACTGCGTTTTGATTCTCTGAATCTCTGTAAGGCTTGGGCATGCCCTACTTCCATCTCCTTCCAATTCTTCTCCTTCCAATTTCGGCACCTCCCATGACTGTTCTGACTGAGGTGTTACCTTGTTGTGTCTAGGTTAGGTATGGACTCTCTTGCTCCCATGTCTGGTCTCATATGTGTCTGTGGGCTCACATCCCTAACCGTTCTTTTTTCTGAGGTGTGTGCTTTGGCAAGAGGTCCTTCCCTGCAGCTGTAGAGCCTATTTCCTCTAATCCTAGCAGAGGGGGTCATAAGGCAGCTACTTCCTATTATCTTAGAGGGCAAGGAGATCGTGCCTAGTACTGGTTTGGAGAATACTGAATTGTCTTAATTCACAAACTCAGGCTACCTGCAGTTATTCCAGAATTTCAGAGTAAGGACTAGTTTCACTCATCTTGACCTTCAGTAATCAGGATGGTGGTGTTCATCAAGCTCTTCGCTGACTTCCCAGCGGGCCAGAGCCATGTATTGTTATGAGGCCTGTCTTATTTGGCCTTTCCTGGAGTGCTGGCTATAATGGCAGCTCACCTCCGATGGATTAGTGTAGGTTTCCCTTATCACAATGACTGATAGTTGAAAGGTGGATCACAAGTCATGTCCTAAAACACTGTGGACTGCCTTATGTCTGTTTTCACTTGACCTCAAAATGAACCAAAAAAGCTGAACACTTGGTATTCCCTTGACTCGGTATGTGTTGTAATTAATCTTTCTGAGGATCTTTTTCTGATAAGGAAGGGTTTGTTACTGTAACCGGCTTATTGTTGTCATGAGATGTTTGTGCTTACAGTACAATGCCCTGTGCCAGGGCTTATCTACCGAGTTTACAGACTTACCCCTCACAGTGCTGGGTTTTAAGAATTGGGTCAGAGTCTTCCTTCTTGGTTGGGAGTCCCCTACGTTATCTGGATGATCTCTTCCTCATTCAGATCATGAAAAGTAACGTCTTGTTCCTCAGCTGGAGGGTTCATTTTGGGGGTCTGAGACTGCAGGGACCAGTGGCAGAGGAAATAATCCAGTCTGTCTTTCATTTCTTTTGCAGTTCTTTGTTGGTTCTCCTGACACTAAAATATTCTGTTACCCAGCTCAGTGGTGTATATGTGCTACACTATGGCCATCATTTTGGGGTTTTTAATATCCACAGAGGCTTTCAAAAGGGTGATGAGAGCTGTGCTGTGCAGCATCCTGAGTGCTTTCTGGGTCTTTGTGACCAAGCCGGGAAGGAAGAAGCTACTCGTTCTTTGTGAAATCTCAGGCTGTTCAAATTCCCAGTGAGCAAACTGATGTTAAAAGAGCTATCAGATGGCAAGGGAGGGCAGAAATAGTGGCGTTCTGCACATAACAGAAACCTTGGAGATAGTTACTCATTTTGTTTGACTGCTGAATGAATTCCCGTCAGCCTTGTTATATCTACATCAGTAGACTGCATCTATAGTCTCCTTAAAATTGGAATAGTTTCTTTTTGTACTTTCTGGCAGTGGTGTGAATTTGCAATTTTACATAAATGATGACTGACTTCAGTTTCAGTGACTTGAAAACTTTTTATAATACCTAATGTCATCATCGTATTTTATTAAAGGAATATGCTTTAACAGCTGCAGTAGGCACAATCCAGGTATATAGCAGTGCTCTTCCCTCATGGTGCTTATTTTGCAGTTAGTTTTTGTTTCAGCTGCGGGTTTAGCGGAGCAGGCACTTCTTTTTGTACCCTTTTGTTATGCAAGCAGAGCAATAGCCCTCATTTTGCAGCTCCTTTGAAACAGGCATAATATAACTTAGTCAGGTGGTTCCTACAAAACAGACTTTGTCCTCTCCTTGTCTTCCAGTGGGCTAAGGCAGCTGGGCTTGACAGCACCGCTGCGTGAGCACAGGGTGAGCGGTATGCGTGCTCAGAGCAGGGAGAGATGTGGATACAACCACTGTGATGAGCTAAAGTCTCCTCTCTCTCCTCTCTCTCCTCCTTTTCTTTTCGTGATTCCAGGGAACACAGCCTCCTCCTGTTTTTTTCCTAAAAAGAGCAGCAGTATGCTATAAGCTTATAGATGTACGTACTTCATTTTTGCTCTGTCTGAATTATCATTTAAAAATGCTTTAACTTAGGACAGCTGCTGTAGACGTTAGCTTTAGATTTGCCAGACTGCCGTGAAAGATCATTTCACTAATGTGTTAGCTGCTTCACTGACTTCACAATCCAAGTTTAACAAAACCTCTATTTCAGTGCTGGCTGATGAGTTCTGTATAAATGAGGGCTCAGGAATGTTGCGTGCATGTTACATACTTTACATTTGGGGGGTTGGAGTCTCTTTTCAGAGGGAACACAGATGAGGAAATTTTGTCCTGTTTTGTCTGCAGCTTTGCTGCAACTCTGACAATTTCTAGACTTTTGTCCATGTATTTTTCCGCTCCCCAGCCTCACCAAGACGCAGGGGTTTTAACATGCAGGAAGATCGTTGTCTGGTGGTGGAGAGTATTGGATTGCATATGGAATCAGAAATAGCTGACACCTTTTGGTATACTGTGTTGTCTTATAATGAAACCTTTTAAGAACACTTCCATTGAGTTTGTCAGCCAGACACTGTGATACGACAGTCATGGGGCTGCCAAACTCGTCTATGAAACAACCCTTTTTCTCTGAAGAGTTGCAGTGTAGATTCTTTTCACAGAGTCTCTTCCTCGCTCTCGAGATAAGAGGCTGCTCTTTAGCTGTGTTACCTTAGGAACCAGCCAGATAAACATCCAATAAAATCTTGGTTTCAGGAGTTTGTTTCTGAATATCAGTACAGAATCTCTAGCTTATTTTCAGTAAGGCCATTTCCCCCTCCTCCCTTCTCCCAACGTTCACTATGCCAGACAATAGCATTTTTTCTCAGAGATANTTTTTTTTTTTTTTTTTTTTTTTTTTTTTTTTTTTTTTTTTTTGACCTCCCACAAGAAATGCATTGCATTCATTTTAGCCCTTAGGAGAAAGGGTTTCTTCAACATACCTTCTTAAAGTTGAGATACTATATGATAAGATATGCAGTATTTTCTAATATATCATCATCTTGATAAACAAGGTGTGCAAAGCTTTATAGCAAGGTAACTTTGCTATCACAAGAATCTTTTCAAGGAAAAAAAAAATGCAGCAGTTTGCTTACGCGCCACAACATTGGAACTCATTTTTCCTATTGAGTAGAACTTTCTGTTTTAATAATAAAATTAAGTAGTTCCTGAGGTAGCCAAGTACAGTAAATAAATAAAAAAAAAACCTGAAATTCTAGAATGTGCTTAATATTTAAAGCTATTAAATTTTTTTCTTCTTAACATGGTGAAACTATTGCTGTTGAAAAATGTTTTTTTTCCCCCCTGCTGGATCCTAGAGCATGATCTCTTGCTCGGTAACCAGAAGCTCAAGGTGACAGTCGAATTCAGGAGTGCTGCAGTACTTTCACTACAGCTGAAATATATTAAGGGAAATCATCAAAAAGTGGGGGGGAGGGAACAGCCCAGTGCTCCACATACCTGCACTTCTGGAGTGTTTTTCCAAAAGAACTGTTGGAATGGCTCAGAATTCATAGAAACCCTGCCAGTTTTTACATGCTTTTATATAATGCTGCCTGGTAAAGGATGGTGTAGTCTTACTCGTTGATAGATTACCCTTCTTGTTGAGTCTCTGTAACTTGAGAAATAAACATGTCATGACACAGATCTGAACACTTTATTTCATCTTTTATTCCTTTATTTGCACACCTTTCCTCTTTTTTTTCTTTTTCTTTTCTCTCCAAGTCTCAGCAAGAAACCATCTGGTATTTATTCCAAATATTCTTATGAATGACGGCTGCTTTCCTGGGTTGGAGGGTATCTTTTGTATCTTCTCTGTTCTGAGTATTGTTTTGAAATCATTAACCCTATGCCTTACACACAGGTGGTGTTGATTGTTCTAGAGCTAATCAAGTAAGTTGCATAGATTAATATGATGCATTTCAATGAAATATTTAATAAATGGAAGGTTTTGTTATTCTCTTGTTGAAAAATAAACAACACACATCAGAGGTATGCACCAGAGAAGACCACTTAGAATATTCTTGAATCTTGATTAGTTTGTATTAGAGATATTTTAATACTCTTCTGGCAAGGTACTTGGAACATTATTTTTCTATTTTCTGTAGTTTTACAGGTTTCAGAAATGAGCCTGACATCAATCTTAATGTTGGAATTGATTTGAATTAAATAAATAAGAGCACAAGGAAAATGTTTTTTTCTTTAAATATCAGGATTGTTTTAACTATAGTAGTTTAGTCTGTGAAAGTAGGATACTTTTTTTAATTCACTTTTGAAAAACTTTGTCTTAGGTTCACCTCTGTTACTGAGTTAAATTAATTCTGCACATATACATTATGTGCAGAATGAGGGAGAAATATTCTACTTTCTAGCAAACTTTATAAACTTTACAGTAGCACTGAGGATTTTTTTTTTTTATCCTCAGTGTTTACAGAAAATAATACACTTTTTGTTTTTCTTCTCTGAATGAAGTCACTTTTAGCTGAAGGTTTGTGTTTTGCCTGAGGAAAATCTTTCAATGATTAGATAAAAATGGGAGGAAAAGGGCAAGTTCAAGTAAAAGTAAAACTCCAGATTATGTAGGTGCTGGTCTTCAAAGGTATGTAATTATTGGAAGATGTAAATAGTTGTGCAGTGGAAGATTCAGAAGCGGTGAAGCAGACTAGGTGTCCACTTCCCAAAGTTAATCATGAAATACGTTACTAGTCAGCATAAGCCAGTTTTTCATTCAGTTTACTACATACTATTGTTCCTTTATTTGGTAAATCTGATAGTCTTAAAAGCAGAGCATGTTTTGATAAACCTTTCTGGTTATGATTCCAGCACACTGAGGTTTCATTTTTATTAGTGGAATTAACTGTAGAATGCTGTTTTCATACGCTGTGAATTCCAGTTTTCATCCAAATGCTGCCTGACACAGATCCAAAGGAAAAACTATTGTCTTGTTAAATAAGGAATGTGCCATTCACCATTTTATAATGTACTAAATTTAAAAATTAATAATAAATGTCTGCTTAACTATGTAATTGCTAGAATGACTATGAGATATATCGGCTAGGAAAATCAGTTTGTAAAGTTGAATTTGGTTGTAAACCATGTTATGCAAACCAATAACAGTGATCTTTTCTTCTAGAAATTAAACATCTCAGTGCACAAGAAGATTAAAATCTGCTATAGAAGTTAGGTTTCCTTCTTTCTTTTATTCATTTACAATTATAATTGGGGTGATTGTTGATTCCTTTTTTGCTTTTGGTCAATCCACCTTAACTAGGCGTGCATTTACACCCCCACAAAAACCTTCTTGACTTGATTCCTAGATTTTGGTGGTACTTTGCATTTTTATGCTAAGAGGTTAATGTTGGAATAAGATTAACTGATAAATGCTGTATTGTTAAGTCAGTACTTCTGAGTGATGATTCCTGTGTGAACGCTGTGTGATTTTAATTCTGTTTCTGCTTAGAAACTGCTTGAAGTCCAGCTCTTTGTTCCAAAGATATGCTGACATTAAATGTTTGGACTATCTGTTGTTTTGTCCATGCAGTGAAAGAAAGCCTTCTAGTGCTGGAACACTTTAGTTCTTTAAGGTGTAAAGTTAGGAACATCCTTTATGTTGGGGAGGACTTTGTATTTTTTTAATGACTAATAAAAGTTTTAACTTTTGGCTGCTATTTCTTCTCCTCTTGTGGCAACTATGTGCTCAGCCATTAATTTAATACATATTTGAACAGCGTGTTCGTGAGGGCAGCCACTGAGGCGGTATCTACGCAGTTATGCGAATGAGATCTCAATCCAGAGCCAGCATCGTGATCCCAGTGTTGTAATAGCTGCAGCCTTTTTTGAAATCTTCCCAGTTGTACATGCCTTAGTACAGCACTGAGAAGATTTTTAAATAGATTCATCAAAACTTGTAAAGGCAAAGTGGCAGCTCAAATAATAGCCTGCTATATGCAGTTTCATTGTATCTGTCCTTATTAGATAAGGAATGTGGAGTTTTGTCTTTTTATTGGTTATGTCATACATCTCAAGTAATTCGTCTTAGCTTAGGATGTAGGGCATGTAGGAGAAATACTTTCAAGGAGGAAATGCAGAATCATATGATGTCCATGTCTGCAAAATCAGCTCGACATTGTTATTGGGTTTGAATTTGAGGATCTAACTAGTTGTCTAGTTATAAAGATTCAAACATTTTGGTATGAAAAGAAATTTTATTCACCTTGTTAACTCTGCCTTGAATATATTTCCTCTTAGTCCTGGTCAAAGCCGCCCATCGATGGTCTCGTGGATGAATACGCCGTCTGCAAACTCTGCCGCCACAAATACTATACCATCCACTTTCTTCTTCTCTAACCCTGCCACTGGGAGTGACAGAGCAGTGGAAAGGTATGATGTACACTTCAACTTTTGCTGGTTATTTATCTGCCTTCTTTTTTCCGTGTGTTTTTAAAAATAGCTAATTCATGTCTTCTTTTGCCTTTGAACACCTTCCTTGTAGAAGGCACCCAGATTGAGCCAGTGGCCTGTTGGTTAATACAAGCAGATTTTGATTTGGGTGGTCAATTCATAGTGCCTCTCTACTACTGTGATTCTCTTACAGTGTGTTTTAAAATACAGATTCTTTCTTTTCCGTAGCCAACTGTGTCAAATTGAACTTTTTCAGCCTAGCCTCCTTGCCTCTGAAAGGCTTCCCCATTTCTTTACCTGTCTCTGTGGTTTCATTAATTTATTTCACTCTTTGGCCTGCTTTCCTTCCATCCTGTTTCTGCTTCCTTCCATATTGTTGTCCATCTTTTGAAGTATTTTCACTTTTTCCTTTGAGAGTCTTCACCATCTTAGTGAAACTTTTCCTTCAAGTTTTGTAATATTTGCTTTTCTAATTAAAGTAACTGAGTATATTCATAAGTTCTTTCCAACGCTGGGTAAGAAAATTCCATTTCTCATTTCTGGTTGTGTTTTGCACCAGAACTGCATTGTCTGTTTGACTGTAAGTTCCTTGGGGCAGAGAGAATGTTTCCCAGTGTTTTATGTGTAGTTGTTGTTGCCTGGGCTCAACCAAAGATGATTTAATGGTGTGGGTGCTGTGTCTAAACAAAGCATCATTGGGCAGCAGCAAACTGTCAGTTTGCAAAGGCGTGATTAAATAAGACGTGCCAAAAATACTTATATATTCCAAGATCTCTGCATACTGTACTTGGAGAAATGAGTACTTTGGACAAATTCATATTGATGGCTTATTACTGAGCATCCTGAGAACACCTCTAAAAGACAGCCTGAAATGATAGAAATTATACTGCTTTTAGGACAAAACAGCATCTTCAGGATTCTAGTAATGTTGTACTGTAAAGAAATATAAAAAGCAAATTCTGTAGAGTGATAGTAAAATGCTGAATTGCAAGATTCATGAAGAAACATTTCAGAAGATATAATGATGATTAGTTTATAAATTAAGTATAGCGTGCTTTGCCTACTATTGATTTCATTGCTGATTAGCAGTTGGCGAAATCTTAACTGTAGTTGAAAGTCAAGTTTAACTACCAGAAAAATAAGTGTGCATAAAGTTGGGAGTATGATATTCAGAAATGCCAAAAGTAAGCTGTGAAGATTCACCTTTGGCATTTGTGTGTATGAATTATAAGCCTGTATTAATGCATGTGAGATTGTGTTTAAAGTTTTAGTCATCTCCAAATGAAAGTGGAGAGAGAATGGTTGAGAGAGTGTCTTCATAATAGCAAAAAATGACTATAATTCGTTAATTTCATTTTTCAGCGTTACCCACCGAAAAGCAAAAGCAGTTTATCCATGCGAAGCAGAACATAGCTCTGAATTATCATTTCAGATAGGAGCAATTTTTGAAGATGGTAAGTACTGCTTGAGTAAATGTAAAGCAATGGAAAACAAAATGACAATACTACTTAAATGCCTTTGGATAAAAATACAAGCCTAACTGCTATTCTGCCAACGTTGCTGATGGCACACAGTTGGTGACGTAGAAGATTTCTAGTACGCAGAAGCTACTTAGCATATACTTAGCACTGTGAGGCAATGCCTTTGATTTCTGGTGAGCAGACACTTTCAATTGGTCGAATTTTTCAGCAGCATTTAAATGCATTGTAGTGCCAAAAAAGGGTTATTCAGCAATAGAGAAAAAACATCTTAGCCTATGAAACTGTATTTTTTAAAATGTGAACTATTGTTGTAAAATAACACGCGGGCTTTCATTTAAAGAAAAAAAATCTGTTCAAGGATTTTCAAGCAAGCAGAAGTCCAGGTTGATCACGTGATCACAGGACAGGGTGCCTTCGTGTTTTTATGTGCTTGAAGGAATATTCACCGAGGTGCAGAATGGAGGCCTGCATTTAAAGATCTCTATGGACCCAAATGTAGTATTACATATGAACATCCAAAAGGTGATTCCTGTGCTCAAGACTGTGTTGCTCCTCAGTGAGCTTCCATGGCTCTGCTCTTCCGCAACTGCACAAGGACTTCAAACTGGTAGGAACAGGTTTAGTTTTTAAACCTTGTGCCAATGACTACTGTAATACAAACTCTGAAGATGGAGAAGACGACCTTAGAGCCTAGTTTCTTCCTATCGCAAGGTAATTCCTATTGTAACAAAGAGATTGTATGGAATGGCTTAACAGGGGCCTGGACAAAGTTCAGCAATTCTTGTTACTTGAATGCAAATTAATAATAATTCCAAGCAGAAATTAATTCGTGGCAGCAGCATGCTAAGACTGTTGTTTGCTACAAGACCTTAATTGAAAAAAAAAAAAAAAAAAAAAATTAAAAATCCATTCATACTGAAAACCAGAAGACTCTTAAGTTTGGCCAAATCTTCATCCAAGTTTGTGCAGAGAGGGGGATTCAAAGTGATCTGAGAATTACATCCAAAGAACCTTGTGAATACTAAGACCAGTATTTCAGTCTTTCAGTCTGTCTGGAGGTGGGGCAGGTAATAAGAAGCTTCTAAAGAATCTGGAAATTCTACAGCGATGCCCGTTTTCTTCTCATCCATTTTCAGCTTTTAGCTTGCGACCAGGTCAGAAATCTGATACATGCTTTCCGGAATGAAAGTGGTATTTAATTCTGCATGACCAAACACACTTAGGAGATGTACTGCCCAGTCATTCAAATACCACATGTGAGAATATTTGGTGGGATGACCAATAAAGGAGGAGTATTCCAAATTCCCAGTTTACATCCACTGGGGAAAAAGAGAAAAGTATACAGTCTAAAACAGCTGGAAAACATCAACCTGCAGGCATTAAAAAGCTAACTAAATATGTCTTTTATTTCCCCAAATGTACCCTGTTAACTCTGTTAGCACTGGATCAAAAGCGTGTGTGGGAAGTTTTTCTCATAAATTAAAATCTTTTTGTCCTGTCCTCCCCAGCCCCAGTAGAATGTTCCTAATTTGTTTAACGGGCTGAAACAAATGGGGAGCTCAGCAGAATCTTATTTTTTCTTTTTAGAATGTGTAACAACAACAACAAAATCACATATCCCCTTCTTTGTGATGCTTATTTTAAAGAAGACAGCATAGGACATTCTTGTCCTCTGCCTCTTCCCAAACAAGTAAATAGTAAGCCTGGTCCAGAGTTCAGTTCTGCTTTTTTTGCAGTGTAAGGTGGTCTGGGGTCCCCGCTAGGTTCTTCCCTACTAGCACCCGCTTTACAAAACCATACTTGATGTCTCCTATTAGAGCTGCCTTGCAGGCAAATCACGTCTGAATCAAGTTAGGTGGGAAACCTTTTAAAGATGAATTAGCTAAATGATTGCTCTTTTTAAAGTCTCTAACACCAGTTATTTTAATTTAAGTTTTTTAAAACATGACTGATAGGGATCTTCAGCAGACATAAAACTGTGTACAGGAAAAAAAAATCGCGTGCATGGGGGAAGAGATCCGATGCATAGCAGAGAGGCATTTCTACTGCAGAACAGCAAGGGTTGCACACCTGTTGTGTTGGCATGGAATAAGAAAGTCTTTCAAGAAGCAGTTGCTTCTATGTTGCGCGTTTGTGTGAGAGCAATGTTAAGATTCTTTTCTCGTGCAAAGAAATTGCTAGAAGTTATGGCACAGCTACCATGGTTTTGGTACATTACAGCTTCCGTTAAGTTTCTCAGCTAGGGAGTTGGATTTGTCCTAGTCCTCGAAATTTGAATTTTTGGCAGCCACGGAGAAATGTTTCAACCATAAGACTCTTTTTCCATATCATCATACAAATAAGGTTGGAAGCTTGGGAAAATGTTGCATGGATCGCATTTTGAAAACCTAATTGCAGATTTCCACTGGGAAAAGATCACATTTCCTTAAATACATTTGTTTTGATTTATTCCATTGTTTTGACTTATTCCATTGTATCCTGGTTATTTTACAGGCATTGTGTTTGCCCTGCGGGGCTTTCAGCCTAAGGTAGGCTGTGGATTGGCAGAAAAAAAGGAGACCATGCACGTAGTAAGGCAGTAACTGGACGTATGTAATAACTTAATGGCCATTCCATAATGGTTCCCAATAGGTAGTGTCATGGATGGCTCTGTCGGTATAGAAGAGTATTCTCATTACAAGTGCAGACCAGTCTTCATATTTGAAACCCCTGCAATGCCTTCACACAGGCCTTTTCTTTTTGCGCTAGGCACCCTTGTGTCTAGGCTGGGATCAGAATCCAGTGAATCAGTTCAGGTTCTTTAGTTACTCAATTTAAATTCCCATATGCCCTAATAAAGCCCCCAAATGAAGAATTAAAGTAATAATACATCAATTCTGCCGCTCTACCAATAACCTTAACTATCAAAGTGACAACGCATCAATCAAGTTGACATACAGCTAGTATCAACCGTTAAAGTAACTGTTAAATTAATGTCTACTAAAAAGTGCTGCTTCCATTAGTGAAGGTTTTATCTGTCTCTCCTTTCTCCACCCTGCCTGTCTTACTTTTCTAATCCTGCCTCTTTCAGCTCTCACTGTTTGTTGAGTTTTTGCCTTTCTCTTCCCGCTCTTTTCTGCTTTGTTTCCTTCTCTCTTTCACTTCTCTTCCCTGTTCTTCTGCTGTTTTGTCTCTCATGGTCCGTAGATGTTGATTGCAGCAGTTCTCTCTTGTTACCGTGGATGAATCTTTCTGGCTGGCCTAGCCTGAGACAGGATAATGGCATTTAGTGAAGTACAGTCTTGCACCTGTCATAGCTGCTAAATGTTATATTGGTGCAAGAAGGTAAGAGTTTAACCTTTACTCCTGTCTCCATTTCCTGTTTCTAAATGGGGGGAAAAAAATTTGTTTGCATTTCAGGCTGACAAGATTAGGTTTACTAATATTTTAAATTAAGCTTTACATTGCCTGATGAGAATCTGTATAGCATCTGAACATTTGCATATTCAGGTGTTTTTAATATCGCATGTACATTGTGCTACCTCGAATCCCATAGTCATTCTATTAAAGTGTCATAGAATATAAATGCTAAGGTGCCATCTGGTAAGTTAAAAAGAAAAGGCAAAGTTTTCTATTTAATTGAATTCTATATGAAAATGAATAATGTAATCTGAACAATATCCACTGGATTATTTTTTTTTATAAAACTTCAATTGAATTTACCTTAGGCTGTGCCAATATTTTTATTTCCCAGTTGCTACAGGTTATATTATCGACAGCACATAACAATATAATTCAAGTGGTTAGAGGCAAAGCTTGAAGAGTTTGCAGCTGGATAAGGGCACATATGGGAAGAAGCAGAGTATGATCTGAGATTGTGAGAGACATATGCTGGCTGTATATTTTTGTTGTTGTTGTTGTTGAAGCAGATATTCCCAATAATCATGGAAAGAATAATCAGACTGCCTGGCATTGAAACCTTGCCAGCCTTGGAGCCAAGTGTTATTAAATTTCTGGTTCTTGAAAGAAACAGATTAGAAGTCAGTAAATGGGAATTTCACTAGGGAGAAGTATTTTAGATAGTGTAAATGGTGTTTACACAACAAAATTCCTTGGCAGTATTGCGAGCAGGAAGGTTTCCTGAAAACTTGTCAAGATAGCTCTCATCAAAGCTTTTTACAATTTTTTAAATTGGGTTTTAGGGGAGAGAAAATATGGGGCAAACAGAGAAAGTGGTTTTTTTTTTTACAGTAATTTTCCTCAGGAAAGGTGTGGCACCAATCATCCCTACCAAGCATAGTAAGAACACAAAAAGCCGTCCTCACACAGCCGTTGTCATCCCTCTCTGTTTTTCCTAGTGTAACAAAGTGCCAGCCTTACTTAATGTCCCTGGTTTTGACTCCAAGGCACTCTCTTCCCTTTTATTCATGCTGTGGCTTCTGGACTGTCCGTCTTTATGGGACCGGCAAATGAAGGATTTGCATCAAAGAGAAAGAGTATTCCCAAAATACTATATTGCACCGTATGTACAAATAATTCTTTTGTTAAGGTAAAAATGAGGATAAAACTACTTCTTTGTTCACCTTTCATCTGTGGATTTCAAAACACTTGGAAACATTCATGTGCATTAATTATCTCCATTTTACACCTGGAGAAACTGAGCGTACAGGCTGTGGACAGATGTTCTCCTTTTCAGATAACCTCCGTGCCGTTTGGAGGTAGTTACCTCAGACTGCTGCTGAAAGTTACAATCACTTCACCAATAAAAAGTACCAGATGAGCACTACCAAATTCCTGCGGACTTTGCTAGAAGTTTTAAAAAGTCACTGAAGGTAGTTTGACCTTAACCAGTCTGACTTTGCTCTTGCCAACAGTGTTCTGGAAGCGGTGGTCTCCGGAAGAGAAATGTTAAAATGGAATGAGTTCATAACAGGCTGCCCAGGGAAGTGGTGGACTTGCTGTCCCTGGAGGTATTTAAAAAATTAGACGTGGTGGGTAGACATGGTGCTTAGGGACATGGTTTAGTGGTGGTTTTGGCAGTGTTAGGTTGATGGTTGGACTTGATGATCTCCAAGGTCCCTTCCAACCTGGACAGTTCTATGAGTTCTATGAGGATGTTTAAACTGATGCGTTTTAGCTTGTGGTTGGTGTGTGTACGGGACTGTCAGAGATGTTCAGCTGTCAGGTGGGATGGGAATCAGCTCAGGAGAAAGGCGCCAAGTCTCAATGTGTACACGCAGGTCACCAAGTTACAGCACAGGGAACTCAGCAGCAACAAAAACGACCAGCCACTCGCCTCTGTTTTAGAGTGAGCCAAATTATTCTTTGGGCGCTCTCCCTGTTCATTGTATTGACAAGATCTCCACCAGCTGTAATAGGAGCTGAGATACTTCTAAATAGGGAATTCTCAAGCTGAATTCCACCTCCACTGATTTGTTATGGTGTATCAGTGTGTTTGCTTTTGTTCACAAGCCTGAGCCCTTAGAGACAGACTGTTTTATTTGTGGTCACCCAGTAAATCTTTAGCAGAGTCAGGAAAAAGATCCCTTGACTCCTAGCCCTGTGTCCTGTCCACAAAATAATTCTGCTTCTCGCAACATACTTAAGGGAAACAGCAAGTTTTTCAAATCCCATGCTAACCCTAAGCATGCTAAATGTTTGTGTATTTCTGCGGTCAGCTTTACCCACAGGGATTGTTTCAAAAACCCGTAGGGATTTCTAGGCACGGAGGGCTTGCGAGCACATTTTGTTGCCTTCATTTAATTTCTTGGTGAAAAATTGGCCAGCGTGATTGAGTTCTATGGAAGTGTGTTCTGGTGGTGTAGTGGTTTTAGCAGTGAGATTTCTGTTGCCCACAAAATGTAATCCTCATTTATGTAGCTCGTTGGGGTCATTGCTTTGTTTGATAAAGTAGTCCATCAGAAGGGGAGGCCCTCTTGTGCCGGCACCATGCATGTTAGAATGCCTCCCCCGTTTCTGTTTCCTCCCAAAACAGCAAGTTCCCACAAAGGTGTGGACACCAGCGTGAATCAGTGTCTGATTCAGTCCTGCTAACGTTAGTGGCATTTAGGCAATGAACTAATACCACTGTGGAAATGAATCTTGGTCTCATTCGTAGTCGAGACCCTTGAAACTTCTGAGCTGCCAAAGCAGAACAAGGTCTGCTTCTAGCATTGGGTCTCTGGGAAGAGCTGCTTGCAAGTTCTGTGTATTTGCAGTTAGATAATCATAACATTGGCAACGTTGAAGCTATTTCCTATGGAGAATACAGAAAAGTAAGAAGAAATGCTGCAAACGGCGAGTTGACCTTATTGTGTTTCTTGATTAGACAAAATCAGAAAAGCTTTTACTTAGAGATCTCATTTGCAAGTTGAAAATCTGTTGATTTGGTTTGTCCATTTGAGTTGGCGTGATTGTTCCATCGCGCTTGTCGTCATTACTGATGGTCAGGCGTTCTCCTTCTCTACACTGTGCCTCCACTAGAGACTGCTGAAATGGCCTTGCAGCAGGTATCAAGGAAGCTGCCATCCCACTCTGGGCTCTCAACTTTGCTGCTATTTCCACTGTCCTAAGAGGTGGTGGCTTTTGGTGGTGGTTCTTTGGTTGGTCTTGTTGTGTAGACTTGCTTATACACTTGTTAAACCTTGCTGAAAATATTTAATTTTTAGTTCTCTGCTCCGTATCTTTTACAGTACAAGTATTTTCCCCTCCTGTCCCTAGCCAACATTAGATTTAGTCCTATGGGATGCTTGGTCCGATAATGAGTTGTAGTTTTAAGGCCAAATCCGTGGTTTCTGCAGCAAGGTATTTTTAAATGAGGCAGGCCTGAGAAAGTGCTAAGAACTGTAATCGTTGTTGACAGAGAAGAAATGACAGAAAGGGGTCACTACAGAACATCTTCTCTTAAGCAGGGTATTTTTTTTGGAAATAGCCTGCGTCCTGGGTTTAAAAGGAGCTGTGCACGATAGCAAAGTGTCTTTTGTGTGGTAGAGTGTTTTTTATTTTAAATGAATGCTGTTGTACACTAAACTTTGGAAATGGATTAACAAATAAAACAGAATCGTTGGAGCTTAAAGCAGCTTTACATTTGGACGGCTTCCCCGCTAGTATCATTTGCCCCCAGAAGTCGTCAGTCATGTACGTGGGTATCTTAACCCTTGCGTGAGGTGATTTGAATGGGGGCAGAAGTCTTACCCGACGTAACAGTCGCCACCGCTGCTGAATATTAAGAATTGCTCCTTGGTGCGTTTTTTAAAAAAAAGACTGATATCTAGAAACAGTGACCTCAAGTGTAATCTGAGCGCTCATTTTTTCTTCAGTCTTCGTAGAGGTTACAAGAAACTTCTGCTAACAAATAACAAGGCCCTGAGCTGTATAATGTATATGTATGGTATTTAATTTCCCAAGCACAGAGCTGTTGTACCATCCACGTCGAGTCTTCTGGGGTGAAAACGGTATTTGTCACTCCAGCCCAATTGCTCGGCCGTTGTGTGTTATCTCTGCACGTGCCGCAGTGTGCAGAGTGCAATATTATGTTATCAAACTTGTTTAGAAAATACTCCTTTTGAAATTTGCTGTTGTGTTGAGCCAAGTGAGTCAGCACAGTCTGAGCATTTCCTCCCCTCGGTAAATTTGAGGTAAGTGTAAATTTTGATGCGATCCCCCTCATACGAGGGCTACCCTCATTTTGACCAGGCCTTTGATTTATAGACACTCCCATGCCAGTAGTATCTATGCTCTCTCTAATATAAATTGAGGTTGAGCTCCAGATGACAAGTAGAAATTTCCTACTTCCAGGTTTTCTAGTTGTTTTTCTTCCTAATCTGTCATTTTCTGGAGTTTGTTTCCTGTGATACAGATGTGCTCTGTAGGCACAGGAGACTTCAGGGAGAGCTTTGGCTGCTCGCTAGAGCTGCTGGCGTGTTTGCTGGGAAGGGTGGAATTGCAGCCGCTGTGGTGGAGCTTCTGGAGGGAGGTTTGTGGTGGTGTCAGCGATGCAGTTTCAAATGCATGTGTACTCTCTAATTGTGGAATAAAAATGACAAAGGGAGAGGAGGGCCTGCTAATTACTAATAGTAATGTAAGTTACTATGTGCGTAGAGATCCTAAAAGGTAATTTTAATTTTCTATGGGTTTTTTTTTTTTCCTCCTTTGGAGTCTTCTGTCAAACATATTCATTGCAAATATAAGACCAGACTTTTGATCTGAATCTAAACTATCAGTGCCATTTGAAAGCAGTTTTGTTTTCTGGATTCCTTGGAGGTGGAGCTGTTGTTTAAATGGCGGTTTCTGAGCACAGCTTCTAGCTTCACTGTCTGACAACAGTAGGACACAAGGAAAAAAATAGGGGAAAGGATGTTTTAAGTGCTCAAATTTAGAGCCTTACAATGCTTTTGAAAGTGAGGGTTAACATGTTGCGCTCTCTTAACTGCTATTTCCCTGATTTGTAGAAGGCTACAAATATCGCATTCCCCAATGTGTTAATGTGTTTTAAATAAAGCACTGACATGGCTGGCAGCATGTTTCACCATTTGTCTGATCTCTTCCCTAAATGATGTCTGTCTCAGAAGCACTGTCAGGATAAATTAATATGGTAGAGAATATCGTAGGTCGCTAAAAGTGGGATTTTGCAGCTACATAGGTAGGTAGGTACCTCTATCATATTCTTGTAAGAAATTTGATAGGGGAACTTGCGGACTTTTTAGGATGTTTTCCGAAGAAATGAGGCTTATGCTTCTTTTTTAACTTCCTGTCAAATGTGGTCAAAATATATATATAGGAAGCCAGATTTCATGAGTTGTCGCTCACAGAGTAACTTGTGGGGCATTTAGAGTGTGAGCTGAAGTTTTTCTTATTGTAGATTCACAGATATTCTTGCACGAGCTTTGGGCTTAGCAGTGCTAAACACTTAGGATGGCAATAGGGAACATGGCATATCGTTTGAGCCTTTCCTTCCTGTTTTATGAATGGCACTACATATCTGAATTTCAGACAGAGGATTTAACCACAAGAATGATTCAAATTTTGTCCACTGGTCTCTTCCAATAGCAGCTTTACTCTATGAAGAGATGATACCTGGAGTGAGATCTGGCTCTTTTCTTTTTCCCCTGTCATACTTCACACGCTTACTTTTTATTGCGGAGTAAGGTCCTATGCTATTTTTCTGGGGCTCTGAGGTTCCAGATTTGTCACCTCTGCCCAAGGTGGTTTTGTTCTTGCTTTGCCCCCAGCTACTGAAATTGTTTCCCCCTCTTTGATAGGAATTCTAACTTCTCCCCAAAGGCGTTTAGATTTTTCTATTTTATAAACCCATCCTAAGTTCCATTAATTGTTTCCTTAATGAAGTCTTCTGCACCTAACAGCTATCTCACCATGTATACTTTGCAGTAGATGGTTCGAGCACTTGTATTATGCAAGTATTTAAGTTAAGTTAATCATCCTCTTCATCTTTCTTAGCCAGATTCTTAAACTGGTCATTCCAGAAGACGGGATGTTTTTAATGGATGCTCTGCCTGGTGTCATGGAGCTAAAGCTAGAAGTACTAACTCAAGCATAAAAAAATGCAGTAATTTTTTTCCTTTTCTTTTGCAGTGCAATTTTCCAGAGAACCAGGATGGCTAGAAGGCACACTAAATGGCAAGAGAGGACTTATTCCACAAAATTATGTTCAGTTTTTATAGCTTTGTGCATTGAACGCCAAGAAGGTGTACATGGTATCCATGGATTTTTGTTATAGTCACTTCTGTCTACTTTTGTGACTGCTTTTAATCAACGTAGAGCCTGACTATGGGTTGAAGACCCTAATCTGTATAAAGACATTAAGTGTTGCCAAATATGAATTACAAAAAAAGATTCTTTACGGGTTGGAAGCG
>VZSZ01011241.1:194458-215297 GCA_013398815.1 Ibidorhyncha struthersii | reverse complement strand
AAGATAACTAGCATTTTAAGTCAAATATTTGGTTGACCTGTGACTCAGCTATCGGTTGAAGAAGACTTTTACAAACTTAGCATCCCGGAGATTATGCATCGATAAGCAGCATTTTTAACAGAATATGATTTGGGTTTGGAAGATACTGTTGGATAAAAAAAGCTATCACGCTGACAATTAAATTATATTTCAAAGTGGAGTAGACAGTAGGGAACAGACACCAGTAAGTAAAATAATAGGTATCAAGACATGACATTTTTCAAATGTCTTCAAAGAACACATTCGTTTATGTTGTGTGTATGATTTCATTTATTTTATAAAGATAAGACACATGAACTTTTATTACAGGCGCCTGTATGTCATGGTTCCTTTGCTACTCAAAAATATCACTGTAAATGAAATAAAATGTTATTTGCTATTTGACCTAAGTCATTCCTATGTTGGAGAATAGTTTGCTCTGGTTCTTTAAGTTATGATGTGAAATAATTATTGGCAGCTGTATGCAGTCAGCCTCAAGCAGGCTCCTTCCTTCAAATAGGCAACTCTGCAAGCTCAAGCCAAAAGGAAAAGAGAATCTCTGGCTATGATCCGTGTGCATCCTGGAGGCATCTTGGATTTTATCTGCTGTCTGTCTAGCTCCTCCTTGAGCTTCCCTTTCTTCCTCCCCTATAATTATTAATTGTTAAGGTCTTAATGATACTTCGTAGTATCAGAATCCTCAAGTAGCTGCCTCATAATTTGTGGAACTATTTGAGTAGTAACAGAGTTATCTGTGGTCATAGAAAAAGCTTTCAGAAATCTTTTAGTGTACAAAGCTGTGCCTTGTTATTAAAAAAAAAAAAAGTTATGTGCAGTTTATCTTTACTCTTTGTGTTTTTTCCCTCCTTTAAGCAAGACCCTCTGGGAAGCAGTGGAGAGGATGCAGGAAAATATGACAGGATGACATGCTAATATAGGCCCACGTATTTGTTAAATTGGACTCCGTGGATTTTGAGTCATTTACTGCAGATATACTTAGCTTGCAAGTTTTTCTAACTAATGTGATTAGTAAACCAGTTAATGGTTAATGCTGCCTTAAAGGTTGGGATGGCTTTTTTCCCCTCTTAAGATTTAACTCCATAGCATTATTTTGTTCCTTTGCCCAGACTGCGTAGACCATTGGAGTGTGCACAAATCATTTCCAGATGGAGCAATGGTGGGCCAAGTCAGTACAGCTCTCCAGCACTAAACCTCATAGCTTGGAGGAGTTTCATTTGGTGTATTCTCGTGGTATTTGAGCAGTGACTCTCTGCCATACAGCCTTTAGGCAATTCTTCTCTTGGCATAGTGGCTAAGTGACCCAAGCACTGAAGATGACTTTTGGACTTCTGTGAAGGAGGTGATAAGAGTTCTTGAATTTGCTCTTTGACTCAGTATTAAGGAAACGGTTGCACCAGTACATACAGCAACAGATTGCAGGTTCCCCTACTCAGATTTGTTCACATGGCAAAGCACCGTCACGGCTGGGTATCGTGTTGCCTGGGCTCGCAGCTCTGTCAACTCATTTGTGGCCTTAAAGAGTCATTGTGGAAGCAGGATGGTTTGTGTGGCCAGACTCGGTTTTCATGGCTACCAGTTGGAAAATGTTGAAAGAAGAGGGAGAATGTGAATCTTTGGTATTAGTCTAGTAGGCGTGGCAGCAAGGTATGCTGGCTTGTCAGATAGCAAAGCTGTGATAACTTGAAGCTTACAAACTTTTTAAGTCGCTTCCATTTGTTTTGTTGTTTTTATAAACGTGCAGTATGTGCTTGTTCTTGTTCTGGCTGCTGTCCTCCAGAATTCTCAATGTATTTCTCAGCTCTAGCTCTGTGGTTTGCTTTGGTTTGGGTTTTTTTCAACTGAGGTGGTTTAAAAAGGCAGATATATAGAGAAGGAATAAAAGACTTAGTGTCTCTTCCATGCAGTCCTGTGACCCAATTTGCCTTTAGGTGAGACGTTTTGAGACTCTATTACTTCTGGAGCCACGCAGAACCTAAACAAGAAGAAAACTTTTCTACTGAGAATGGTACACTGAGCAGAAGTAATGCTAATCCAAACTTTCTCACGTCCCAGACGTTGTCTAAAGACAGCGTCGTGAGCTGAGCCAGATCAGATCTGGCTTTCAGTCGAACCACACTGCCTCTTAGGAGTTCGGTTGTGGCAACTGTTACCCACCATACGGGTTTCCACATGAGCCCGGTCATGCTCATTCCGAGTACAGACTTGTGCAGCCGAGTAGCCATGGAACATCTCAGTCTTCATCCTCACTGCTGAACAGCACTGTAAACGATGGCCTCGTACTGACTGTTTGGAAGTAGAAATCAAAGGATGCTAAAAATTAAAAATCATATAAAGAAACTCAGGCCCCTTTCCCATCCTTTGAGATGGTTTTCTTTCCTGAAGCTGGGCCTTAGGGTGTGCCTCTTGCCTGTCTTTTGCATGGCTTAGTAGATTTGGGAAGAGCAGAGTAACGCACTGTTAACTTGAGGCAGAAAGGAGAACAGGGCGTCAGTTGTGGAGAAAGCTGGTCAAAGGGTTCTTCTAAAGGGTTCTTCTCTTTCGTCCTGGCAGCAGGAGTGGTTGTTCTCCATGGGTCTGGTCTGACTCCATCCTCTCATGGGGAGCTGCTCTCCTGTCCCAGCTGTGGGTACAGGTTCAGCTAACTCCTCAGGCTGGGTTCCCCCTCCCTTGCTGCGTGCTGGTTACTGTGCGTAGGGACATGTACGTGTCGGTTCTCAAAAGCTGAGACTTGTTGGTAGCGCGTGAGTGACACAGGCTGAAAATTAGAGAGGGTGAATTAGGGGGAAAAAAACCCAAACCATTCCGTGCTTTTTAATGCAAAATGACATTTGCCTTGCCATCACTATGGGGCCAGAGATTGAATCCCTCAGCCTGGGGATTATGTCAAATTAGGTCAAATGTGCGTTTGCTGAATAATTAATGGAAAAGCTGAGACTCCTGACTCGCTGGGATCAGTAGGAAGTTACAGTCTGTGTTAGTCACTGGACAGTGTGCAGCTCTGTGGCTTGGCCAGGCAACATTTTCACTCTGCTGGGTGAAAAATCCCAGGGTTTTCAGGCTGCTGAATGTTGTTAATAATTGTCCCAGCTGATCTTCATGGCAGGCTTCCTTCTGATGCCCAGTCTTTCATCAGGGGTGAAAGAAAAATCTCATTGGCTGATTTCTCTGCCCTGTAATGAAAATAAGTGTTCCTGCTACATTGCTTACAGCTTTTGCTAGCTGAGCCTCTGGAATTCTATCACAGAAAAGACTCTGGGAGAAACTTGCCTTTCTCAGTGCTCTGTTCCTCGTTCTCTTTCTCTTAACCCATTTCACAATTCTTACCTGCTTTGCAATTTAAAGAGAACAGTTGCTGACAGAGGGCTTCTGTAGGCTGTAAATGCCTGAGTGCTAAACACAGTTTAACTGGAAGTCTTCACTGGAGTTCCACCTTTTAAGCTGAGCATGCCTTGGACATCGTTTTCTACATCAGAGTTCAACACAGTGTCCTCATCTGTGCTTGCGGTAACCACAGGTAAGCACCAAATAAACTTCATCCTATTGACAGCAACAGTGATGTTCTTTTGAAAACCTTATGGCATGGCATGGCATGTTTTACCTACCAAATCCTTCCTTAGTAATACTGCACTCATCATAAGCTCACAGTCTCTGTAGATACCTGAAAGAAAGCAGTGTCCCAGCTTGAGGTCAGATTACAAGTTTCATTATGTTTTAAAGTTTTAGCGCTTTCTGATTTCTAGAACAGCATATGACAGATACATCTGCTTGTAAACATATGGGAAATTTTTCTTAACACTGCTGATGCTCTGCTATTCTTTCCTTCTGACAATTCAGCAAACAGAAGGCAGGTGCAAGGATTTTTGGCAATAAAAAATTTGTGTAACTTATTATTAATAATTGAAAAATGCAATGAAATGGTGGTCTTACACCACAGACCTAGCTTCATGGAGAACATAGTGGTGATTTTTTGAGAGAGATAGTGCACGGCACAAACCAGGATAGCAAGAGTTTTATTTTCCCTTCTAACTATTTTACCGTAATTATAATTGGAAAAGACTTGACCCCAAGAAGGCAGTTTGACTTAGTCACTGGGGAAACCTTGTGTACATAAAATAGTGGATCCCTACTTCCAGGAGAGAAATTCTAGCTTTGGTCAACGGGTAGAGCAGCTCTAGGCCAACTGAAACTGGAAGCCAGACTTGCCTGGCTCTTCGAAGGCTGCCGGGTTTGTTTCTTTGAGGGGGACGTAGCTCGTGTGTGCAGCAGTGGCAGCACCTCATTTGGCAATCGCAGTTATCCAGGTTAAGTGAACCAAATTCCTCACGGTTGGGCATTCCTTACTCTACAGCGCGAGCAGCTGCTCTCTCTAGCTGAAGCCATCCAAATTAGCGGAGCTTGAAGAAACCAAATTTCTAGATGTACGAAGAAAGATGTTATGTTACATTGTTATTTACTTAATATCGTTTCTAGATGAGCAGAAGCTTGTCTCTAAGGATATCACTGCACCAGCACCTATCTGAGATTAAAATGCAAGAAATACTTGCAATCAAACCAGTTTAATTCATGTATATTTGTACAATTTGTATAAAAAAGAAAAAAAATAGGTACTTGCAGACATTAACATAAAGACCAAACAATATTTTCTATTTATTTAAAAAGCTTTAAACATACAGAAGCAAACCCCTAATTATAAATGCATCATTATGCATAGATTTTACTGTTTACACCATACTGCTGGCTGCTTTTATTTTTCATCCAGGAATCTATTTAAACTCCAAGAATTCTTAAACATTCCTCTGAGCTTCCTGGCCTCAGAACTGCTGTCTATCTTATCAAGTCATTGACCTCCAGCTGAAAACATTGCTCTAAAAAAAGAAAAAGTCAAATCTTTAATAAACAATTAAAAGTGCATTAACTGTAGAATTGTTTAATTTCATAAATGTTTAAACAAGTCAGTGAAAAACACCACCCTGTGAATTAGCTTTTTGCATTATTGATTGTAAAGTATCTTTTTAATAAGATTTTGATATTGCAAACTTTAGTCTTTTCTATTTTATTTTGTGCAACTGTTCAGTCGCACAATGTGTAGTATTCCTGAAATACCCACTGCAGTACATTAACACTATTTTACATTTTTAACTGTGTATACAATGCTCTTGCTGTATATCCCCGTTCCTTCTTACAACAAAATAATTTAGCTCAGTGAACAGAAGCCCACTTCTAAAAGGTGTTTTAGTTCGTCTTGTATTTTGCAGGAGACAAATGCCTATTTCATTCTAAACAAATTCAAAAGAACGTAACTTCCCAGTAGCTAAAAACTAGGCTTGGGGTTTTTTTTGTTGTTGTTTTTTTTTTCTGTACACAGGTTTAGATAAAAAAAGTGATGGCTATTCTGCTTAAGTGTCCTTGATAAGAGAATACTGCCTCTTACAACATCTATATCCAATTGTATCTATTACTTCAATGATCTCTAGCAAAAAATAATAATCAATGAATGGTTTCATAAACAACAGGTGATTAAAGTAAAGGATTTATTATAATCTGCTTACAGTTGTTTGCAAAGACAGACATACGTTTTTGCATAAAGATATAAATTGCTTTTTAAAACTAATTTTAGTGTGTTTAATTATATGAAGTTTCTGTGACTTATGAATTGTACCAAACCAAGATTAAAAGTAATAAGGTACAAAAATAGGAGCAAACAGACAACAATTTGGACTGGGACAGGCATTTAACAGTGAAGTGTAGAATATGGCTTTGCTATTTTAATCAAGCAAAGTTACTCTGAGACAGAAAAGGAGGCAGTAACTTTGTTAATATAAAAAGCTGCTGCAGACTGTATTCATCCAGAACCTGGCTTTGAAATTTTCTATTTTAGACTTTAAAAAAAAAAGGTAAATGAAAAGATGGATGTATGACTGTGTCTTTACTGTAAACAACCAGTCTGCATGCTGTGTATCTCACGTTGGAAGTTTGGCTTTCATATTGCTGTGCAGGTCAGTATTTAAAGATCTGCCTATGAATTAGACTTCCAAAATGCAAATAATATACGTATGTATATATTTATATATAAAAAACCTCTCTGAATACAGTCTTTACAGATTACCCATTGCATAAGGCAGGTGTCATTTAAAAAGACAAGTAGCACTGACTGTCTTCAGTGCACCAAAGCGCACCTCAAAATTTGGACTTGGAAAGGGTGTAGAATTCTGAATTCGACCACCGCTTAAAAGAAATGCTACATTCTGACCGGCCAAGGGACAAACTAGAGCTCAAAAATACCAGTGGCACCCAGAGAGAACGCTATAGATTAGGACTCTGAAAAACTATTCTATTTAAACATGAGCATACGGTAGCAACAGTTGAGCCTCAGAAAAGTCCACCTGTCCTCTATTCTACTCCAAAATCTTGTATTTGCTTATAAATTGTGAAATAGTGAAAATCACCTCAAAAAAAATTTCTTTGCAGTCTTATTCTAGAGAAAACATTTTTGAGACAAAATCAGACCAACTGAGTTGAACTTGTAGTGTGAACATTTTGTCTTCTCAGATGAATTCTGATTATTACAAAAATGCTTACAAAATTACATACGGTTTTAGTTTAGCACTAAAAATTCTACTCAGCTAATCTGCCCTTATCCATACCTTACCATCCCTCTCACCAGTACAAATCTGTTCAATATACTTACTGTAATGATCTGCATGTTCCCTTCATCATAATCAGAAATCGCTCTCCCCCATCTGAAATAACAATCTGACCTTTTAAGATGTTTTATGTGTCCAGTATTCAAAGGAAAAACAAACAATCTGGGAAACCTTAATAAAAAAAGAAAAATCATTCAACATCCTATTCACCCCTGTCCCCCTGAGAGAGAAAGGGAACAGAGGGCAAAAACTCACTATATCATTAAGCTGGCAAAAGCTTTGGAGAGACCGTAATTTGTCTTGTTAAATGAAACCTTCGTAAAGTGGCAAACACAACAGAGGGTAGTTTCCTACAGAAACATGAAGCAGGATTTCTAAGACGTGCTCAAGTCACATACGCTTGCAAGCGAGACAAGAGGGAGGAAAATAGAGAGGAAAATAGAAAGGCTTAAATACAACTGAAAAGGTTAAGTGTGGTTATTTACAACAGATCCTGTAGGATGGTAAATTAGATATGATGCTAAAAAAGGCACAGCTTTCCCTTTCTTAAATACACTGTAAACGGTTCATTATGCATGCAGAACATTTCACTTTACAAAAAAATTACCTTGTTTGTTTAGACAAAGATAGTACTTAAATAGTCTCCAGCAAAATAGAGTTCTTTCAAAAATACTTTCCCATTCATCCTATTAACCATTAAAGATTTTTTTGTCTCATTTACAAAAGTTCCTTACACCTTATTTCAGGTCCTTCACAATTTATACATACAGCAATGTACAGTACAGCAAAAGACTGCAAAAAATTATTTGTAAAGCCAGCACAATAGATACTATAAATTGATACCAGGGCATTTGTTTTCACATCTTATCCTTTTTAATTAAATAGTAAATGGACACTTAACACAGTGTATGTCATCTATGGGTGGGATAACATGGGATAACAAATGCCACAGGTGGGGATAACAGAGTATTCCACACCAAATGTTCCGTTATTACTTTACACGTTAGGGTTTGTGTGTGTGTGTGTATGTGTGTGTGTATATATGTGTGTATATATATAGGTTTTGTTTGTTTTTTTTACAACAAAAGAATATTAATGCCCCATATTGACTTTACGTTTTATGTGCAAACCAAGGGTAAGCTTTAAAAAGTTCTCATTAGTTCTTGAACCCTTTTAAAACAAGCAAACAATACCAGAAACTACATGGCATATTTAAAACTCCATCTGTTAAAATATCAAAATCAAAGAGTTATTGACTAGATATGGCTTTTCATCCAGAGGAACAGGAACATTTTCTAAGTGTTTTAGGGTTATGGGGTAATTTCCAAACATCTAGGTCTTGCCAAATCCGGGTCAACTGCTTTCCATTCCCCAAACCCGTCATATGATTTTAGACTATTCAGAGACTGCTGAACAAGTGTAAATAGCATGTTTAAAGTATGGTTTCTTGGGTCCTTCATGGGTGTGGAATAACACAGGGAAACTTAAGGCAAAGTTCTTCCGTTTAAGACATTTTTCTATCACTTCCTGTGAAAGTACAGGGGCTTCGCATTCCCAGATTCCACCTTTGGTAGCTGGTCACTGATGATTTCCACCAGCATGGCTGGAAACTCTACTTTCAGTGCCTGAGACTCTCGGAAGGTGTAGAAACAGAATTCCAATAAGTCACTAACAAGCTGAAATACAGAAAGAAACACTTTTTAGGAAAGCCGCAGAGAATTTCGCATGCAAACAACAGCTTATTGATAATGGATTATTACCAAGAAATGCCATCTTACTCTCTCTCCATTTGCAGGGGTTAAAAAGCACTCAAAAAGTGCTACTTAACTTGTTAAAAATCCGCTAACTAGGAGAAAACAAAATACCACAGAGTTGCTTTTTCAGTGTAACTGCACTTTTCATTTCACTAACAGGCAACTGGCCACCAGGAAAACTATAGGTACTCAGCCTTCTGCCCAGAGGGAAAAGACCAGCCATAAACTATTGTATTGCTAAATTTCAGCTGCATACATCTTCATTAAATCAGATTATTTGGTTAACTTCAGTGCACTCTCCAGGGGCCGCAACCTACAACTGCCAGAGCAGCTGATGATTTTAGCTCAACAACAGGAACGCAGTGTCATACTCCATTTCAGATGTTAGAGCATCACAGTCCATATGAGATTGTTCATCTGGTAAAGCATATATAAATATATATGATATATAAAAATATATGTAAACACATTTCTTAATACACACCAAGCTTTTTTTTCTGCTTACTACTCATTAAAATATAGAGGCAATATTTAGGGAAGTATTTCTTTTTAAAAAAAAACAAAAACAAAAACAACCCCCAAACCTCTAAGTTCTCTGTTTTTGTAGGGGTGGCTAGCAGCACGCTTTTCCTTTCTCTCAGTGGATTAAGCATAATGCTGAGAATTTTAAAGGTAACAATTTCTAATGGGCTCTTTGATGACAGAGAAGGAAGCTTTGCTCTGTAACACCACAAGTACCGAGTTATCTGTGGGCGCAGGACCACCTCCACCAGCAGAACAAACCGGCAGCCCAGGCTGCCCCACAGCACTCCTGTGGCTTCTGCTGGGCACCAAAGGTTTTCACAGGTGAAACCATATCACAGCTCTCCCTAAACAGCTGAATTTTGGTGCCTTGTGTCCTTGCAAAGGACTTAAACCTCTTCTGCTTGGGTAGTTTATCAAACACAAGGTTGCTGTTTCGGTTCTTAACATGTAGAATTGCACTCTGCCGTAAAGCCCCTGTTAAAGCTGCAGTAAATAGAAGTGGACTTCCAGAAGACAGAAAAGGATATAAAGAAAAAACACAGGCAGCAACAGACTACCGTCCTGTGGCACCGTACCTTATCACTTATTTTCAGGGCTTTCACAGCTGTTCTTGCAAACATATAAGCAATTTATGTACAACACAAAGTGCTGAGATCACCCGAACACATGACTTTCTGCTCTTGCGCACTACACGAAGTCTGTCCACTGTTGCTTAGTTCATTCCCCATGATCTGGCATGTCATGAGGCAATGCCGATTAATTAAACAGAGGCGGGCTAAATAAATGGCATAGACATAATTTGGTTTTCAAGGGGAAAAAAGCTGATGTTCAAAGGTTTACTTTACCCATTAGGAGGAGGTTGTTACTGCATATACTGTGTGCCAAAAGATATTCCAAACGTAACACAAAACTAAAGAAAGTGAAGGAAACTGTCTCTTGGTATAATCGCCACTGCCTCCTCCCTGCCCGCGTCATCGAATACCAGCACCTAAGCTAACTAAGCCTCACACCCCGACACGACCTTGACAATGACCCGATGAATATGCCGCTTTTTCTGAACGCGAACACGAGGAGTTTCCCATCACTGACTGCGAGTGAGGGGCTTGGGGTCATCTCTGCCAGGCTGCCAACTGTCCGCGCTGTGCTGACGGCTCACCTTCCCTCGCGCCTGCCTCACCACCCTCCTGTGAGGCCTCTGAATGCACCGAGAGAGGTATCACAGAAAAGCCTACGCGGAAACTATTAGTTCTGCCTTCTTAGCAAGCTTTTAGTAGTACCAAGTACATATGTACGTCTGGTGAATGTGTGAACAAAAGGGGAAATGAAAAATATTAACGTTCCTGAAGAGAGCATGAGCTGTTCTACACAGTAAATGTGTTAGCAGTCCAGTGGGGGAAAACCAGGACGTGATCGTGGATACTACCATAACACAGCACATTATGAGTCTCACCACAGAGGGGAAAGGTTAAGTTTACACAGCAATTTAAAATAAAATACCTAGAACCTCCTATCATGTAATACTTTGGAGCCTTAAGGATAAAATATATATCCTATACCCATTTAGTCTGCTAAAACTTTTGTTCCTCTTCTTTTTCTTAAGATACTTGACAACTTTAAGATACTTGACAATAATCAACCACTTTAAGAAAATGTGAGTATGAGGAAGCACGCTGCATGTGTCACAAGGAACATGGGACTGCGGGCAGGATCTATTTAACTGCAGCCTGAAAAGCCGTGTGGCTTTTGGGGCTGGGGAAGTACTTCCAGCACTAATTTAAAACAAAGGAATGAACGTGGGAGAATGGAAGGCCAACTCAGAGGTACTGAAACATAAATATGATAAGGTCGGCTAGAGAAGGCTGTCAGGCCGAGAACTGAGCCATGAGCAGTTCTCTTTTCTGCAGGCATCTTACACATTTTCAGAGGTACCATCCCCCCCCGCCAGCCCAGCAGCCTGGGCATGAAAAGGCGCTGAAGGGATCAAAAATTCAGGTTCCATGGGCAATCTTAATTTTGAAATTTCAGTACCTGCCTCTGCATCCCAAGCAACATTCATTTGATATAGTTTTGATTTACAACAGGTAAATAATTTAGCTAGTCTTTTGCTTTAAAATAGAAGTTGTCTCTTCAGCAAGGAAATGAAAAAGTTTGCTTTCATCTGTAATACACAACACTCTCATTGCAGTGACAGTGACTGATACACCACAGGTAACAGGTGAGGTAACACAAGCTATCCAGCACCTCCAAATTTGGCTTATGAATTTTCTAGATCAAATATACTTCTGATTGTTCTTCAAAGGTTTTACAAACCCCTGTGCTCCAAGAACTCCTGACTACATTTCACCTGACTGCTTTTACCCTCTGCTTCTGGTAGTTCATATTGGAAATGCTGACACCTCCTCCAGCAGAGCAAAGTGAAAGGTAACACTAATTAAGCAGTGTGAATGAAAGCACCACTGTTTTCACAAGCAGTGCAACAGTGACTAGAAACGTATTTACTTTTGCAGTGTCAAATTGTTTCAGCTGCCAAAGCACGCAACTGAAGAGCTACAGCTCAGCGGAGCGCAGGCGGTGCAGTTAAAGCCACAGCCAAAATAACGCCCATTTCCTTGGGATGCAACCAGGACATTGTCCTTACCGCTTTAGGAGGGAGTTGTTCAACTCTCTTTGGAGCCAGCAATATATGGCTCGGTACCTTTGACGGCATTGTGAGCCTCCCTCTGCACGCGGGGGGAATTGGGGCAGTGCTGGGGAACAGGAGCTGGGGTGCCGCCTGGTCCCGGCAGGCAGTGCTGGGCTTTGCCCAACTGGGTCCTGGATATCCCCCACAATGGGGACCGCAGCCTCTCCTGGTGGGCAAATACCACTAAACAAATTAAAATGAGCTGGGTTGAGGTGATGCAGACACACAGGTCAGAATTATCACGTTCACGTCACCCAGACTGCTGTAAGACATGACAGCTCTTCAGCCGGCAAGTGGATCAGCTGTTAGCTATAACCCTGCACCGCTTCAGTCATTAATGATGAAGCTTTCTCTCCTCCCTACCCTACAGAGACTGCCCTGTGTTTCAACAATTTCAAGGCTACAGAAGTCTTAACAATTCTGACATTCTTACTTAATCAGTCTTCACATTTGTATGCTGTATTAAGCACCTCTGAGAAATAGGAGTATTAATCAAACATCATTTTCTGTTATTAGGGTGGGGTTTCCATAAAATGGAGTTTTTCACCCATACTGTTCTTCATAATTAAAAAAAATGAATCCTTTAATGAAGTCCCTGAAGTTAATACAGTTACAGTGACCTTCGAGCACTTGCAGAATCTCTACAGCAAAAAGAATTGATTTTAGTTTGGCAGTCTCACCATGTCCTTGTGTTTCCAGAAATGGTAAGAACTGTCTGATTTGCCAGGGTGCACATTTCTGTGCTCAGTTAGTTTTCTGGCTTCCAAAATCTCTCACAATCTCCAAGTGCTGTATGAAAGCCCACAGTCACTTCTCTATCAGGAGCATCTTTGCGATTAAGCCTACTGATACAGCAATTAAGACAGCAGTAGGGTAACAACACAATGCTGAGTAATTTCTTCCTATTATTAGCTACAGCTATTACTGTCAGAAACCTCAGTGTTCTCATACGAAAATGACACTCCAAAAAACTTTCTCTGTCCCCTTCAGGAGTGGGTCTCTGCCCGTTTGCTACAGAGCAGGAGTGTGTTGGGAGGAGGCAACCTTGCAGCTCTACACCATGCCACTCCGCAGCCTTGGTCACCACCTGCACCCAGCCAGGCTCCCTGAAAGGACAAGCTGCTGCCCATCAGCTGAGCAGCCTTAATTTGCCTCTTGCTTTCAAAAGCTGCATGTTTCAAACTGCGCAGGAGTCGGGAGCCTGCTGTCCTGTCAAGGGAAGGAGCAGCAGCCGAGGCCAGGCAGCCTTATTGCTTTCCCCCTTCCTACTTTTCCCCCTTCAGGCAGTGCATACAAAGCTCCTGCTTCACAAAGGGTAAGGTTAAGGAAAACCACTGGCAGCCAGGTCTTGATTATTCCGTTACTACTATATTCCCTTTTGTTCCCAGTTCTATGAAAAGCCCATAATGTAAATTAACTATTTACTCTGAGGGCTTGCAGGCTGATTCTCAGAGGTACAGATGTCCTTTGGTGCCACAGTGGCTAATTCCTAGCTGCTTACGAAATCTTGAACTCTAACCCAAAGAGTAAAACCCCTGAGACCGAGGGATGAAGCCTCTGATTACAGCTGTGCAGTGTATTTACCTCACACTAGCAAGGAGTAAAAGGTGGATAAAATGCACCTAGATTAGGCACTACCAGTATCTGACCAGAGCAAGCGTGGAAGGTAGTTCTGCCTGGACAGATGCATTGAGCTGATTTAGGAACCGCACTCATTTCTTCGGGTTTTCTTCATAAACATGTGCACACTGAAACCACAGCGCCTGACACCTGAACGTGACATGGAGGAACCCGAGTTGAACTCATTTTGCATGCTTGAAGGGTGTATGCAAACCCAGAGTATCACACCCCAATGAAACATCCTCAGCCCTCGGCCAGGGTAGATTCTGAGCCAGGTCTCCCTTGCTCTTCTGGCAACAGTAGCCGCGTTCTGCCCTCCTCCCCCAAACACCTATTAACATGAAGGAGAAGAGATCCAACCACCGCAAACTGAACAAGACAACCCTCCCTGTCTACATTTGGGACCTGGGAATCAACTTCTCACTTGACAGATGCATGTTAGCTGCTGCACCACACACATGCACACTGACATCGCTGCTGCTTTTGCAGGGGCCACACCGGGAGCAGGGACTGGATCTAGCCTCTGAGTCAACAGGGAATATGCCTGCTCGGAGAATTCAGGCGCTGGGACTACAACAAAGCTCCGAACAGCCCCTCAGCTGTGGGACACAGCTTTGGCAGATCAGTGGAAGGAGTAAGTGCACCCAAAGGTGTTGGCAACAGCTGAGGAGCTCATCTGCGGCTTCATATTTGTGGGATTAAGCACCTGCAGAGGTACATTTGCAGCCACCGCAGCGTGCCTTGCAAACCTGCCCCTTGAGGATCTGTGCCCTTCTTCCCACTGTCAGCTTTTTCAGCGAGCGTAATCCTAGCGCTCTCAGCCTATGGAAAGATCCACCTCAGCTGTAAAGTATTCCCTTCAGGAACCATAAAAAATTAATTATTCAGCAGCATGAGCCTTAAAGAATTTATTTTTGTTTGGCAGAAAACATCGACAAGCAAATGACAGTGCAGTGCTCTGCCTTGCCAAGACAAGGGGAAGGTTCACATTAGGGTTTAATGTCATGGCATCTAAACAAAAGCCCTCTTAACTCAAAGTCTGTTTAGTATCAGCCAGATTGAAACCAAATTCAGCTTTTGTTCTGCAAACCGCCTAACCATACACTACACTCCCTATATGAAATGAGGCTTGCCATGCAAGATACAACCCTGCCTGCCAAAGCCAACAGGAGATGCTGAGGAGGATCCAAATGAAGTTTTTGATACCATGTGTAGTACATCTGTTTCTAATGTTCCTGCGTGCCGTTTGTCTGATCACATAGCGCAGTTCACCTACGTCCAAGCGCTGCATATGCATCTCTCCCTGAAATGCCCATGGCCATTCATGGGCACAAGACCAAAACCTGTACATCCTGGGTAGAGAGGTCGGTTTGTGCTTGCTACGCTACGGTTCTCAACACAAAATGCTGCTTCATGAAATCATAGAATGGTTTAGGTTGGAAGGGACCTTGAAGATCATCTAGTTCCAACCCCCCTGCCATAGGCAGGGGCACCTCCCACTAGACCAGGCTGCCCAGAGCCCCATCCAGCCTGGCCTTAAACACCTCCAGGGATGGGGCCTCCACAGCTTCTCTGGGCAACCTCTTCCAGTGCCTTACCACCCTCATAGTGAAAAATTTCTTCCTAATATTTAATCTAAACCTACCCTCTTCCAGTTTAAAGCCATTCCCCCTCGTCCTATCACTACGTGCCCTTGTAAAAAGTCCTTCCCCAGCTCTCCTGTAAGGCCCCCTTTAGGTACTGGAAGGCCGCATGATGCACGCAGGCCAGCCACAACAGCAGAAATACAATCCCTACAAGAAGGAAATATGTCGATTACGTTGCTGCCCTCGGCGCTCCCAGAAGACACCCAGGCTGGGGTCCATCCACATGAGCAAGGCTGATTCATAGCACAACAGCAAGTAAATGGCAACAACCTACTCCTCTCCATCGTCTCGTGCCAAGGGAGAGGAAGGGTGCTCTGTGTAACCAGACTGACGCTGTCAGCCAGTGCCTGCTGCATCAGCAACCACCGCTTCCACACAGCATCATGCAAATAAAGACCATTTCGGTGCACGGCAGCAGTGACGCAAACGCCAGGGCAGCCTGCAGGCACGCTCCTATGGCCGAGCGCAGGTGCGCACTTGCACGTGCACGAAACCGTGTTTATCTTGCTACTCGGGAGGGGTTTCGATTTCTTATTTTTCAGTTGCACTTTTGGTGCTTTGAGGCTTTATGAATCATTAAATAAAGTTGCTGATTTTTTCAAATACTTAAGTGCCTACCTGGCCTTCCTGGAATTTTTTTTTTCCTCACCTCGGCACTTTTCTACCTGCACATATGTTCGCTGTGTGGATGAATGATTTAGTGTACTGAGCAATGTAAAACCACCTCGTTTGGGTTTTTTTTTTTTTCTTCCTCATATTATATAAGCCAAGCAGACTGTAATCTGATATTCCCATGTGCTTTATTTCACATAGTCCTCAGAAAGACTACTTAAAAATGAGGTCGATGAAAGCAACTGTGAAGGTGCAAAGGAGCAGTATTTTTATATTGTTTGTGGCCACACTCAGGTTAAGGCAAACTCCACGAATGATGAGGTGCTGCTTTGCTCTGATGGAAAAGCTGGAGGCAGCAGGAGGGCTGAATAAGCATGAATTCTGCACCGGTCCCTTAGGGCTTGCGCTGCAAACGCCAGTGCTGTGGCTACAGCAGCATGTAAACATGAGGCCTCAGCACCAAATATATTCTGATCCTCTAAAATTATAATGGAGTAAGCTAAAAATACATAGGTGACAGCTGAAAAAGTGTTCCTCCTATACTAAGGAATCGAGCAGAAAATTTGCATTTTACATTGATAGAACAGAGCAATTCTGCACTAACAGGCGGGGGGGAGGGGGGAAGAGTCATTCTCACCGCTCTAAATTTATTCTGATGGCTTTCAAAAACCAAAAAAATCAGTTTTAAAGAGAAAAAATAAACAAGTGCCTTTGTTGAACAAGTCTCCAATATAATCTCTGAAAGGAAGCACTGTTGTGCAGACAACTGGCCTTTTTAACGGAGAATGCTGACAATGGGACTTTCTTTAAAAAGTCCTTTGTAACAAAGTGCTCTATTAAAACAAAAGTAATGTAAAAATAGCTTAATTAAAAATTAAATAAAATGCAAGAGCAGTCTGCTTCCTCTGGTTAGCTCAGCTCCCAATGGTTAACGCCGTGTTTTGGAAAATGTCTGTAGGACACGGTAGCATTCTCAGCAAGTGCGAGTCTGTCATCCAGTCACCTTAACCACACAAACACACCCATTTAAATAACAAATCATAGACACTGCCTATTCTGAAGAGGATTAGAAAACTCCATAAATGCAGGGGTTTGTTATGCTGCCCTGAGGTTCAGATGTGCATATCTTGCAAACGATTTTATCACCCATCCCCTTTCTTTCCATTAGAACGCTACAGCTTCCTTCGCTGGCGGGGAGCAAGTGAAACCCGATCTCTGAAGAATGAGCTGTTACTGCAGTACTGATAGTACTCTCCCTGCCTCCCACTAAGATTTGCAATGTTTTAATGAACAACAGAACAATATTTGAAAAATAATTCCATATGTACATTCTGTAAACAGACCTCGGGCTCTTATACAGCTTTGACCTGAAGTGCACTGTACTGTACTGTCTCTACAAAAACGAAATTTAAGTTGAGCACAAAGAAGTACATTTACATTCAGGCTCTGAAAGCAAGTGCTGTAGGTTCTTCATGCAGCAAAGTTACTACCCTGCCCACCCAGGATGGAGGAGGACAGTTTTCTCTGTTGCTGCAGTTTACCAGTTTTCAGTGGGAGGTGATCCAGTTTACCATTTTTTTTTACCGAGAAGTGACCAGGAGCGTGCCGCTGGGCTTCAGCCTCTGCTCACAGCACCCCTGCTCTCTTGTACCCAAACACGACTACAGGTGGCTCTCACTGGCCCCACGAGCCTCCTGTCACTTGCTGCACCACGGTGCAGCTTCAGAGAGGACAGACGCCAGCCCTGATGGTCCCAGGTGAGGGGCTGCTGCCCAGGGCGCTCTCAGGGGGAACTGGGGAAAGCCCCTCGGCTTGAGGAGACAGTTACTGCTGGGTCACTGGCTTCCACCACAGGGACTCCAGGCTCCATTATGGAGAGCACAGGCATATAACCCTGCTGCTGCTCGAAGCATCTGGAGAGGTAAATCTCTGCACTTACCAGTTGCTCCCAACCCAAGAGCTCAATATTATGGACACCCCTTCCGAAACTGCACGCTGGTCCCATGCACAACCTGCCACAACCCTTCAGAGTCATTCTGGGCTGGGGCACCAACAGCCTGCGTGTTTTGGAACTAAACTTTTAGTTTCCCACATCATTCATCACATCTCACACTTGACGCATGTAAAACAAACACCTTGCACTGGAATGAGAGAGGGAGGTAGAAATAACCTAACAATACAGTGAATCTTAAGACTTGAAAAGCTCAAATAAAGCTTCAAATACCCAAGATGGCTCCAAGGTCTTAATACATCTTTTAAAGTCATTATTATTACAATCCCAGCTGTAAAAGATCACCAGATTAATTCAACATATATTAGCACATCAGGCATGCTAGATACGTGACACACTACTCCAGCACCCTTCCTTGAGAAGCAGCTCATGGGATACTGCGTGTGGCACACTTGCGCTGTGTCTAACTTAGGGTCACAGCTAACATCACTTCTCCTGCCTCTGACCCCACTAATAGCTCTACTGACCTTAAGCGAATCATTGGAGGAACACACTACCATTTAACACAGGAGAAGGCAGCAGGACCCAGCCCTTAATGACTTATATTCTCTTATTTTACTTGGCAGTTGTCCTTAAATTCATCTTCTAACAACTTCTCTCAGATGTTCCTTTAAAAAGAATTCTTTTTTTTTTTTCCTCCCTGTTAGTCAACACAATTAAAGACTATTGGTTTACCTTAATGGAGAGATTTTTGCTTAACTTGTCTGGACTCCCTGAGGAGTTATACTTACATCATGCATGGAGTCAAGAAGTTTAGTCAGTTGGTAGAATCTCTGCCAGCTTTGCCCAGAGTTACTTGGACATTTAGTTACCATCTTCTTTAGTTCTTTAATGTAATTTGCCCTCATTTCTTCAAATGCAGCTTGGCTTTTGAGACCATCCTTGGGAACTGTCATTGAAAAGACAGTCTTACATTAATATTAACTGCATTGCTTATTATTTTGATGTGCATACTTAAAAAGTTACACTAGTTAATGGATGAAAGAATTAAACCTTTAAGCAAAGTCCATAATTTTACAGACATTGGTAAGGAATCAACAACATCATACAGACTTTCAAGTGATTCAAACATCCTCTCCAGATCTGTGATTGCAGAAGCTGTGGCAGAGGACAAGATAACATCTCAGAAATACGGCACATGCTAACCTCATGCTGCAACNAAAAAAAAGGGCAGATGGATCAAGGATATTTTGTTAGAAGTTGAAGAAGTGATTTACCATTCTTGAATGATTCCCCACGCTTGGCAGAGGAGGGGAAGGTACAAAATTACAGCTGTTACGTGCAGAAATGCTAGACCAAGTGACACATTTTTATGCCATCAAGTAACATCTAAAATTTCTTTGAATGTTAGTAAGCATCTGCATAACACCTAGAACAAAGAGAGCCATTATTCTGCATGAAACAGAAGACTATTTCCCAAACAGGCATCCTGACCCAGTGTTTGACCGCAACATACAGTTGCAAGCATTTCAAGCATCCTATCAAAGTTCCCATCTGCCAGAGGGATCATTTCACAAATAGGCTAAAAGGAGAGTTTTCTGATACTTTTTACTGTGACTGATACCAGTAAAATTACAAAAGCAGATACACTGTTTCTTAATGCTGCCAGTACCCTTGCACTCCAGCAGGTTCTGCCCCAAACAGGAATGGCTTACGGGATCAGACTTCTAGGAAAACCTCAAAGAGGTTATTAACAACATTACACAAAATGTTCTGGTGTTTTAATACATGAACTGGTTGAATGCTGCTTAACTATTAGATATTTTTCTACTCTGCACCTCTTAATGCTAATCCACAGAAGGAAAATAAAATACTACACTGTACAGGAGTGAGTTTATTTTCTAAGCAAGCCAGAAAGCTATGTCAGAGTAGGCTAAATGGGAAGTTACTTATTGAAAAAGGAAAGAAAAAAAAAGTGATCTTCCAATTTAGCTTACCCTGACTTAACATCTTGACAGAAATTGTCTTGTTCACCCATTCCCTTCTCTTTGAAATCCTGTGAACTGCCTTCTATCCCACTTAAATCACATCATAAGCATGTAACAACTGCCCAAATGGCTCCAGAGTAGAAACTTTTACGAAAAAGCACCAGTATCTTCTATCACCAGTATCTACCAGAACAATTTAGCAATGGAAAACAAGGAGGAGCTCTACCACCACATGAGCAGCAAGAACTTTAGACTATCAAGTGCCGGAAGTGGGGGCACAAGGAGGAATCTTTAGAAAAAGCCTAGGAGATAATGCACCAACCTGTCTACCACTTGGCAAATATTATATATTTATCTTATATAAACATAAAATTTAATTTTTGAATTCTAGATGCCAAATCTCTCAGTCAGTCAGCTGACAGAATAAACTGTCTGGAACAGATGTAGAAATTCAGTTCAAGCTGAATAAATACAGACACACCAATGAAGATGAGTAAAGCCATCAGACCACACTGTGGCCCTTACGCAAAATACATGGGCTTTACAGTTCCATTAATATTTACAGGCCTGTATTCCTACATGCTGCTTAAAGACTGTTAGAACCACCCTTTCTTTGTCTACTACTATGTATTTTACTGTTCTGTCTGAAAATTATTATACTATCACCCCAGCCAGATTATTAAGAAAGAAAAAAAGACCACAAATAAAGAGAACTCAAGCAAAACATGAAATTCTGGAGGTTTGCCCAGTGTTTCTGATTTTACTTATTAAATGCAGCAATGCTCCTGGCAAGCTCCCAAAATCTATGGTCTGTGGAAAGCAAGAAAACAATTGAGTTGTAATGTGTGGTTTCTTCCACATGTAAATGGAGTGAAACTTCCTTGATGTGGTCATCATGAAAGTTTCAGAATAACTTGTACTCTGCTCATCACACTATTCAATAAAAAAATTTTAAACGAAAATAAACCTGGTGTTTTCTGTCATAAGGTTGTATCAAGGTGCAACCATTCGAAACCAGGTTTGCTGCCTTCACGTGACACTTTCTGGGTTTTATCACCGTCTTCATTTCTATTTCACTCTCCTCTCTCTAACGTAAATATCCTTATCCTCCCAAAACAAACTATTTTTAGTAGGTTTTCTAGTGACTGTGGTGTGTGTTTCAAAAGGACCTAGCTAGCTGAAGTTAATTGGCCAGGCTGATCTCACCTCACAGATTCTCGTAATAACTCAAGGCATTAGTTAACATTCTCAAGAGGGTAGAATAACAAATACCTAGCTTAAAGAAATTTTGCTATGTCTCTAGAACGCCTTTAGGCTCTTTTTCTAAAGATTCTCCCCCTTTAGAGCTGATTAAAAAGTAGAAGAGCCAGACCTCCA